>OW028574.1:2281714-2604214 GCA_932294295.1 Alitta virens | reverse complement strand
TCATATGTACCTTTACCAATGTAATACAAAGAAGACAAGGTTGGAAAGTTTCATTTAACAAAAACCAAACACAAATTGGTCAATATTATAGGATAACTTAAAAATGATTGTTGATCGTTTTATGAGCAATAATATTTATAGATTTTTTTTTTTATCTAACTTCCTATATGTTTATTATTTTGACAGACAGACAGACAACCCATGCAACATCTATAAAGTCAGGACGACAGACAGAATGACAGACAGTGCAGCACAGACAGTTTATGACCAGATAGAAAAAATACGTTACCAAGAGTAGTTCTGGTCAGTGGACAGACTCAGGCTCAGACTCATTTTATTTCCTATACATATACAAACGGTATATACAGGTGGAGACACCCCTAAGATAATTTCTTATCGCTACCGGGGTGCCACCAGAATATTCTTCATCCCGATCCCAGCAGACCCTACCAGACAGATTTCAGCATTGTTAAATAAATTTATTTATGATAAGATTAAATATCTAGTTTGGAGAAGGCAATGAGAGACACTGTATATCATGATGAGACGCCACTTTGAAGATTACACTTAAGTATATATATATATATGTGTATGTCACAGTTGATTAAGAGGAATGGCATATATAACAGTTTCTTACAGAGCAAAGTGTTTGATACATACTTACTAATTGAGTTTTGATGTAATTTACAAAACTATGGAAACTATGTGTGGTAATTTTATTCTTTATATTAGCTGGACAATTATTATATATATTGGGCAAACGAAATCTTATACTTTTGGTTGTGAAATAATGCTTACTCTGTGGGGTGACCAAATTATTCACATTTCTGGTATCATATTGGTGAATTTCAGAGTGTATTTGGTACATGGAATTCGTGAAATAAGATGGAAGAGTTCCGTTTTCCAGCTTGAAGGCAAACTTGAGCTCCTGCAGAGCACACAGATCTGTTACCTTGAGAACATTAAAATTTAAAAAAAATGGGTCAGTGTGGGCATTATTTTTTGAGTTTGAAATAATTCTGACAGCCTTTTTTTGTAACTTGCATAATTTTGATGCTTGAGTGCCCCATTTTAAAATTCCATAATTTAAATAAGGAGTTATTAGTGAACTATATATTGTTTGTAAAATAATTGAAGGGACAAACCTTTTCATTTTACACATAACACCAATTGTTTTTGCTATTTTCTGGGATATCATATTGGTGTGTGACTTCCACGACAGATGTGTGTCAATTATGATACCTAAATAATTAAAATGAGTGACAAATTCAATGTCAGTATTGTCAATATTTAAGTTTATAGGTCTTACAACTTTATTTGGAGAATGAAAGTACACGGCCTTTGTTTTATTTGGATTTAAAGAGAGTTTATTAAGCTTAAACCAATCATTTATGTTATTAAGTTCTTGATTTATTTCTACTTCAGCATTTACATTTAAGGAGTTAAAAGCATTTAGTGTTGTAGAGAGGGCAGTGTCATCTGCATATACTATTGGATAAAATTGGTCTGTTGCATTAACTAAATCATTTAAATAAATTATAAAAAGTAAAGGGCCTAAGATCGAGCCTTGTGGAACTCCTGTCGTTATATTAAGATAATTAGATATAGTTTCTCCTAATTCAACATATTGTTTACGGTTTGTTAAATAACTTTTAAGTAAATTTAGTGAGTTTCCAATAATACCATAATGTTTTAATTTATATATAAGAATTTCATGATTTATGGTGTCAAGGCTTTGGATAGATCCAGATAAATATTTAGAGGGATTTTATTTTGGTCCATTTTAACAACTATTCTATCAATTAATTCAAGTGCCGCAAGTTCTGTTGAGTGTTTAGTCCTAAAACCATATTGACTGTCAAAGAAAAGTTTAAGTTCAGTGAAGTGATTATATATTTGATTATACATTATTCTTTCTAATACTGTAGAGATGGTGGGAAGAACTGATATTGGACGATAATTATCCAGAATATTGTCATCATTTTTCTTATGTATAGGCAAAACTTTGGCTAATTTTAATTTATCAGGGAATATACCAGTTTGTAATGATTGATTAATGATCATGGTTAATGTTTTGGCTATTTCATCTTTTATAAATTTTAGTAATTTATTGGATAATCTATCTACCCCACAGCTTGTTTTAGGTTTTAGGTTTTCTATAATTTCGTTAACAGTTTTTTCAGTGACCACTTTAAATTCAAAGTTAGTGTGTACTGGATTCATAAGATAGTCATTAAATGATTTTCTAGTTGGTGGCACTATGGATTCAGCTAGAGTGGGACCTATCTCTATGAAGTAATCGCTAAATTTATTTGCAATTAATTTAGGGTCATTAACATTAATATTATCTATGAGAAAGTACTTAGGAAATTCTTTGACATTTTGTTGTGTATTCAAAATATTCTTTATTGTCAGCCATGTATTACAGTCACACTGGTCACAAATAATTATATATGCACAGTGTACATGAAGGTCAGTTCATAGGTTTCAAAAGTACATTTTGGTCAGTATTCAGTTAGTGCTGGTAAAGATGGAATGATACCTTTGCATCTATGATGAGTAAGGTTCTCAATATTTTACTATCAAATCTATATAATTGCTCACATGACATGATCTCATGTAAATTATTTTTCCAATAGATGGATGAAGAAAAGAGAAGAACCTAAGCCATGGGAAGCGGCTGTTCCTGTACATCAACTGCGACTCCGCACATCCGGTTGACCTTGAGGAAGCAGGACGTCAGAGCAAGGGCAAGGGCAAAGTCATCTGCCAGTCACGCCAGCACGAGACTTGGAGTCGACAAAAAGATGCTGAATATTGCCCTGAGTGAAAAGGAGGTTATGCTGGTCATGAGGAGTTGGGAAGTGGTCAGGCAGGACATCACAGGAAATGGACAGAAGATGTTTTGCAAGTATGTGTCTCTCGAGATAGAGTGGGCACCGAGAGTTGACCACTTGAGACCTTTCTACAACCCCTATATTGCATTAAGAACAACTCAGTTATTTATGAATAGGAGAGTCTGAGGAGAGTGCCATGCCCTAAAGACCCTAATTTCAAAATTTGGCATACTTGTCACCCCATTCCTCTCATGCACAGACTCTTGAGTACACGGTGCTCAGAAAAGTTGGCAACTTGCTATTATATTGCTTGCAGGCATGCCATCATTGCACAGTGAAACCTTACCATTAAGACCATCTTTGGCTTTAATGGCGAAATGTTCTTTTTATTGTAATATCCCAGATAGCATTCCATATCGGGCCAGTGTTGTTTCAATATTGGCCGCTGTCATTACAACATGGCTGACATCATGCCGATGTTGTACCGATTTGGAATCCTCTCAGGGACAAGAACGTGTTTGCTATAAGAACATACACTGTGGGTCTGAACTAATATGTCATACAAGAACATTTCGGTTCCAAAATTGTAGTCTTATGCAATAAGGATATAATTGGGTCTGTAATTGATAGTCTTAACCCATACCAACTAGTGCTGATCCCAGATAGCATGCCAAATCAGGACAACAATTTTTCTATATTTGCCACCCT
Organism: Alitta virens; assembly: GCA_932294295.1. Classification (NCBI taxonomy): domain Eukaryota; kingdom Metazoa; phylum Annelida; class Polychaeta; order Phyllodocida; family Nereididae; genus Alitta; species Alitta virens. The sequence goes on along the minus strand of OW028574.1, from coordinate 2,600,669 downwards.
TGAAACAACATCGTATCAACATCGTTGTCATCATGCTGATCTTGTTATTCTGACGCTTAGCTGATTTTGAGCGGATGGTACCAACAAAGAGCCAAAATAAGTCTGATTTGTCATGTTATCTGGGAATTCTTTCTTCAGGGGCGTTCACAATGTCTCTGATAAAACCTACGTGTGACAACGGATGTATTTTTTTTCTTTTTGCTTATCCTTGTCCATACGTAATTCACCCTCCAAAAGTTTTACATATATTCAAGCTAATCCGTAGGACACTTGTGGTCAGGCTTGACCACTCACAAGCACACGTGGAGAGGGGAAAAATATTTAAACATGTTCAAACTTTGGCGGACGTTCTACGAGTGATTTTTTATATTAGTTACGTAACTCGCTCGGGAGTCAGTCAGTGAGCATTCTATGTACGTTCTACGAACATTCTATGTACCTTCTATGTACGTTCTACGTACTTCCCAGTACGTACGTACGTTCTATGTATGTTCTACGTACGTTCTATGTACGTTCTACGTGGCCATCCTTGGCCATACGTAGCCACCCCATCCTTGAACAACTTGCATGGACAATCTACGGGCGATCTGCGAGGGATCTACGAGTTCCTCATGGAAGTCTCGAGGTTGTCTCATGGATGCCTGACGACGGACATCCGGGAAGTGTTTAACGGACCTCCGGCGAGCGTTTTACTGACGTCTGGCGAGCGTTTTATGTACGTCCGGCAAATGATCTATGACTACCTCACGTACGTTTGTGGAAATTTATACGTGATTAACAGAGCCACGAGTAAGCACAAATAGCTACGTATAGCCCATTTTTTTTTGTATGTGGTCACTCGTAGGATTTTGTACAATGTGAACGCCTCTTTATGGTGAGGTGGTCTTAAAATATTGCTCCATTGTTATGTAACTTCACGATACTGTATAAGGTGCATCCATTAGGTTTTTCATACCACTGAAGATTGATTGTGAATTAAATCTGTGTATCCATGCATCAACAATTAGTGAACTTAAGCCAACAGATTGAGTTCACCGTCATTTATTATCAGACATTGTCCCTTGCATTATTCAAGATTAACTTTGGCATCATTCTGGATCTAATTTCGAAGATGATAGACTCACATTAAAAGATGTGTTGCTGTATTCCCATTAAAAGATTTGTGAACATAGTCACTATATTTTTATGCTGTTTGAATTGCCTGCACTGCCTAAAAATTTTGTAGCCTCTAAATGAGAGTTCAAAGCACTGTCTTGTGACTTCAAAGTTACCTTGCTTTTGTGATTTTAGGCTTCGAAACTGAACTCCAGAATATATGACATGTGAGTCCAGGACTCCCATTGCCTCAAGGACTGCCTTAGCCAATGGGAGTTATGGGCTCACATGGCGTCCTCTGGACTTTAATTGCTAGTCTATGAAATATGTTGTAAACAAAAGAGCATCTAAATATGAGTGACCACACTGACCAGATATTCAAGACAATGGTGATGTTGCAAGCGCACTTGCCAAGTGAAATAATGCAACCTTTTGGGGGCAGCCAGTTTGGCATTTGCCTCATTGACCTCATTTTGATTACGTCATTTATTATGACATCATTACTTCTCAATTGTTCTTGCATTCTGGGACCTCACCATGACCATCGTCTACTGATGACGTCACAATACTATATCTGAGTGCAAAGAGAGGTCAATGAGGCAAAATGCCAACATGGCTGTCGTGTGAAAAGGGTGTATGATACAATGTTTTGTGCTGGCACTGTGTGCTGTCTAGTCATTGCCAAGTGACTCAATTTAGGCATAATAACAAGAAATATAAAGTTGTTTACATATTAATATATATTCTAAATCAATCAGTGTATCTGTATTATGGCATTGACTATTAGTTGTGTTGCACATTCAATTTCAGTAAATGTTTAGAAAAGAGGGTGAATCAAAGTTGATGCATCACCAGTTTCTCTTGCACATCTGGATAAATTTCTCCAACCAATATACATCATAAGAGCCACATGGTTTAGCCAATTATTTAGTCTAACTGAAAGAGTATAGTGGGAAATTTGTTTGTAATTATCTAGTATTTATGTAAGTTTATCACATAATGGACCTTAATGCATCACAAGAGTAAAATTATGTAGTATGAAACAAATTTATACATAATATTGTAATCTATGTCTTACCTGTTACATGGAGAGCAGAAGTAATGGCCCATGATGTTTAAGTAAAGCTCTCCAAGACAAACACCTGAGACCCAAGTAATTTACTTCAATTGGACCCACCTGGTTGTAATTTGCAGCTGACAGCTACCCTGCAAACACAAGCATATTGTGGCAATCTTATCACAAAATTTGTGTAATATTGTCACAATATTGTAGATCACATTGTCGCAGTATGAAAGTGTGGACCCTAGAAAAGTGTGCGGCAACATTTCTTATAATATTCCAAAAAACGTTATGAATATATTGTTAGAACAATCAGATTATTTATATAAGTAATCCTTCCAATATAATATTGTGAGAATATTTATACAGCATTGACATGTTTAACTAACATTTTGAGATTATTGCAGATCATATTGTCACCACATTAAAGTGTCCACAGTAGAAACATTATTGCACATGTTTCCATGAAATATAGCCAGAAGATACTCATGACATTGATATTGTTGTATTGAACAAATACTGTGACTACTTGCAGAACATATTGTCACAAGATTGAAGTGTGGACCCTGAACCCTTTTAAGCAATATTTTCCAAACAAAGATTTTGACAATATTTTATAACATGATTTAGATTTAATATATAAAATATAACAGCAACATGTCTGGAAGAAGGAGAGAAAATCTTTATTTTCAAATGAACATTCGATCAGTATCTGGCAGTTATAAACTTCAACAAAACCGCAATTAGTTTTTTTAATACTGAATATATAAATGGCAATAGTTGGTGAGCATTCACAGTGATGTATCTCTCCACGTCATGTCTTGTTGTCAACCAGGCTTATGATTAGGTCCACTTCTACATCAGTATACACCTCTGAGAATTATTAAAAAAAAAAAGAAGTTTAAATTAAACTCAGCATAAGCTATATATTATTTACATTTGCATGACATCAGTGACTGTGTTGTCATCCATTTATGGTGTTGCAAATTCTTGAGGGGCTGACTGGGCAACAAACAAATCACATTTCGATGGAAATTAATCTTCATTTGTTTCTACAATGACTTATCACTAACAATGCTACAAAAAATAATAAAAATACCAACCTATTTCACAGATGTTCCTGGATTTTGTTGCTGAGACTTGAAATCTCCATATCAAAATGGCTACCAGATGCATATAATCCCTAGATGGCGCTTGTAAATTTAAATTAATATTTTCATAATGTGAATAAAAACATTGCAGCAATGTTTTTAATGATATTTTTTAAAATATTGCACAGACATCATTACAACATACATATTATCATTTACCTGATGTTGTGACAATATTATTTTAGCATAATGTAACATTATGATAGTGTGGACCTAGAAATAGTTGCAGCAACATCATTAATCATATTGTAACAAAACATTATTGAAATAATGGCAGAACACATTTTCATAAGGTGAATAAAATCCTTCTTGCAATGTTTAATAACTTTGTTTTTAAATATGGCTCAGCTATTTTTAAAACATCCATATTATCAAAGTTAAATACTGTTGTGGCAATATTATTTGAGCATAATGTAAAAATATGAAAGTGTGGACCCTAGATATGCTTGTGGCAATATTATAAATCAGATCATCAAGAAACATTATCAAAATAGTTTAACCATGTAAATTATATTACAGAATGTTGTCTAAACATTTACACAATCTGTTTTGGAACATTTTTTGTCAAATATTGTCCTAATGAGTGGGTGCTAATATTATTCAAAAGTGGTCGTGTTTGCAGGGTAAATCCATCAGAATTTTGAATTGAAATTTTAACTTTTCTTTTGCAGTGAATGTCTGTAGAGAAATCCAGTCTCATTGAATTGTATTTCATTATTGCTTTCTATTTTGAGAAAAGTTTTATGTAATTAACCAAATTTGATTTTCTCATGCAATACAAATGGAAAAAAGCCACTGAAAGACGGCCGGGACTTCATATTCAGCTTTGTGTAACTGAACACCCATGGTGTCCATTAATTTTGTATGCCAGGATGACTATAGTTTAACAATAAAGGAAAAGAGACTAGATTCACCTGTTAGATACCTAGAAATCTAAAGCGAAATTTAGTTGAAATATAATTAAAAATGACATATGATTCGTGGTGAGAAATGTTGTATTACTAATGGCTTATCAAAAAAATAAAATAAATCAGCATTTACTGTATTTCAAAATAACAGGTATACAATGTAGCAGTTGAATGAGACAGGCCTTTGTTAGATCCCAACCTGGAAATGTGTATGAATAATTTATTTCATTCACATGTAAACATGGAATATTCAGTGAAAGAAAAAAAGTAATTAATAAAGTCAAATAAATATCACATTTGTTTGCATGAGACGTTTATTGGCAGTGCCTTGTGCTCCATGTCTGTCATGTGGCAGGTCAAATACCCCACCCTAAATGTAATATGGTGGGAATTTAAAGCTTCTCATATGATTGTTACATCTGTCTGCAAGCTTTAGTCACTTAGTTGTATCAACTACTGTAGCGGATATAGTGCAAGCTGGGTGGTCTAGTGGTAAGACGCTGATCTGCTCCTCTGAAGGACCAAGGTTCAATCCTGGGCCCGGGCACCCTTCATGAGCAATATCTCATGCTAGATGAAGTTTGGATGAGATGTTAAATTGGTGGTCCCTTGTACTCTGTGGCTATGCGGAGGCAGGTAAAAGATCCCACTCATTTGTAAATTTGTAACATGGTTGAGTCTCTCACCTCTGCAATCAACCCTCCTTGGCAGCAAGAACTTGCCTTAGAGTGTGGTACTTCCCATATCTATCTATCTATCTATCTATCTATCTATCTATCTACTGTAATGAAAGCACTTTTTTTCCAGAATGTTTGAAAACAGTCCAGACGTGAGAGCATACTTTGAGAAGTTCAGTGGGATATCGTCTAGGTCTTCCTTATGGCAGAGTGATGTCCTCCAAATCCATGCCATGGCTGTGATGACGGCCGTTGACGAAATCTTATGTTCTTTGGATGACATTGACGTGGTCATAGAACTTGTGCTTGAGCAAGGTCAAAGTCATGCATACTTTGGAAACCTCACTGAAAAGATATTTTGGGTAAGTGATCAGTTTTGGAGGGGAGGAGGAGGGGGAAGAGGGGAAGGAGGAGGAGGGAGGAGGGGACAATTTTGCCCTCTTATAAAGTTGCATACCTGATGTTAACTGAATTAGCCTTCACTTTCGTGGTGCGAAACCTACACTGTCGGGGGTCGACAATTTAATAGCTCTATTATTTTCGAAGTACTATACGTATGATCACTGTCGTGGTGCGAATGTATGTCGTGGTATGAAGGTATGTTGTGGTGCGAAGGTAAATAATAAGGGGTGGGTGGGTGGGGTCGAAACCTTCGTATGGTGCGAAATTGTGTCGTGGTGCGAAAGTAGGTGCTATCGCAGTCCGACAACTGAACTTTCGGGGGGCGAAAGTTTAACTGTCGGGGGGCAAAACCTCTACTGTCGGGGGGCGAACCTTCGCACCAAGAAGTGAACTAGTATGTGAAGTGAAGGTATGGAATCAGTATAAACTATACTACAATTTAGTTCTTATTTAACGAAAATCGGACTAATATTAGGGGAGCAGCAGCCTTTTAAAGTATACTCCTGGAAGCTGCGAGTTACTCCTACTACTCGCCGGCTTACTCCTACAACTCGGCGAGTAACCCGTAGAACCCGCCGAGTAACCCGTAGAACCCGCCGAGTCACCCGTAGAACCCGCCGAGGCACCCGTGGAACCCGCCGAGGCATCCGTGAAAGCCGGCGGGTAACCCGTGGCAGCCGGCGGGTAACCCGTAGCACCCGGCGGGTGCTGCCCCGTCCCTTTTTGCTGCCAGAACCTGCCGCCAAACCGGCGGAAAGAGCTGTTACATAACCGTTACGTCACTCTACAGGTTCACTACGGCAAAACCGTCTCGTGTGACAGTGGCTTTATCGTTGCAGTAGCTGAAGTCGTTTGAAGTGTGTGTTCATTAGTGGTGATTTGTCTATTGTGTCTATGGTGGGACAAGTAAACGACTTACTTCAGTAATTTCAAGTAAACCTTTCATGTTTTATGTAGTTTCAGTAGCTAGTTTACTGCCATTTCACTAACCACGTACACACAGGTTAATTTTATTTCAGTCCAACTGGTTTGGTACGTCATGTTTTAACTTAATCTTATTGACCATCAAGTAAAACGTCAAGGTCTTAACTAAGCTTAATGTCGATCAGTCTATCAAACAATGCATTTATGCAACTTGACCAATCTGACTCACTCAGATGGTCTCCAGTACTCTCCACCAAATATATCAACTGATTTGCCTGCGTATCAACCTGGATATGAGTGCAAATGAGCAATTAAAGCTCTATGTACGCAGTTAATGAAATGGCAGTAATGAGGACTATACACAAACAAGATTGTTTCATTAAAAACGGCCTTTCAAATTGAACCTAGACAAAGCTAGACTACTTCTGCTATATGATGCTAAACCTGCCACTAAACAGAACTGTCTGGCCATAGCTGGCTACTCAAAGCCGGATCTAACAGTATATATTTATGATATATTAGATAAATTGCTTACATTTCCAAGGTTAATATTTTTTTCAGTAAGGCGACTATAAGCCAGGAGTAGACAAAAGTGGCGGGCTTTAGCCAGTTATAGCTAAAGCCAGGAATAGGTTGCTACAGCTGTATAGAGTTGACCGTATTTTATGAAACTAACTGCACATGATGTCAGGAACAAGTAATAAAAACCAGACTACACGGATGCTCATTACGCATCTAAATTCTAAAACCAGAATATATGGCCCTCTTTATACGCAAATACATTTCATCATAAAGGCTGAACAGCAGCGAATGAAAAACGAAATACATCCAGAACAAAGTTTTGTCTGTGTTATGGAAATGGATGAATACATCAATTAGAAAAAATGATATATTTAAAAATTATAGAATGGTTTAATGTTGTTGAGTGTTGTGAATCGGAATAACAGGAGAATGTGTGTTCTGTGAGCTAATGGAAATAATGTTCTTTTGTCAGTTTGGTTATTCTTGTATTTGCTGAATTTTTATACCTGGCGTCTAGACCTATGAAACATAACTATAACTGATATGAACTTTTAACAATGCCAGATATATATATGAGATTGGGATCTGTAATGCACATAAATGTTATAACAGTTCGCTTGGTGAAAATTGAAAACAATTTCTGAATCGCTTTGAAAGATATGAAACACAAATCTTAAGACTGCATATATATTATGTAATTATTTTGTAAATAATGTCAGATGAAGAAAATATCTTTTGTCCAAATTTCTACTATTCTGATGATTACATAATCACGATAATTCACACAAGAAAGCTCTACAGTGACCACAGTTTTAACTAATTTTGAATAAAGTCCTTCGTTACCACTTGCAAAGTTCGTAAATTAAAGTTTTAGATCTAATTTTACTGATAACCATAGAATTTTACTGCAGTAGAACAAATTAAACAATATCGTGTTTTCAGGTGATTGACCTAGAATCTATAAATAGAGCTTACAGGCCATTACTATCAGAAAAGTTCAACTTTTTGCAGCAAGCAGCTGTGCCTGAATTGTTTGAGGCATTGGTCTGCTTGAAATTGGCTAGGAGTGCAGCCGTTCTAGTCCAGGCCAGAGAAAATGTTTTATTTATTTTTTAATTAATAATACGTTTACAGGTCATTAATATCTACTGCAGGTCTCTTTTTAAAGAGATCTTTACTGGTTATCCATTTCTTGATATTAAAGCTTTTTTATAAATTATCATGTATTGGCATTCATTCCATTTCACACTGGACAATTAAACACTCCCATTTCTCTGCTGTTCCCACATTGACAGATATCTATTTTTTTTTTAAAGAATTTTCTTGTTTATATAGACAATTAGATAATCTAATCCAAAAACGGTCGACTCTCGACAGCTGTAGCAGGTTACTCCTGGCTGTAGCTTTAACTGGCAGATAGCATTGCATGACAAAAGCTGTGTAGCTTTGTCTAGGTTCAATTTGACTGGCCGTTTTTAATGAAACTAAATGCATGGTCACTGTAAGGTTTCAGCTAGAGTCTACTAGCTTCAGCTAGAGTCTACTAGCTTCAGCTGGAGTCTACTAGCTTCAGCTGGAGTAGTAGCTTCAGCTGGAGTCTACTAGCTTCAGCTAGAATCTACTAGCTTCAGCTAGAGTCTACTACTAGTAGTAGCTTCAGCTAGAGTCTACTAGCTTCAGCTAGAGTCTACTAGCTTCAGCTAGAGTCTACTAGCTTCAGCTGGAGTCTACTAGCTTCAGCTAGAGTCTACTAGCTTCAGCTGGAGTCTACTAGCTTCAGCTGGAGTAGTAGCTTCAGCTAGAGTCTACTAGCTTCAGCTGGAGTCTACTAGCTTCAGCTAGAATCTACTAGCTTCAGCTAGAGTCTACTACTAGTAGTAGCTTCAGTTAGAGTCTACTAGCTTCAGCTGGCGTCTACTAGCTTCAGCTGGGGTCTACTAGCTTCAGTTGGAGACTACTAGCTACAGATGGATAAAGTCTCTTTCATAAAGTTGTACCATACATTGTAGGTCACGTTGGCCCCTTGAATTGGTGACAGTGTTGATGTCTGCATCGTGACTGTCTGATAATGTCAGCACTGTATCAAGTGGACATCACACATAAACTGTATATCATATGGGCACCCATGGGACGCACTATGGAGATAATATTCCAGTGAACATCTAGCTTGTTATCTCTTTGGGTCACAGAGTTAAAGAATAAAACAATAATGCTCACAACATTTCTGTATTACACTGTCTCAATTTCTGTAATGCGAAATTTCGTCAGCCTATAATATAATATGAATGCATTTTATATCGACATATAAAGGGAACAAAAGACCAATACGCCAGGCAAAACAATGGTATAATAAGGAGCTATAAAGCTTGAAGTCCACTTCATTTGTTACTTTGCTAAAATCAATTGAGAAAATGTTTAATTGTTATAATAAACTAAAACAAATGCAGTTATTCAAAGATAGATATAGACATATATAACATGGACCCCACTAAAACTGGTCAAGGATGTGAGCCACTCCGAAGTAAAGATAACTTCATACCTGTGCACCGACAGGGTGTCGAGATAACGTTCTTCATCAGCTCGATGTCAATAATTTCACGACATTTGCAAATGATTTCAGGCTTTCCGAGCAAAGAACAAGAAGGCCCGTTGGCAAGGCATGTTTTAACTACCAGCCAGCTAACTTTAAAATGTTTGGCTGTTATATTATTGCAAGGCCGTTTATTCTTAACACAAGAAACCACCTCACGAAGCATGATACTCATTACCACATGTCTGGTAACTAATTTGTTGTCATTTTAGGCGATCGAGCAACCATTCCTGGAAACTGTCAAGGAAGCTTTGAAGTCCAAGTATACAGGGCAGCTGAAGAGGGTTTATGGGAAGACCATTAAGCGTGTCATCGAACTTTTTTTGCTTGGATTTGAGAAGGGTAAAACTGCTCAAGAGGGAGGCCAAGGAGTCCTGGGTTGGGCTACTCCTAATGGGATGATGGTTAAAAGCTCAGTGTCCATCGGAACCTCATTTTCTGTTGGCACAGCAGTCTCTCCATAACAGAAGGTGACGAAAAAGTGGATGCTATGTCATCAAAATCAAGTGTGTAAAGGCAATAGATATTGTACCAACCAGCCGGCCTAACTTTTCTAAACTTTTACATTGATAGCCAAGTGAAAATAGCTTGTCAGGCATTGTTATTGAAAAGTTCCAATTCCTACCCACTCAGGCAATTTTATAAACCTGATGTACCTCATGTGACGTTCCATACTTTTCGTCCGCATGGTGGCCCCCTGTCAGCAGCAATTGTTACTTTATCAGGTCTTCTCCTTGCCTTTTCTTACCATTAACCAGGGTATCTTTGGCTGCGTCCGGATAATTTGACTGCTTATGAAAAAACAAGAAGTAGATTTTGTTGAGTCTCACTCTAAAGTTGCTTAATATAGATCTACTGTACCTTATTTTTTGTATGAAGAAAGTCTATAACCTATTAGCATCATAGAAATAAAGTACATTGTATGACCAATATTGCAGCATAAGCTGTACATTTGGTATTGTGATATACCATCAATATATCAGGGTAAATATTATGTTCTTGATGAACCGGTTACACCTATGGCTGTGCCGTAGAAGATTCTATATCGTAGCCAAAACATTTAGCGGGATAACTTTGGCCACCCATTTATTTGTTAAATAAATCTCTAATGGTTGTGAATTTCAAGAAGCTGCATGATGTATGTACATCTTCAGTTCTTCTATATATGTTTTAGTAGCCCCAACAGTGTTTTCCAAAGTGGCAAAGATGCCCCAGTTTATAATACTCAATTTGTATGTTTATTATGTTATTATGTAATGGCAAAATATGCGTTCCTGATTCTAAACTGTCAAGATTGACTGAAGTATTTTCCTGGCTGTTCTGATTCCAAACAATTGAAGACCAGATTAAGACAATCATGTCACAAATGATATTGTCACAATATGTTGAAAGAATGTTTAAAGGCAAGGTACTGTAATCTTTTCAAAACTTTGGAAAGAGTTCACTGCACTTTTACCTTATGGATTTTTTTTTACAATAAAGACATAATTTTCAATGATGTTTGCCGTTTAATGGAGATATACATTGTTTATCACGTAATGCTCCTTGACACTACCAAAATGGTACTTCTGGACATTAGAAAAAGAGATTTCCTGAAGACTCTTGCACATACATCTATCAACATAACTTGTTACGACCATGTTGTTATTCTATCTATCCATCTATCTATCTATCTATCCATCTATCCATCTATCCATCTATCTATCTATCCATCTATCAATCTATCCATCTATCTATCTATCTATCCATCTATCTATCCATCTATCATGATACATGTATCAACATAACTTGTTACGACCATGTTGTTATTCTATCTATCCATCTATCTATCCATCTATCCATCTATCTATCTATCCATCTATCCATCTATCCATCTATCCATCTATCAATCTATCCATCTATCTATCCATCTATCATGTATCCATCTATCATCTATCCATCCATCTATCTATCCATCTATCCATCTATCTATCCATCTATCCATCTATCTATCCATCTATCTATCTATCTATCCATCTATCTATCCATCTATCATGATACATGTATCAACATAACTTGTTACGACCATGTTGTTATTCTATCTATCCATCTATCTATCCATCTATCCATCTATCTATCTATCCATCTATCCATCTATCCATCTATCCATCTATCAATCTATCCATCTATCTATCCATCTATCATGTATCCATCTATCATCTATCCATCCATCTATCTATCCATCTATCCATCTATCTATCTATCCATCTATCCATCTATCCACCTATCCATCTATCAATCTATCCATCTATCTATCCATCTATCATGTATCCATCTATCATCTATCCATCCATCTATCTATCCATCTATCCATCTATCTATCCATCTATCCATCTATCTATCCATCTATCCATCTATCTATCCATCTATCCATATAATTTAAGACCAAATGAGTAACATCTGACCACTGATTCCCTCGGGGAGGGTCGTCCCATCGTCCAGGTTGAGTTCATCTTGACAACCAGTTTCCTGAGAGTAGGAAAAACACAAGTCCACTTGGAATAAGGAAATGAGAGTTTGGTCACTGTCTTTTTAACGTGTCACTACGCCTTTAGAAACTTTCTCATGGTCAAATTAAAAGGAAATTCGGAAAGCAAAAAACAGGAAGTCTTGTCAGACCAAGGTTTATTAGCTGCTTAACCTCCTGGCTCCAAACATGGTAGCTATGAACTGTGTTTTAAAAGCACTGCACTGAAAACTATTTTGATTTAATCTAGCATAGCCATTTTCATCAAAAAGTGAGTAAGGTAACATTTTTTGGCACAGCTGGTAGTAATTTCTTTAAGGCTGGCTAACCAATTGATTGTCTAGTAAGTTAGCTAACTTTACCATACCAACTTTCTTGTGGAAACGAGTTTTAGCATGATGAGGCAAAATGAATGACATCACAACATTTTCAAGCTTCACCGTTTGTCTCCATGGGCAGATTATCTTTATTTGTTGAGGAAAAAACCTCTCAAGTATTACTTATCTTCAACGCGGCACTCCTGTTTGTAAAAGTATAATGTCTTACCAGAAAAATATGTACAATTTTTTTTACCAACACATGCTACTGGTCAGATCACATGTCTATCGGTCAGGAGCAGAAATGATGATGCGATGACAAAGTATGGAGTCCACACTACGTTACACATTCAGTATAACTAATTTAACTTATGTGTTTTCCCTTGGTATACCAAAGTAAAAATTAGCAACAGCTTTTCGTAAGACCACAAGAAGGTATTCGGCCAAATTCTCTGTTTTTTGTTATTGTTATCAGCATGATGGTGGTGGGTGGATACATTAGGGCCTTCCGTCCTGTATTTCTGCACCTGGTGGGCTAATTGTGATATAGGAAAGGCAGGGACCATGGCAATGAGATGATGGATGAAGCAGCAATCCAACTTAGGTTAGACCGTAAATTAAACCCGGGACCTGGTGGTTGGAAGCCCAGTGCTCTACCATTGAGATAGGCCCCCACCCCTATCAATCAGCATGACATAGACAAAAAAATATCATACTTCCTGTACTGATGTGTTTTTCATCATTTAGTATAACATTTCTAAATGTTTTACCTCCAGTTATCCTTGTATAGAGAAGGGTCGTTTATGTCCCGCAGTGGATTTTTCACCAGACCCGCATGTAACAAAACCTGAATATAAATACTTTAAGACAGTCCAAAAACGGTCCATAGTAAGTAGATCTGACTGTACTAATAATTAATAATCTAAATCATTGTATTTTTATCCTTAGTACAACCCTATGGACTTATTACATTGGCCTGCTTTAAAAGCTAAATCTGGTGCAAAATATGCACTTATTTATGCAACAGATATATACTACATGAAGTCATACATCAGAACATACAGAGATCCCATGAAATATTATACACTTTCAATCTGGGGCCATAAAATGTGTGCATTGCAAAAGTAAGTACACCCCAAACAAACTTAACCTTGTATTGATTAGAAAGTGCACTGATTGTTATTGTTAAACTAACATAACCTTACAGTTGTCATGCCGTTCTGCTTGGTTAATTTGCATACTTTGTCGGTAATTTTAAGAGCTCTTTAATAAAACTTTATGGTTTATATCCTTAAATATCCTGAAACTTTTTTTTTTTTTCATTGAGCTTCGTGTTGATCAAAATGCCAAGAAACTGGATCAAGTTGTAAGAACATTTCTAAAGAACTCATAGTACACATATCAACAGTGAGGAAAGTCATAGGCAAATGGAAGGTATGGAAAACAATTGCAGCATTGCCTCGAACAGGAAGACCTCCAAAAGTATTTTAAAAAAAACAACTGCAGGAGCAATTGGCAGCATCAGACATACATGTCTATTCATGGACAATATGCACTCACCAAAACACACAGAGAAGCACGCCTTTGCTTTGCTGAGATGTATCTTGACAAGCCCAAAGAATTTTGGAATAATATATCCTTTGGTCTGATGAAACAAAAATCGAGCTCTTTGGTCACATGAGCTCACAGTATATATTGGCGCACCCCAAACACTGCTTCTCTGGAGAAGAACCTGGTGCTTACAGGGAAACATTGAGCAGGGAATGTCATGCTGTGGGGTTTTTTTCGCTTGACAGGCACTGGAAAACTTGCCCACATTGAAGGTATCATGAATTCATAACTTTACCAGGAAATACTGCATAATTATGTTGCATCAGTCAAGCGACTGATTCAGAAGTGGAAGCGCTCATGGGTGTTCCAGCAGGATAATGATCCCATACTCACAAGTGCTTCTTCAAAAGCATGTGTGAAGAAGAAGAAACAGAAGCTCTTGGAGTGGCATAGCCAAAGCCTGGATCTAAATCCGATTGAGATGCTATGGCATGATCTAAAGCAGCAGGTTCATGCAAGAAACCCCAGAAACAAAGAATGGCAAAATATTCCCATAGAAAGATGCCAGTCCATGACTAAAGAAAAACGTCGATGAGGGTATACTTACTGTTGCAATGGTCATTTTGCATATATGTTTGCATGAGTAAACAATGCACATAGCTCTGCTGAACTGTAGTATATGAATATCTTTAATTGTCATTGTTTTATGTTATTTCTGTGTTTTTCTTTAAATTCAAAGATATTTGATTATCATGACAAATAAAAGCTTCAAAAACCACATTGAATGTACTTACTTTCGAGAGCAACTGTATTTTCTATGCTTACATGTATTATATTTTTAATCTCTTATCTATTTGTTAAACATCGTTTGGTAGTGTATTAACCTTTTACTAAACATAAAAAAATTAAGTTTATCTATCTATGATTTTCTTTTAAAAGCATATATCTTTCATCTCAGTTTGCTTTAATACACATTGACATTACATGACATTATAGAACATTATACTAGAGTGTTATGTTCTTCTTATTTTCTCGTGTTCTATATTCTTATAATGAAGAACAAGAGCTTCATGTCACGTTGTTTGGTCTTGTTATTGTACTTAATTTTTATTTAGGGTTCTTAAAATAACTAATCTGGTGTCCTGAAATCGTGAAATATTGTTAAAAGCTGATAATTTTAATAATAAATTATCACTTTCTAGATGATTATTTTTTGGAAGGTTCTATAATAAAACATAATAACATTGAACTACAGGAATGATGAGGTTGGGCTGGTGAACCCAGTCCAACCTCATCCCGAGTTATGGACAGCCAAAATGTCTACAATTAGTCAGAATGTCTAGAAAAGACAACCTAGTTACGTCAAGATGTCTAAGTGTTTTGAATAACAGTCTCGTTAGAGAGATTTTCAGTGTAAGATGGCTGTAATTAGGGCGGTAAAGTGAATACTTTCCGGAGGCTTACCAATTGAGTCTATAGTATTAGCCAGATCCTCTGGCGATTGTCAATTAGCATTACATTTCCAGGCCAGGCTCTAACGTACCTGCATTGTCAAGTCCTTCGAATGAGGGATAGAAGTAGTAAGTAAATTACATGTGAATTGTAATTTTAGCATGCAGTACTTAATGGACAGAAATGTTATCCACAATTCAAAAGCCCAACTTTCTACCAGATAAAAATCCTCGTGAAACAATGAACTTAAAGTCTGCTGTTCTATCGAAATTAATTTCGGCTGCTTCTCTGTGACAGAAATAGTAAATCAATTATTTAATGGACAGCAATTTCATCAACAAGTCAAACCCCAACCCTCTGCCTGATAAAAATCCTCGTGAAACGATGAACTTGAAAGTCTGCTGTTCTCTCCACAGTAATTTTGGGCTGCTTCTCTGTGACAACTGTATACGGCATATTGGGAAAATATTATTAAAACATTACACCAAAAATTATTGTAGGAATGTTACTACAATATCTTATAATGTATGTCACATGGTGAAATAATTTTGACAGGTTTCTTTGACAATATCATTTATATTTCTGCAGGCTTTCCTATATTTTTCCTGGAGTCCTTACTTTTATAATGTGACAACGTGTTCTATATACTGTCAAGATGTTCTGGCAATCATTGTTAGGAATATAACTTGGAAACATGTCTGGCATGGTAGGGTCCACATTTTTAATATTGTGACAACATTAGCAGCACGAATGATACAACGTGTTCGCGTTTCCAGGGATGACGATAAGAAAGCACAAACATATCATTGGAAAGATGGAAAAATTGAAGTTATTTGGAAAGAGAGAGAGGGCTTTTTATGGGTTAGAAAGTTTGAGTTCGATTTCTGTCCATTTTGTGTGGGTCCCAATGGTTCTTTCACTACTCCCCTGCTTTGCAGTTTCTCTAACAACAGCCTGAGGCAGCTGTTAATGTTGAAATAACAATTACATGTAACAAGAAGTTGACATAGGGATACCATCATAACAAGCCGATCAGCTTTCCCTTTATAAAATATTATTATAGTCATCACGCAAAACTTCTTACAAAAACATTTATCTCACATGACAGGGAATAAAAAGCTGACTTACTTGTCACATCAAGAAAGCTGAAAAAAATTGTTTTTTAATATCAAGTTCTTGTCTAATTGCCATGGGGATAGCCAGAATTTAAGATCTTCTTTCCATGTAATTGAGATTTTTAACTGTTTACATCTTCATGGGATATTCGCATATGTTATTAGAGTGTTGATGTAACAAGCTCTGGCAACGTTTGTTGTTTGGCCAAATAAGTGTTGATTCCATGGAAGGTCTTAAAACTTTAATGTGAATCGAAGTTCTGCAGCAAGTTTTGTTCATCTTAAGTTAGTTCACCGCTCGATTTCAGCCCACACTTGCAAACGTCACATGGTCAGTTGTGGTGGGTTGGACTCAGTGTTAGTTTGATATAACATGAAGTACATGGCCAAATGTGCCACGTGCGTGAAGGATGAACGCGTGGAAAAAGCATTGTTTTTGCCGAATTATAATGAGGTGAAAACCATGCGTTTTCTATGGCATCCATGCGTTTATCCAAATGCATGGAAAACGCAAGTGGCACATTTGGCCATGTAACAGACGGCGTTTTGCACTATTAAGGATTTAATTTTATGTTTACAGATTCATATTGATGGGTCTATCAATAAAATTCGTTTTGGTTAAGATCTTAAAAAATCTGATTGTGTCAAGATTGGCTTTCATCGTCAATATTCACAATAAGACAACTTGCAAGTTGATAAAGCAGATAAAACGCTGGTTGAGGTTTTGCCCACAAGGTCAGTCAGATCTTGACTGGGGGTGATGAGACAATGCTCAAAAATTTTATTTTCTTGTGCAATCTAGGTTTTCGAATGCAGACGCGTTGATAAATTAAAATTAAATTAAAAGCCAAGAAAAAAAAAACAGGTTTAAACCGCTCTTAAGACAAAAACTCGCATAGAGACTAATCAGTTTTGGACTCATGCAGTCTTAATGTCTGAACAGTTAAAACATTATAATATGAAAGAAACAAATGTTCAGTGTACCATTGTGTGTAATCTCCAAACACCCCACACTGATAATTTTATTGGTTCGACATCAACACTTTGCATACAGAACATGAATTCCTACATCATACTGCTGATGAGGGCGCATAGTGGTTAAGGATTTAACAATGTAAACACAATGTTTAACCTGCTCTTGATCCTGCTGAATTAACAAAATTCAGCCCCTGGCCAACATGTTTCCGATGAACTGCTTCAGGATGTGGTTTCAGGAAAATTTTGGTGTCACGTTCTTTGACACCTACATTTTACACGATTTCCATAATTGTTTGTATATAAATCAAATGGTAGAACACTCAAAGCACTGAATATAGGATCATTAAACAACATGGGTGCACTTCATTTGCACGTTGTGTCTTGTGTTTTGGTTGTCATACTAGGTGAGTCCAAACTATTATCATATATTAATATTCACCTCATTGCATGTTTGTTTTGTGCACACAGTGAATACTTTACTAATTTTGTCTTTAAAGTGTAGCTATTGTGATGAAATTGTGAATTTAAAATGTTATATATTTCATTGTTAACATACTAAAGAAAGTGTCTGGTCCTGCTGGGGCAAGGTTAAGTACTGCATTTTCGGCAACTAACTGTCGATGGATTGAAATTAACTTTGAACAAGGTATTGATACATACATTATGTTTTATCACAGGTTCCTTAGTGTTGGCATATGACAACCCACGATGTGTGTCCTCTTGTTTGGGCAAGTCTGATGGAAAGTACCAATCATGCAAGAACTGCCATGTGTATGTGACATGCACAAGAGGGCTGCTGATGGACGGCTGGCCATGTCCAAGAGGAACAGTATGGGATGAGAATGATAAGAACTGCAAGACAACATCTGAAACTTGCACCGAAGAAGAACCCCAACAAACCAATGATGACTGCCAATGTGCCAGCTCCTGCAGTGGTCTTGCTGATGGCAAGTACCAGTCATGTAAGGGATGTCATGTTTATGCGTTGTGTCGTAGAGGTCAGCTTCTCGATGATCAGCCCTGTCAAAGGTACTCCTCCTGGGATGACCACTACAAGCGGTGCCTTTTCCGATCATCTACCTGTGGATCGCAATGCCAGGATCAGGTCAGACCTTACAGGCCAGGCAGCCCTGCTCCTCCTACTCCATCTTATGCTACCCCGCCCAGAAGACAACCACGAACCACAACTGAGTCATCTTCGGAACAAGGCGTGCAGTACCAGACAGCTGCAAAGTGGCCAAACTGGTCAAGAGGGACCAGCCGGAGACCGTATATAGCCACAACGCCTGCTTCGGGTGCTGTATGTGGCTGTATATCAGACTGTGCTGGAAAAGATGATGGGAGATACCCCTCTTGCCATGGCTGTGAATATTTTGCCATTTGCTTTCAAGGACAGATCTACGACTCACAAGAATGTCCTGCTGGTTGGGTATGGTACGACAAAGTTAAGAAATGTGTACGAGGAACTGACTTTTGCAAATCAGATTGTGCCCCAGGAGCAACAACACCATCAGAAGAAGAGGAGGAGGAAGAATCAGAGGAAAGTGAAGATGCGAGTGACCTAAGTGATGAGGATGGAAGTGATGAGCAACAACAAGGCGGAGCTCAACGACCTTACAGACCGCAGTCGAAAGCCTCTTCCGAGGAATCACAAGAGAGTGATTCTTCTTCCAGGTCAGGAGGTCGACCACAGTGGGCTGGAAGAGGAAGAGGTCGGGGTAAAGGAAGAGGAAGGGGGCAGGGCAGAGGTCATGGTGGCTATGGACGATATGGTTATGGTAGATATTGATGTATGATCGCAATTACGTAATTCTGTATGAAGTTGTTTCTCACAATACTAAAGGATTTTATATAGAATATATTTTGAACCTTTTGTGTTTTTGCCTTTGAGTTGTGTGTTTGTTTTTGTCTGCGAACCTTGCAAAAATAATGTATTGCTGACTTAAACTGTTAAATGACAAAGAAAAGGGTTTCTATTTTTTAACAATCATACTTTAACCTTCAGAATTAAATGTCATGAGCTCAACGAAAACATGTGGAGGTAGGCTATTCCATAATAATACCATTTATTGTATGTTAAAACTACTTGCAGTGGGTCATTTGGTGTATTAATTTCATACTTGTACTTTCTCTACTATTTGCTTTGTCTCCGCTCTGTAATTGTCTGTAAAATAAAACTTCCGTTTCTTGTTAATAATTCAATTGCATGTACACTTGATGAGAATCTGTGGCTTACTCATGCAGTGTATAATGGTGAGGCCAGGACATTTTACAAACTAAAGCAGTCTAACATTTCCCCATATACACTGCCCTTCAAAAGTGTTGAAGCAATCCTTTTTGTTTATATGCACTTGTTTACAAGCTTTAATTTACGATTTATGATCTGAGATAGAACAAATCATGTTTCAGCAAAGTAAATATTGTTTGCATCACAATAGGACTTGTATGGTAGTATTTTACAATCTAATGACAAATTCTACTGATGATACGATTAAAATTCAGATCAATAATAACATATAAAATGCTGAAATGTGATGCCAGGTGTCCATCGGAACTGCTGGGTACACCCAAGGAAAACATGAGAAGGCGAAGGTATTATCACCAGATAATAGATGTAGCTAAGGGTTGACCAAAGTTTTTAAATTAGAAGGTGCTATTTTGCATCAATAACTGCCTCTATTACCTTGTCAAGCTATAAATCGCACACTATTAGAACCGCGATACAAACGCGCAACTTACAAACCAAATTTGATAAAGATCCGACAAGTAGAAGCCGAGAAAAGTCTGATTATAGTACAAATTCAGGCCTCGCAAAAGCCGTGAATTTTTGATGTTGTACAAATCGTCCATACACAATTCGTCTAACATGAAACATGTTAAAACAAACTTGACAGCTGTTTTTTTTTTTTTAGAAACGGACCTTGTTTTCATTTTATTTTGATTTCGAATTGTTACACAATAAATAAATTCACTATATTAGAGCTACTGCACACATTTAAGAGCTAAAAATTGTATATTTCAGGATATTTATTGCATGCGTGGTGGCGCACCTGTCACTTCACTGCAGCTCCCTCTGGGAATAGATAATCTCTTTTATATAAGCGAAAAAATATTATTTGCCATGCTTTATGCTACATACAATCTTAAAAGAGTGTTAGTGGACTTTTAAAGTGTTGTTAAGTATAAATGTATGATCTACATTCATGATTTCGGTATTTCCTAACTTTTATAATCCCTAAATTCTCGCATGTGCCACCATGACGTTGCATCATGAGCAAGTAAATAAAATGGAACACCGTCCATTCGCATCTTTAAATGAGCAATAACTGCGTTTCAAGTATGTTTATATGTTTGAAAGGTGTTATTTTCAATTTAGGATATATTCACTGTGGTTTTGTGGTGCAAAATCTTGTCTAATAAAGAGTTATTGCCTCTGACGTCACTGGCGCCGCTTTGTTTTTCTGTTGATATTTTTGAAGACGGCGTGACCATCTCAACCTTTTAATGTGATTTCGTCGCAAACATTTTCTTATTTTAGGATTATCAAGACAGCTTTGTTGGTTATTATTACACAGGAGGCAGAGAAATACATTGCCTACAGCTTTGCCTGAACAGATTTTGGTCGAAAATGGGGATTATTCTTAAAATCGACATTGTTGACTAAAGTAACTTTTTGAAAGTGCCTTATGGGCTGAAAAAAGCTATGGTTTGGAATCAGTCCCTACATCTACATTTAGGGACTGATGGATCGGTCTACTTGTCAACCAGGTGAAAAGTTGATGGGCTGCAACCCTTGATATGTGAGGTAATATGTGAGAATGTACTATCATAATAATGTATACTATGTATATAGGATGAGTTATTTTGTATATAAAAGATGTAATGAGCAACATGTCACAAAACCTAAAATTTGAATTGAAGCTTCTTTTTGTTTGACAGCATTTAGTGGAGAACTTTCCAGCAGAAAAAAACATTGGGTATTTGAATAGTTATTGGTAACCTAATTTTAGAAATTTTGAAAATTGTTTGCTGTAAAAAAGTCGTGAGTCGGATAACACTGCATTGAAACTTTCTTACATTCTCTGCATTGGGGAGTCTGCTGGGTCATTGCACATTATGTAACACCAGTATCTTCTTTTACCTCATGTATTATTCAAGGAAAAGATAGATTTTTTTTCATAACGAACAAATTATGTATCACCTTTTTTATTTAATAGTACATCTCATTTTTAAACTCCCAGTTGTAAAAATCTGTAAAATCCACTAAAATGCCAAATTCTCTCTTCATTTCTCGTATATTAATAATTTACCAGGTTATCTAAGTCATGCAATTAAGCATCATGTTTCTGGAAAATCCAGTGAAAAAAATGCCGTGGACTATCAGTTAACTTGGTTTATTAGGTGCGACAAGTTTTGTGTCACACAGTCAGAATGACTTCTTGCAAATGACAGCAATATTTCGGTCTAACTAATGGGTGTGGCAGTCGTAGATTACAGAGAGCACCAAACGTGTCTTCAAACGAGATTTAGAGAGAACAAAAAATCGCGGTTACAAACTCAAACTGATTTATTTGAAAAACATAATTACAGTGCTGATCTTATTTGTTATGGTTCTCTCAGTAGGTGCTGCACCAACGTAATATATTTCATGTCAACAAGGGCTATAGTCATTACACTAAAGCTTTTCCATAGATAATACTTGATAAATGCAAGATTTTATTATTTCAAATTTTGATTAATATGCTTTTATGATATATCACTCTTGTAGTTCTTCCATGTTACATGGTTAAAAACTCGTTTAGCCTTCTTGCTTGGTTAGCTCTTTCAAAGCTTCTGCGCTTGCCCTTAGATTTGCTCTTGCTCTTTGACCCACTGCTAGATTTGTCCTTGCTCTTTGACCCACTGCTAGATTTGTCCTTGCTCTTTGACCCACTGCTAGATTTGTCCTTGCTCTTTGACCCACTGCTGGATTTGTTCTTGCTCTTTGACCCACTGCTAGATTTACTTTTGCTCTTTGACTTGCTATTTGATTTGCTTTTTGACCCACTGCTAGATTTGCTCTTGCTCTTGGACTTGCTCTTGGACTTGCTCTTGGACTTGCTCTTTGATTTTGAGCCAGTTTCACTGCTGCTCTCTGTATCAGAGCTATCGTCACTTTCAGAGCTGTCACTTGAATCGCTTGATTCGCTTGATTCGCTTGACTCTGAGGCAGTGGTTGTAGTAGCTGGTGGAGCAGGAGTAGTAATTGGAGGCAGAGGAGTGGTTGGGGGGTTAGGAGGTTTAGTTGTAGCTGGGGGCTGAGTAGTTGGGGGCTTAGTTGTAGCTGGGGGCTGAGTAGTTGGGGGCTCGGGAGGTTTAGTTGTAGCAGGGGGCTGAGTAGTTGGGGGCTCGGGAGGTTTAGTTGTAGCTGGGGGCTGAGTAGTTGGGGGCTTAGTTGTAGCTGGGGGCTGAGTAGTTGGGGGCTTAGTTGTAGCTGGGGGCTGAGTAGTTGAGGGCTCAAGAGGTTTAGTTGTAGCAGGGGGCTGAGTAGTTGGGGGTTTAGTTGTAGCTGGGGGCTGGGTAGTTGGGGGCCTAGTTGTGGCAGGGGGCTGAGTAGTTGGGGGTTTAGTTGTAGCTGGTGGCTGGGTAGTTGGGGGTTTAGTTGTAGCTGGTGGCTGGGTAGTTGGGGGTTTGGTTGTAGCTGGGGGCTGAGTAGTTGGGGGCTCGGGAGGTTTAGTTGTAGCAGGGGGCTGAGTAGTTGGGGGTTTAGTTGTAGCTGGTGGCTGGGTAGTTGGGGGCCTAGTTGTGGCAGGGGGCTGAGTAGTTGGGGGTTTAGTTGTAGCGGGGGGCTGAGTAGTTGGGGGCTTAGTTGTAGCTGGTGGCTGGGTAGTTGGGGGCCTAGTTGTGGCTGGGGGCTGAGTAGTTGGGGGCTTAGTTGTAGCTGGGGGCTTAGTAGTTGGGGGCTTAGCAGTGGTAGGGTTGGGTGGTTTAGTAGGTTTTGTGTTGCATCTTTCATCACATGTTTGTGAAACCTCATGGCATGCCTTCATGTGGTCATCCCAATACAGCCCTGTGGGACATTTCTTCTTATCTTCCAGCTTTTTGTCCTTGCATGTAGCATAGACATCGCAGCCTTGGCAGGACTGGTAGTCCCCGTCTGGTAGGTTCTCACAGGAGCTGATGCAATTGCATGGACGGATCTCTGGTTGACATTGTGGGGCGCAAGTCATCGAAACATAACGGCATTTCTTTTTTTCATCATCCCAGACAAGTCCTGTAGGACACATCTTATTGATCATGTGTGAATTTTTGCAAATTTCATAAACATTGCATCCTTTGCAGCTCTGGTAATTTCCATCATCCTTGCCTTCACAATTATCAATACAGTTGCAAGGGTTAGGTGGGCCACCGGGCGCCTCGCATTCCTTACCACATGTGCTGGAGTCATATTGACAGCGCTTTTGATAGTCATCCCATACCAGACCTGCTGGGCATTTCTTCTTGTCATAGGTCATACCTTTACGGCATGACACAAAAATATTACAGCCGTGGCATGATTGGTAGTTACCATTTTCGACCCCATCACACTCATCGATGCAGTCACATTTTGGCTCATCAATGTCGCAGTCTTCCCTGCATGTACTTGAGGTCCAATCACAACGTTTCTTGATATCATCCCAGTACAAACCTGCTGGACATTCTCTCCTGTCATACAGCATTCCACTGGCACATGTTGCAAACACATGACAACTGTGGCAACTCTGGTAGTCTCCATCTGCAAGACCAACACAGTTCTTGATACAACTACATGGCTGAGGGGTGGACGGCTCTTCACAACCTGGACCACAAGTATCTGACCTGGCGTTGCACTTCTTTCTGTCATTGTCCCATATGAGACCTTCTGGGCATGGTTCTAGGAAAGTTTTGCCTTTTGCACAAGTGACGTATAAGCTACAAGACTTGCAGGATTGGTAGAAACCATCACCCTTTTCATCGCAGTCGTTGACACAGTCTCCACATTTTCCACATGTCTCTGAGGTCCACTCGCACCGTTTCAGGTTGTCATCCCACACCAAGTCCGCAGGGCATGGTCTGTTGTCATACAAGATGCTGTTAGAGCAGGTAGCAAACACATTGCACCCTCTGCAAGACTGGTAGTCCCCATCAGCCAAATCCTGGCAGGTTGTGATGCATGGTGATTTTCCTGAACCTAAAAAGATATGAAAAATTGGCACTGTATTTTTTGTTTATTTCATACAGATAAAATATATTTTATCGCTAGCGTGAGGCCACCTGGAGAGATCCATTTTAATATTACATAGTGAGCATTAAATCAAACACAATATGGATATTACTCTCATCAGTAGTAGTTTCATCTACGTTACTCATCTCAAGTTAAAGAATATATAGTTGAAAAGTGTCATGAAGAAGCAGTAGGATGAACATTTATACATATAATATCATGCCGTTGCTTTCACAGTAGTCATACTGTGTCATTCTTGAGATGCTCTATCTAACACTGAAGTGTATGTGTGTGATTAGGCCTTTACGTCCTGTATTTCTGCACCTGATGGGCTAATTAGGACAGGCAGAGACCATGGCAATATAATTAATGGGATGAAGGATGAAACAGCCATCCAACTTAGGCTTGAGCGGGAATCGAACCCGGGACCTAGCGGTTGGAAGCCCAGAGCGCTACCTCTGAGCTAGGCCCCTGCCCTAAAAACACTGAAGTGTGATATGTCTTACCCATCACAGTCCCTGAGCAATTACAGTGTACATCTTAGTCCTAACACTTGCACTGGTCAACACCATAAAGTGTGAATATGTACGTCTTTACCTTAAAAACAAGGGAGTGGGGACCTAGCTCAGTCACCCAGGGAACCTACCCCAGGCAAATCACAAAAAGTTGGGTATTATAATGTATTCATTCAGAGCTGTCAAACTAACAGAAACAATAAGATGGGCTTGTCCTCCGGAGTATGATATTGACTCATAAGGAGTGTGAAATCAGTTTACATTATTCAGAGTCTCTTTTCATAGCTTTAATTGATGTATACACACGCAACGGAATTTACCCTTTTTGAGTTGAAGGCCTGACCTCATTGGCCAGGCCATGTCACGGCGGGGTCCACTAATTGAAATAAAATGTCTGGGTCTTTGCTGATTGGCTAGTTTTAAGGCCTATCTCGACTTATTTGCTGGAGCCTGTGCTGGAGTGAGCTTAGTGGTAGCATGCTGGGATTCCAACAACTGGGTCTCTGTCCTAATTAGCCCATAAGTGCATAAATACAGGACGTTAAGCCCAAATCCACCCACCCACCCACTATATTCAGAACACGATAGTAAAGAAGCAGATAATATATTAGACTAATGATTCCTGTGGCACGTGCACTGTCTTGCAGTACTATTTTAACTGCTCCTGATAGGTCAAATGTTGATATAGAAGTGAGTAGCTATACCAAATGTCTTGCAGTACTATTTTAACTGCTCCTGATAGGTCAAATGTTGATATAGAAGTGAGTAGCTATACCAAATGTTTTGAAAAGACCTCGTCCAATGTGTGGGTGATCTTATCGTTTCACAACCTGTGACATATACCGGTGACATATTAATAGAAAAGTTGACATTCGTATCTCATCGGATTTCATAGGAATTCTATTTGAAGTGTTTGCTTGGATCATAAAACACAATCGAGTGCATCTTGCATTAATATATATCTGTAAAATACAATCCTGATAACAACCGAATGCCCAAGGGAGCTTTACACCCACGCCCACTTGAGGCCGTTACCTTTTTTGGACGTTTAATCAAAAAGTGCAGGCATCTTTGAAATCGTGTAGTCAAGATTTACAACAACTCACATACTTATTGGTTTATGAAGTACAATAAACAGTTCATATATTGATTTAATCTTTGACGAAGACAGGATGATGTTAGATCGATCAATGTAAATGTTAATGTATTTTTGTACAGTCTGTAACAACGCTGAAGCAGTTTCAACCGACTTTGCAATTACACCGTTGGCAAGCCTGTTCAAGCATTAGGCTTTCTAAACTCCCCGTGGAGTATACAGAAGGGCAGCCATAGTCAGCGCCCACAGGTGAAGCACTCTACAATTGCCATTTCTGCCTATAGCCAAGTACCCATTTGCACCTGGGTGAAGTGAAGCAGTGGTTCATGGAAGATCTGCTCATTTCTTCCATACCATGGCTGGGCTTGAACCCACAACCGTGCGCATACGAGTCCAGCACCTTATCCACTAGATCGTGGCACCAATAGATTTAAAGACCCTTTTTGTATTAATGAACTTTTTAAACACCAATAACCACCACAAAACTCATTGTTTTTATTCATAGTAATGTCATTTAATTTTATAGCTAAAATTTAAGTTTACTTTAATTTTATGTGTAGGCTTTTATTTTTTAAGTGTATGAGGTGTATGACATGTATTTTATATTTATTTAATCATCAATTTTTGTACTTTGTAGCAATTTACCTGTATAGCTACAATTTAATAAAGAATATTTATTATATTTATTATTATTATTATTACAAATGTCAGTATATTAGTAGAATCCCAATTACTGTTTTGATCAGATGTTGAATGTTTATGGCTTCAGTCTCATTTCTTTTAATTGCATAGTATGCAGCTTAGCTTCTCTCCAAACAGAAAAACAGCAGCAAGCATATGGTTTATTTCTCCCTGGGCATTAGTACCATACCAGAAATAATTAAGGCTGGTCAAATTTTACAATAAAGTTGGTCTTAATGGCAGTGTTCCACTGTTGTATTCTGTTTGCTGGTATATTACGATTTTTTGTTGAATAGATTCTTTCCACTGAAAAGCCCTGAATTCAGCAGGACTTAAGTCTTTCCTCTCCTCTTATTACTCATTTTGCTTTTCAGACACAGTAGGTAATAATGAACTGATTCCATAAATATAAATTTCTCAGAAATTAACAAACATCAACTAAATGATAAAGTGTCAAATATACATTAAAATGCACTAAAAAATACTGCTGCTAGGATGCACTTTGCAAAATCCACTATTGCCACTGCTTGTTTCTTTGGATAGAAAAAACATGCCCATAAAAAAGCAAAATCCCCAGGAAACCCAGCTCACCCTCTCAGTCCAGAAGTTTTCGTTTCATCCTATATAACATATTTCAAGTAAGTGTATTTCCTAGTATCAATCTAATGTAGATGTAGCTAACTTTGATGCCTAATAGCTTTTCAACTTGTGTGGTTGTCAGCCTTATAGTCTGCACTGCAGGGCAGCTTTTTGTAGTGGCTGACAGCAACTGTCTGTATCTAGTAATTCTATCTGAAATTATATAACTTATCTGGACCTTAATTTACGGCCAACCCATGAAGTTGATGTGGGTCCTGGTCCACAAACTGAGATTTTCGTGAATATTATACTTTTATACAATTTTATGATTTAAAGTTTTCTAATACACCATATTGTTATGCATTATGTGTGGCTGAAGCAATAAGTAAATTATGTATGTGCTCCAGAAATAAACGACTGGAGGTTGTGGCATTGACTGTTGGATGTCATCCATAGTTTTTCATTAGCATGACATTTCCACCTGTGTACTTAGTTCTTAGATTAGATTTTCCAACAAGATTGAAGGTGGTAAACATCTTTGCAAAACACACACAGCCATCACTGTAACAGGAGATTAATATTTTTCCATATTAGCAC
Organism: Alitta virens; assembly: GCA_932294295.1. Taxonomy (NCBI): domain Eukaryota; kingdom Metazoa; phylum Annelida; class Polychaeta; order Phyllodocida; family Nereididae; genus Alitta; species Alitta virens. Next base: position 2,572,731 of record OW028574.1, on the reverse strand, counting down.
TGACATTTACTGATATTAATTTGTGGCTTATGACTGACTTTGTTTGCTATCACGCTCTCAGCATCTCAGTACTTCAATTCAGCCATATTGCAAAGAGATTGTGAGTACAAAAAGATACCAGTATTGGCATAGACTGAGAGTTCTTATATGAACTGTTAATGAAACCAGCAACTGTCTTAATAGCCAATATAGATAATCAGCTGATAATGTATCTAAATGAATAAATTAGGTCAAAACAACTACATTAGGTATGACTTTGTCACCACATGCATCTCGGGACTGGCGGATTATTCAAATTGCTTGCATTTAAGGTCACACTTTTAACTTATGCTATACTCCCTTCGAATAGATACAACCCGTCAATAAGGCTACATGGCCAAATGTGCTACGTGCTTTTTCCATGCATTTGGATAAAGGCATGGAAAATGCATGGTTTTCACCTCATTTGAATTAGGCAAAAACCATGCGTTTATCCTTCTCATGGAAAATACACGTGGCACATTTGGCCATGTATAGTTTGCCCAAAAAGTGTTCTTAATTGTCATGTTTTACTGCAAACTGACAAATTCGATTATTTATAAATAAGTTTGACATTATTATTCGATTGGGTATCTGTGTCATCTATATATTACGCTTATTTTCAACTGAATTTATGAAAACCTGACATAAATCTTGCCTTTGATTTTTGTCTTTTACAAAATATATGAGAAGTTAGGCACTTACCTTGGATTGGGGCAAAAACACAACTGAGCCCTAGAAATGTTAGAGCTAACCAGCGTGACATTGTTCTGATTAGCTCATGTCACTTTGGTTAATATCTAAAGTTTTATTCGTAACTTATAGGGATCCACTTGATAATGTGGTAACCTGCAATCCTTATCTGTTTGCACAGTGATAAAGTTTGAAGGAGTGGATGACTATCACCTATCTATGCATATAACTCTAAATCTATCTCATGAGAACTTCAAGAGCTAAAACTGAAGGAGAAAAAAAAAACAAAAAAACATTATGGTGCAACTGGTCAATGGTCAAACCACCTACAGGCATAGATTTTTATGATAAAATCAAGACTGAATTTGAATAGAAATTGAATTTTAAAGCATTTGAAATTTATAATATACTGTGTATTTTCGAAATGTAACATTTTAATGGCATATTCACTATTCTATTTTGGAGGAAATTTCAGCAGGGCCTCTATTTGAGGTGGGCTTCTATTCGAAGTGGGCCTCTATTATAACATTGGCAGTGTAGGACACCAAGAAAGAGGAAATCTTACCTTTTCATAATGAAAATGGCTCCATGAAGTTTCAAACATAGAAATAAGAAATTCCAGGTTCAATATCCTTTATTATTGTTTAAAAAAAGGTGGCTACAGAGGGCTGCTTTTCAAGGTGGGTGTGCCATTTATAGCTGTACTCCCTAAACTGTACGAAAGCGTAAGTTAAAACAGTTTTGGCAGGATTTCCCTATATATAAAAGTGTTTACATCGTAGGCCTAGTGCTGCTGGCATTCTACATACAACACCAGGTATCTATTCTTTTTTTGAAAAATAATATTCTTGTTTCATCCGCTGCTGCTCTACTACCAGACGTCTGCAAATTAATCCCACTGCCCACAACTGTCTGGCTAATTTCTTACACTTTTGCAACTTTTCTTGGCGAGTCCTAATATAGCTGCTGACACATGTACAGTTAATTTCATTAAAAAAAAGCTGACAAATTAAATTTAGACAAAACTAGACAACTTTTACCATACGATGCCATCTGCCACTAAATGGAACTGTCTGGCTAAAGCTGGCTACCCAAAGCCAGATCTAAATGTACATGCAAATACATATTTATGATATCTTAGATAAATTGAAAGGTACACATTTTTTCAGTGTTCGTAGGTGTAAGCCGAATATAAGCTAGGAGTAGAAAGAAGCAGCAGGCTTTAGCCAGTTATAAACGCAGCCAGGAATAGGTTGCGCTACAGCTGTCTAGAGTCAACCATATCTTATGAAACTAACTGTATATGCCAGTCTGCACAAAACAAAATGTACAGCTTCTCCAGCATTATCCAGAAAGATAGAAGCTGGGTACATCGTCTAACAGACCAAAAAAAAAAAGAAGCTAGATGCATAGATATAACATAGGACATTCCTGACAGCATTTACAAAAAACTAATCAAACACGGATTAAGCAGTCTAGTATTGACATTTGCCAGAAGTGCCATTGCTGGAAGCCTCTCTGTTGTTTGTTGGTCATACAAGAGCAGCGAACGTCATTGACGAGGTGTTGAATGACCATCTGGCTGCGTGAAAGTCAATTGTCCATTTGTTCAGTGAGCTGACCAGACGAGCCCAGGCATCAATTATTCATTGGGAAGTTACTGAATTCCTAATGAAGGAATTGTAAAAAAAAAACTAAGAAAAAGCGAAATTAATCAGCAGCTGTGGTTTCTTCCTTAGCGTTTTTGTTAGCACTGTCTGTGAGTTATAAGAAAAGAAAACTGCATTTCTTTCATAGGCTATAATCATTGCAATTATTGTTATGTAAGGTATGCATTTCATCCGCGACTAATAAAGATTTATATTATATTAAAAAGACAATGGTTTCCATTAAATTGAGCATATTCATGCATATTTGATTTTTACAGGGTAGAAAACATGAGTTCCATAGAATATATAAATAATAACATTCCGCCTAAAAAAAAACCATCATTTAATTACCTAAGAGATGAAATGTTATTTGGAATTTCTTTTTTACATTATTGCACAGTTTAACGTTAACATTTATAACATTTTATGTTTCTAAATCCCTGTAGGTTTTGTCTTCCAATCCCATTAATGTTGATTATTTAAAAGGCAGAACGACTAGCCAACAGCCTTTTGCTGTAACATGTGCACATGAAATTGAAACGTGCCCTGATTCACATTATCAGTCTAAGTAAACCAAATGAAAAAAAAACCGATTGAAGCCAGCATGAATGAGCACTGAATGATATCAAAGAAAACTTGATAACTGAACGAAGCCAAATGGAAGATAATATATATTTGAGATGATGTTTTGTGAAAAGTAATTGAATTCATCCCATTTGACCTTGCTATATTGAAACTCTTAAATGAAAATTTCCAAACTGGCTCAAGTTGTTCCAATCTCATTTTTGAATTGGTTTTGAATTGGTTTTGGTCGTGAGTTCATTACTTTTCTTTGTTGTTTTGAAGTCCTGGAGACAACTTGGCTGAAATAGAAAAATGAGTGTATCAGATTCAGTGTAGTTTCCACATCAAATATACACCGAGTGCCAAGTTATTAGGCAGCACCTACTTTTTCTTGTTACTCGCTTAATTTTGCACATAAATTCATACAACTTTCACATAATGTGCCCTAATTTGACCTAGACTTGATGGCCAAAACATTTCTGCCTTAAATTTGATTGTAATTTTACAATAATTAAAATACTATATTCAGGCGTGCCAAGTTATTAGGCAGCATCAGTTTACATCAATATTGAGGTGAAACAAAATTAGATATTATAACAAAAACTGTTTTATTTGATGATGTGAACAAGATTATATCACAATATAACAATTACATTACAATTTTAACAATTTAACAACATTTCACAAATATTAATATTTATTAGTTCTTATCCTAATAACCAATGTAGGAACCCTTTTTCTGTATGACAGAAAGAAGTCTATTGTCCATACTTTTGGTCAATTTTGCAATGTCATTTGATTTGAATGTTGCAGCAGCTTTCTGGAGAGCCTGCCACAGTGATTCTTTGGATTTGTATTGTTTGCCATTGGTATATAGCTTCCTCTTCAATGCTGACCAGAAATTTTCAATGCAATTTAGGTCAGGGGAACAGGCTGGCCACTCCATAAGGCGTTCACCTGAGATTCCTTTAGATTCCAACCACCCCCTGGAGAACCTGGATGAATGTGATGGTGCATTGTCATGCATGAAGATGAAACTTTTACGAAAGGCTGCTGACTTTCTCCTAAGCCAAGGCACCAGATTCTCCTCCAGGAAGTTATAATATGCCTCTGAGTTCATCTTTACTCCATCTTTCACTCTAAATGGGCCAACAAGTTCACTGTTGATTATGCCAGCCCATATCATCACACCTCCACCTCCTTGTTGTTGCCTGATTCTAACTGGTGCCTCAGTGCCTCTCTGGTCCCAACCACGAGCCCATCCATCAGGGCCATCCAGGGTTCCTCGCATCTCGTCGGTCCACAGCACCTTGCTAAAATCTGTCTTCATATATTTGCGGGACCATTCCAACCTCTGTTCCTTATGCTTCTTATTGATAGAAGGTCTTGTCTTCACTTTTTTCACTTTTCCAATGCCTCGGAGGATGCGGCATCTTGTGGATTTTGGCACATCATCTAGTCCTGCAGCTTCAAAAATTTCAGCTGATGAGGATAGGGGTTTCCTGGCCATTTCTAGTTTGACAGATGTCACATCCCTTGGTGTCAGCTTTCTCAGAGGTGCTTGGTGGCGCTTCTTTCTACCTGCTCCACCTTTCAAAACAAACTTCTCAATAGTGCGGCGCTCTCTCCCTAATTTTCTTGCAATTTCTAAATATGTATGACCTTTACCAAGTAGTCTAACTACTTTGGACCTCTCAGTGTCAGATAAGTCTTTTTTATGGCCCATAGCAGTATTTCTACAGTGTCTGCACACTACAAAGCAATACCTGCCTAATAACTTGGCACACCTGATTTTCATGGCTGGATGATTTATTAATTAGACAAACACTTAAGGCAGAAATGTTTTGGCCATCAAGTCTAGGTCAAATTAGTGCACATTATGTGAAAGTTTTATGAATTTATGTGCAAAATTAAGCGAGTAACAAGAAAAAGTAGGTGCTGCCTAATAACTTGGCACTCGGTGTAATGGGCACATACTGTGTCTCACATACACTAAAAAGCACTTTTCCACTAGAACTTCAGCATACAGTTTTTTTTAAATTTTAGTTAAAGTCTGAGCAAGAAATTACATTTAAATAGCTCACACTACTAATATACCCAGTTAGCATTCAACATCGGGCCAGCGTCGTTTCTATATTGGCCGCCGTCAGTAGAACATCGTTTCAACCTCGCCGACATAGCGCCGATGTTGATACGATTTGGTACGCTATCTGGGTAATGATTTCGGATATTATATCATGACTTTCGCTATATTTTAAGTACCAGAATATTTTTGGGCAACCCGATTTCAATGTACCCAATTTCAATGTGCTTGCTTTTATCTTCACGCAGATATTAACAAATAAATATTAATATGGTTACAGGCATTAAATTGAAATATTAATTTCTCCAAGGTTTCAAATTATCGTTGATAACAACAATCTATAATTAATAACTGTCTTTCTGTTAAGAGGATTCATCCTGCAGCATTTCCATAAATATGAATACGTTTTCCAATGTAGTATATTAATTAATTTGAATCATAATTCTAATGTAGATTTGTCAAGCATACAATTACATCCGTGGCAGGCGTGTTCAAGTATGAGCCCTTCTCAACTCCCTTCCTGTGCCTGGGGAGTGTGCAGTTCACTGCCTTTTATACTGAGTTCCTCCATGTCATGGCGTGGGCGCGAAACAACAACCTTTAACAGCTTCTTTATTAGATTTTGCAACAGATTCTTTAGTTCAAAACAACTAACTTTTTTTTTCTTTAGCTTCGGCGGTTAGTTTGATGCTGTGATTTACCATTTGTAGTCTTCAGGTTTATCCTTACGATGAAATGACAGGTACACGAAAACAGGAACATAAAGAAAACAGAGCTAACTCTATTATAGATTTTTAAAATGTAATTCCTGGAAAACGTCAGACCTACGTCATATGGTTTCGTTTCTACGCAAAAATCTAATATTCGATGTCAAGAATTGGGAAACAAAAATAAAATTTTGAAACCAATTTCTTTTATGTATTCTTCATCACGTCCTAGGTACAGTCAAACCTAAGTTAAACGGTCACCAATTTTGCTGACTCCAATATAATTAACCTCCATCCACTGTCGACATTGCTGCAGGTTAAATTAATATCAATGACAATCATTATTTTCCACAAGGCAAGAAGGTATATGTCAATTACATTTACAAGACCTTCTATACAGACAAAGCCACATACATGTACTGCTGTTTCAGCAAAGTTATTGAAAAATAAGATAAGATAAGATAAGATATATTCTATTGCCAAGCAAAGTACGTGGGATTTGTTATGATTGTGTTGCAAAATCTTGTGGCCATACAGCAAATCTGACACCATTTAGGCAATAGGTTGAAGCAGGGGATGGGAGTCATGTGTCACTATTTTATTGGCAATGGCAATGCACCTGTCTCTGTGGATGCTGGAAGGTCACATGATAAGGTCTCACAATCCTTTGGCTTTGGGATCTTCTTTTGATTTTGTAAACGTATTACCTCACTTGGACCCCACAGCTTTCAAACAAGGATGTTGCAGCATTCATAAGCACACTAGCAATCATTGATCTATAAAACAAACACATAATACAAAAAAAGACCCATTACCAAAACAATTAATGGTGAAACTTATAAATAGTCTACACTCTTGCCTGGGGTGAGCATGCTGTACTGTTTGTCAATGACTTGGATTCTCCATTTTTAGGCTCTTGACATTGATATTATGAAGACGTACGCTGTCTGAAATAAACGAATATGATGATTTCCAAATGTATGCAGCAAATTTCTGGTGTAATGCATTAGTCAGGAAGATAATGTGTCTGTATTCATAAAGGATATGTGCCATGCTGGGTATTAGGGCTTCAGCCAGTTAACTGTAATAATTAATTGTAAACAGTTAACTGCTAAAATTGAATGCATAACAGTTAACTTTAACTTTAACTGTACTTTTTAGCAAACAGTAAATTGCTGACTGTTAACATCGTGACAGTTAACAGCCAGTTAAATTGAATGCTTGAAATTTAACTGTTAAGAGTTACCTGTTAACGGCTAAGTTTTAAATTAATAAAAAGCTTAAATTAGGCCTTAAAAATTAAGCAAGTAAATGAACTTTTTATTTAAGCTCCGACCATGAAGAGCTTAAACAGAAAAGTGATTATCTTGTAATTATGTATGCTACCCAGTATAATAATAACCCCCCTCCACCCAAGAGAAGTATTATTCAAATACACGGTATACTTCGAAATACCTGCATGTGCTTTAAATGCTTTTGATAATTTAATTTTGTCACTGTTTTGTTTTACCGTTATTTGGTCAAACAACAACACTGGCACTTTAATTTGGAAAAAAAAATGTGTATTCCTCATCAGTATTTAGAACTGTGTATATGTATATTGAGGATAGGCCTATTGTATTGCGATATGTTTGAGAAGTATGCCCCAATGCTGGTCTGCAAGGTGACATAGGATGCCTTTTCCGGAGCAAAACCAGTGGCCAGCAGTGGTCAGACAAAGGTGCCGTTTTTCCAATATGGATGATGTCTGTCTGAACAAGAAGATTTTCACCTGGGTATACTATAATAGTGACAAGGTCAAGAAATCTTTATTCCACTTCAAGTCTTTCTTGAACAGTATCAAAATGAGCCACTTGAATGACATGAGACAGTCACTTGATTTTAAGAGAAAGAAGTCCACCATCAAAGCTGCACTAAAAGGCTGCTTCATGTAAACTTGGAGGGCAGCTGTTGCTCGTCGCAATGCCATCCATGGAGAGGGACAGAATAAATAACGTGCCTACCGACGCTTCAAATTTGAATTTAGATCGAGGGATATGTGCAGTTGATACACAACGTTAAGCTGAGGTGACCTTTGGCAAAATTCAGACTTGGAGTAGCACCACTGAGAATAGAGACTGGCCGCTATGCAAGAGAAATTGTTGAAGATACACTTTGCTTGTATTGTGAATTGAGAGAAATTTAGGATAATGAACATGTGCTGATAAGATGCAATGTGTATGATGAGATTCGTCAAGAGATGTTTCTCGAGATATAGAAAACTGCTATGACTTTCTTGACTATTATGACATGGACAAGCTAAGTTTTATTTTAAGTTTTCCACTTATTTGTGTCTATGTTGCCAAAGCCTGCCATGCAATTTTTACCGAACGACGTGATATTTTAAGTAGCTGTTAATTATTTCAAAGTTTTTACTGTTTTATTTGGTTTTTATACCTTTGGGTATTTTATGCTTATGCTTTTATTTTATATCAATTTTAAGTCTCATTAATCATAGCTGAATGGTCTTTTATCATATGCTGTTTTTATGTATTTATATGAAAAGGAGTGAGACTTTAATAAAATGTTATTATCTCTATCTATCTCTATCATATCTGCATGTTACTGCTACATTAATTGACAATATTAAAGGTTTTATTTTTATTATGCTGTCCAACAAATTATTATATACATTATATAAGAATTTCGCCTGTAAGTTCATGTACTTGGCACTTAACAGTTAACTGGCTGTTAACTGTTACGATGTTAACAGTCAACAATTAACCGTTTGCTAAAAATAACAGTTAAGTTGGAGTTAACTGCTATGCATTAAATTTTTAGCAGTTAACTGTACACAGTTAATTGTTACCGTTAACGTGCTGGAAGCCCTAGTACTACCCACCAGGTCTTAGGAGAGACTAATAATGCAAAAATAATTTTCATTTCAGTTATAGCCAGATAGTGCCGGATCGAGTCAGTATCATTCCAATGTTGGCCGTCAGCATCCGTCATCGGGCCGATGTCGAGTTGAACGTAATCTGGGTAGATTGCTCGATGCTGGTTATGAGTTCGAGAAAACAATCCTAAACATTATCTAATGCATCAAATTTAAATAAAGGAAGGATGTCCTGGACCACCTAAATGAAATTCCCAAAGCTGAGCATCTCATATCTTGGATGAATATCTCTATTCATCCAAGCTCTTATTAATCAAGATTGCCTTTTTCTACGCCCAATCTGTGTTAGTCACTTAGGTTCAGTATATGAACCCTCATTAATGAGGTCACTTTGCAATTAATTCCACTTAATTATACTTTGTCAGTTTGCGTTCATAGGAATTTGTCAAATAATTCATGCGTACCAATATTGCTATGCTGAAACGGAATTCCTGTGATTTTCTTGTTATCATTTAAGGTAAAATTTGAAATCAGTGACTAAGGACAGATATTTTGGGCAAGTTGAACTTTAGCTGAGCCTTGGGATTCTGTTTACTTCAATGCTGTAGGGTGCACAACAATGTAAAAAAGTGCAACCATTCTACCTGGCTGATTAGTCTCAGCCACACTTTTCTTTGGAAGTTTGCTAACAACTTACAAGTGATAAATGATTTTATTCTTTTCTTTTCACGGAAACTTCCAAACACAGGCAAAGTTAACCTTTTGAGAAAAGCTTTTTCTTGTATGTATGCGAACTGGTCCTGATATATGGTTTCGAGTAGTTTCTATTTTAGTAGTGCGACATACAATAAGAATGTCTTACATCAGACATGTGGACAAGCTAGACATTCCTGACAACATTGTTATAACACAGATATAAAATACAGATTTTGAAGTCTGGTATTGTGATTTGACATTCAAGAAATTTCTGATCCAGACAGCCTCTGTGTTTTGTGAATCATACAAGAGCAGTGAGCTCCATTGACATAGTGTTGAACAACCAACAGGCTGGGTGATGGTCATTTGTCCAACCAACAGGCTGGGTGATGGTCATTTGTCCATTTGTTCTGTGAGCTGACCAGCCAAGCCTCAGGCATCAATTATTCATGGAGAAGAAACAGAATTCCAAATGAGAGAATTGTAAAAAGTAGCAAATCTGCAGCTGTTTGTCATAATACTTTTTCTTTCCTTAGTAGCGTCTCTGAATTATTGAAGGTTTAATTTCCTTTACAGACTAAGCGTATAAGAAATATATGCCTCAGTATTGTACAATATGTCATACCATTCCTCTCCATGTAAATGATTTCAAAATCGACTCACTGTATTATTAACGAATTGAAGAAATTATCCAACTGGTTATCATGCAGGAGTTACAATCAAAGATGGAATTTTACTTTAATCAGCATAATTAAATGGTCAATACAAGAAGTTAATGTCCCACCCAGATGGCATTCCAAATCATTTCAATGTCAGTGCGATGTCGGCGATGTTAATCAGCTGTTAATACGATGTTCTAACAACTGTGGCCTATATGGAAACCGATTTGGAACGCTATCTAGGCAAGTCCTAACACACAGATATAATTAATCTCAGCAATGATATAAATTTTACATTGTTATTTAACATTATGTACACCGTTGTTAAAATTCCTCGTGTACAACAGTTAGTAATTTTACATGAGCCACAACTCAAATTCTGAACATTTCCAATAACTTCATCTGAATTTTAAATTTCTAAGTTTTTCTAAGCTAAGATGGTCATCTATCTCATTACTGTAATCTTTGGCCTCTTCAGGGTAACTTTGGCCGCCTATGAAAAAAAAAGATTTTGCACTATGAATTAGATCTGTAAAACCTAATACCTTCTAAAGATAAAAAATCACAACCATAAAAGCAGTCTATGCTGCTCTAAGGACAGTTATGTTGTTTTCAATGACACAGCAGTTACTGTATACTTTAGTCTAGCAAACCGGATTGTAAACATGCCAGTTAGGAGAGTGAGGCACCTTGAGCTTTGGGGCACCTTGATCCACAAGGTTTGACATCACAGCAAAGCCACTGTAACTGGAGTGTGATATCAAGCTAAAGTTATCTTCTCTGCACTGTTTTTGGCCATCAGTAGCTGTGTTCCTAGTCAGATTATTACAATGCTATCTTGTTTAACTTAAGTATTGTTTTGTTTCTTTATAGGAAATTAAGCTTGACATATACGCAAAACAGGAGAAAACTGTGACATCATGCTACCAGTATCAAGTGAAAGTTGAAGAGTGATTCTACATAATTATTGCAACGATAATAACGTTTCCCATTAGGAAACTGTGTTAATATTCAGAATTTACACTTTTCACTAACAGATTAATAAAGCAAATCAAGACTGTTATTCTTCTAATATCTTCATAACTTGTAAAATCTAATAACCATGGAATTTGCATGTGGGGCACCTTGGGCGAGCTTAAGCAGGGCACCTTGAGCCTGGCCTTGAAATAACAATAACTAGTGAAAAGCATAATAAAACATGTTATATATTTTGATTATATTATATTCCTTGATATTTATTTTTCCTCCATTTTCACCTGCCATTTAAATTATTAAATCTTGAATTACATAATAAGCTCTAATATAAATACATTAAACATGTTGGAACGCTTGTAATTAATGGAAAATAACACACATGACAATAATAATAACTTTGGTTGCAGTGATACAAAAACAAATCATATAAAGATATTGTACATGTGCAAAATTTAAAGTTTTGGGCATACTTTTATCGTCATGTCTCACATGTAACCTTTGCATAATATAACAGTTGCTAACATGTACATGAGCTACATCCTGGCTGGGATGACGATTGCATGAGACCTTGCACTCAAGAGTCTATGCTGAGGCAATAAAAGATCCCACTCGTGGGGTAAATGTGTAACATGATGTAGACTCCTTACCTTATCATCTCATCATTACGTCTGCCTCTGGAAGCCAGCTGGACATATAAGCTGACTAAACGTCAGACCCAGTAGCATTGAGACATAGACATTGGCAATTTCTGTGGTTGGACTAATGGCCATCTGAATCTGAGTCTGAAGCTGATTACGATTTTCCACAGGGAATCTTAGTATCGGACTATTCGCTTGGAAGACCAATTATAATTATCTTAATGATGCTTAAACCAATATCAATAAATCCCATAAATCATGTTAAAGGTATGAAGTTTTTAATTTCTAATGGTTTCTGCAAATTAACGTTGATTGGGAAAGCTTAATTGGTTATGTTATTGGAGTCTACCAGAGAAACTCCACTTAGGATAAGTCTAACTATTAATGTTTAATTCCTGGGAAGAAGTTTTCAGCGTATTTCCAAATAATTCTGCCAGTAATTAGCTACCACAGAACATCGCAACATTTACTGGAGTATAAACTCAGGCCATAATTAGTGCCAGAGACCGTGTAAATTACACTGTCTATGTTAGTGCTCATGAGTTGGACATGACCATTATATGATGAGTTGAGACATTTAGTTTCATGGTTGACAAGCCAATATCAGATAGGACATTTGGGCTGGAAATGTTTCATCGTAAGATAAGATAAGATAAGATAAGATAAGATTATATAGATAAGATAGATAAGATAAGATAAGATAAGATAAGATAAGATAGGATAAGATAGGATAAGATATTATTATTCATAGAAGTAATACTATTTTTGGACAACATTCAGTGTCAGGTCTTTCATACAGACAACACACACAAAACACCACATACACACGGACAACACTCAAGGATACACATACACAGAAACGGAAGACATACATGCATGACGTATAGAACATACAGGCATACAGTGATCCACACTAAATAGAGTTCAGCTAATGCTCGATTGCACAAAGGCCAAGCCTAGTATTTTCCTTTGATAAGCCAATTTGAAGGTTACGTGGCCTTTGTGGGATAAGACGTGTGTATACTTTATGTGGTGTTTTGTGTGTTTTCTGTATGAATGACCTGACACTGAATATTGTCCAAAAATAGTATTACTTCTATGAATAATAATATCTATCCTATCTTATTTTATCTTATCTTATCTTATCTTATCTTATCTTATCTTATCTTATCTTATCTTATCCTGTTCATAACAGGACCTTGAATACATGGCCGATCTACATTTGACTGAGCGTAGTCTTTTCCCAGATGGCAAAGTCTGGTATTTTTTTGTACAGAGGATGAGTGGCATCGCCTTGTATTGTTTTACATCTTTGCAATGTGCACTTACTGAATATTTCATATAATTTTGATTGTTGATGCCTAATTTTCTACTGTTATTGATGATTTTAGTAAGTTTGCCTTTAGATTCATTGTGACAGTTTCCATACTAGCAAGTGATTGAGAAATATTACAGACTGTATAATGAATAAACCTATTCCATGATCTTTACATCAATGCGGAATTTGTTTAGTTGTCGAACAAAGTACATTCTCGACTGGACCTTCTTATATACAACCTCTGCATTATGATTGAAACAAAGCTATCATCAATGATGGTACCCAGATATTTATACTGAGACACAACATCGACAGGTTCGTCACTTATGGAGAGTGCAGTGTGAATGATCTTGTTCTTGATGAGCCAGGAAACAGATGCAACAGTAACATGTGCTGCAGTCTTTAACTTGTTGAAAGTATTTTCTGAATGTTATTCGTTTGTCATTGGTGATTCTTGTCAGAGAAAGAAAATTTTCCTTTCTGCTTGATAAGCTTTGATAAGGCTTATGGTGTCACTGAAAGAACATGATTGCTTACATTTATCAACAGGTGGCAGCAGCAACAAATATGTAAATTAGGCAAATTAGCTGTTCATCTATATGATCGTGGCTTAAGCAGAAACACATGTTCATAGTTCTATTCCAGTGTTATTCCTGGGTTTCCTGAAGTGCATCAGTTGTGATTAATGTGGATTTTAGTGGGTGGCTTTGTTTGTTCAGCTCCATAAGACTGTTTCATAACTCTTAACGAGGGCTGGCTGGTGTACACTTTTGGCAGATGACAGCAAAGTAAAATACAGCTCTTTCATGCCAGTGTATTTCATTCTACATTTTGCTGGAAGCACAAAATATTGAAATATATTGAACCAACAATAATCATGATATGACCCATAAACAAAGTAGAGTTAGCTTAAAACCGATGCACCCAGTGGTATTATTTATTATTCCATATGATTGGTGCATGAAAATATTACGAAATAGCTTTTTTGTAGTCATAACAATTTTTTTTCATGTTTTGAAGACCTAAAATTATTTTTGAAATAAATTTTCCAAGTTAAGTTAGTAGACGAAAAAAATTTAATAAATAATGGAAAATTAAACAGAGATAAAACTTTCTATGAATCACAAGAATCAAAAATATATGCTATGAAGATTATTTGCAGAATCCTGTTCAAGATCATTTTAAATTTAGATCAGTTACCATTGAAACTGTTATTAAAACAATAGAAAGCCTAAAACCTAAAGCCAGCAAAGGTGCAGACAACATAAGCAATAAAATACTTAAATACATAAAATATGAAATTGCTAGTATATTATCAAAATTTATGAATATGATATTTGAACAGGGTATCTTTCCAGATATACTAAAGATAGCAAAGGTAATACCCATTCACAAAAAGAATGACGATCATTGCTTTGAAAATTATCGTCCAATTTCTATTTTGCCTAGTGTGTCGAAGGTCTTTGTGAGAATAATACATGACCAAATCTATCAATACTTTACTACTTCAAAATTATTTATACCAGCCAATATGGATTTCGTACCTTACACTCAACAGAATTTGCAACTCTTGAACTGCTTGATAGAATTATTTTAGATATGGATAAAAACAAACAGCCTATAAATATATACATGGATCTTTCAAAGGCTTTTGACATATTAGATCATACCATATTGTTAAAAAAACTAAAACACTATGGCATTAGAGACAAATCCCTAGATCTACTAACAAGCTATTTAAATAACAGGATTCAATATGTAAATTATGGCGATATCTCTTCTAATCATTCGATAATTAAATGCGGCGTACCGCTGGGCTCCACACTTGGGCCCTTGCTTTTCATTATCTATGTAAACGACATAGTTAACGCAACTCAAAAATTTAAACCTTTACTGTATGCAGATGACACTACACTTTTCACAAATATAAATTCGGACTTTACAAACGATCCTGAAATATTGAATAATGAATTACAATCAATATCTGACTGGTTAAAAGTAAACAAACTCTCTTTAAATGTACAAAAAACAAAAGCAATACTATTCCATACACCACACAAGAAAATACAGCATCCAGAATTATTCATAAATGGCATAAAGATAGAATTTGTTGATAGATTTAACTTTTTGGGTATAGTTATAGATAAACATTTGAAATGGACTCATCACATTGAAGCTATATCCAAGAAAATATCTAGAACCCTGGGAATCATGACAAAGATAAAACAAAAACTTCCTTTGAACGCACTTCTTAATATATACAATGCCTTAATACTTCCCCATCTGAATTATGGATTAATGATATGGGGCTGGAAATCTAAGAAATTAACATCTCTCCAGAAAAGAGCCGTGCGTATCATCACAAAGAGCCATTACAGAGCCCATACCACTGAGCTTTTTCGAAAATTAAATATGTTAAAAATTAAAGATCTATGTGCACTGCAGGACTATAAATTTTGCTTTAAATTTGAAAACTCATTGCTACCTCATTACTTCACCAATGAAATGAAAAAAAATCTAGAAAATAAAACCCACAAATATGTAACTAGACATATCAACAATATAAAGCTACCCGCTGTGAGACATGAATTTGCCAGACACAGTATATCCCATACCTGTCCTAAAACGTTAAACAATATGCCAAGTATTTTTAAAGAAAAAATAAACACACATAGCTTCCACGGTTTTAAATTATATGTGAAAAAGAAGACAGTTGAGGCTTATATTGATGATTGCAATATTCCAAATTGTTACTCATGCCAATTTAATAGGCCTACAAATCAAAATTACTTGTCATAATCTTCTACTCTTACGCAAATTTCCTTTTATTACATTAAATTTGTAACTGTATACTCTTCCCTAAAGCGGCATGTCATTAAGCCTTTGGGAAGAGTAGCTTTATTCAATTCAATTCAATTCAATCAGCCAGAAAAAAAGGAATTTCTGGGAATTATGAAAAAAAGGAAAAATTGATTCACTGTTTGCATAACCTCACGAACATGAACACACGATAAAGAAAACAAATTACTAAAATGTTTAATTCCTTGGAAACTACTGGCAACAGAAGTTTATTGCCTATGTTTTGTGAACATGCATAATATTTGTAGAACAGGATTTAAAATGTTATTCGTGACTAATCTCATGATACATTTTGCTTGAACGTCGAAAGTTTGTTTCGAGTTAAAATACAAAGACGTGCAGCCTCCTACGCAGTTACCCAAATCATAGATAGATAGATAGATAGATAGATATGAAAGTGCAGCCCTGTAAGACAGGTTCTTGCTGCTATCAAGGGTTAATTGATGAGGAGAGAGAGCGAGAGTCCACCCATGTTACACATTTACCCCATGGGTTGAATCTTTTACTTGCCTCAGCATAGACAGAGAGTACAAGGGGTCACCAATTTAATGTCTCATCCAAACGACATCTAGCTGGGATGTAGCTCATAAAAAGTGCCTGGGCCGGGGATTGAACTCGGGATCTTCAGAAGATCTGACCAATGTGGAATTGGCAGGTGCCTTAACCATTAGGCCACCCAACATAAAATGATTTTAATTATGCCTTAGCTATACATATATTGTACATATATTTTGGTAACAAGATTACTAAGACAATCATCGCATGGATTTGACCAATGTCAGGCACGCACAAGGTGTAATACTTTGCATTCTATTGTCATTTCTGGGGTTCATCCAGATTATTTTCCTTGGTTATGTCCACTTGCTAATTTGTAATACAGGCCTTGCCAAAATATTAATAAAGCCATGCCATGATATTGAATGTGCATTATATAATGTGTAGATATGTTTAAGTGCTACTTGTTTTTAGGCAACTTTAGTCTGGAAATAGAAATTGTATCACCCATTATGTATTTAATAATAATATAAAGGTTTAAAAATGATATGGCTGCAGAATCTTATGTTTTTATGAGATTCCCAAATAGAGTGAAATCCTACTACGCACAGATATTATGTCATTGCCAGTTTTACAAAGACCATAGAATATATTATATCTAAAAGCATCTGAAATGTTCCACAATTTCACTAACTTTGATGATTTTGATAAATTTTTCTTTCTTAATAGTAACGTCCAACTTGAAACAGCCAAATTTGTTAGTAAAGTAATGCAAACCAGACAAAGTTTATTGTATAACAGGAATGGCATCACTGCTATATTTGGATTATGGGATTGAACTATTTTCGAAAGAAGGTCGGGTCATAGGTCAGTATTAAATATGCCAAAAATTAATTCTGAACTGAAGTTGAACTGTTTGTTGCCATTGATAGTCAAACATCTTTGACCGTTGCTCTATCAGTTTGTTGAGGCCAAAGAGAGAGAAAAAATCTTCCTCAGAATAAACAAGAGGGTGTGACTGAGGGTCATAATTAATTGAAAATAGAATAGGATAGGACAGGTAGGACAGGATAGTACAGGACATGATATGATAGGATCAACCCGCTGAATGTCATTTCATTTTGGATGAGACATTAAATTGGTGGTCCCCCCTGCAATCGGTGTCTATTCTGAGGCAAGTAAGAGACTCCACTGCTGGGATACAATATGGATGAACTCTGCTCTCTCTCCCCTCGATCGTCATCAGCAAGTCCTCGTGAGTGGAAAGAACTTGCGTTAGAGGGATGCACTTACCACCAAGGGCGGCTAAAAACTCAAAAATGAAAAGGTCTTCAATATTACAAGTGATGGATGTGCCCCCCAGGGCGCCCTAAATCCAGAAGCCTGGAGGTATTCTATCCATTGGATACTATTGGACTGGATAGAAATAATTTTTTTAATATTCATGGCCAAAAGAAATTGCGTCTGAACCAGCACTCTCCTACTAATTATTTAAGTAAGATAAGTAGGATTCACATTGAATAACCACGCAATAGAATTAAAAAAAACAACATTGTCACGGTTCAATGGGCCAGCTGTCCATCAAACACCTCCAGGCGCATTAATGCAGTATTACCCGGATCTACCAATTTGGTATAGCGTAAACAGGCCCATGTCAGAGAAACCACTCCTGGCAGAGCGGCCGAATGGTTAGACATATACGCCCACTTAGAGCTGGGTGAAAAATGATATTGTATCTATATAGAGATATTGTAATCTGTCAGATTTCACCTGTCGTGTTAATAAAGATTCATTAACCGAGGCAGAACTGCAGTGTTGAAACAATGTTGTCATTCCAATGATAACACGATTTTGATAAATGTAAAAATGTAAATAGAGCAAACTAGTGAAAAGTTCAATCTTCAGATGCGCTTTACAGTCCAACTAATATAATCCAACTAAAACTGTTTATTAAATAGGTGTGATTTCAGTGCAGCTTTAAAAGATTGTTCAGATTTGGATGCTCTAATTTATTCAGGTATATTGTTTCACAATACTAGTTCACTGACTTGAAATGATCGTGCAGCAAATGTCTTACTTTTAACATGAGATCTTAGGCTTTCCCTCTGCAGAGTTTTTGCCTGAATGAGGTCTTGCTAGTACTTTGGAGCTGTCCCCTTTGTACATTTGAATACCATTATGAGAATTTTGTGGCTAATCCTGTGCCTAACAGTAAGATTTTTGAAATGCGAGTTGGCAAGAACCCAGTAAGATGAATTATGTATTTTCACTGTTCATTTTTAGTCGATTTTCCTCCATCCAGTGTCTTATGACAGTGGTGCATTCAGTTGATTGATAGTTTCCTCTTCCCCTAGTCGGTTGTTAGCTGGGAAGATAGTTAGGTAGTTAGTTAGTGTTATTGTTTAACGCCTCATCAGCACCTGAGTGGGCTATGGAGAGGCTCTCTAGGGTAAGATTGATTATCTATAGTTGGTAGTAGAAACCAGAAGCATGTAAAAAATCAATAATTGTCTGCGTTGGATAGCAGGAGCAGCTTGTGCAATGCGCACTTGGAAGATGTCTCGAAGGATATGGTCATCTGCATATCCATAGATTGAGATGTGAGATGGAATGATGTATTTCATTGCACTGGCATACTAGTATGTCCGGTAGAGAACAGGGCCAGCACTGCTTCCCTTTGGTACAGAAAAACGTAAGTCCCGGTCTCAGGAATAAGCCTTGCCCACATTTACTCAGCAAGATCTGGGTCATAGATAGGATGCAAATCATCCAAGTGCTATGTCCCTATTCCCAAAATGTGCCTTTAACTCATCTACCAAAACATCATGATCAACAGTGTCAAAAACTGCTGAGAGGTCAAATGCAGCTATTACTGTGTTGTTATGGTCTTCCATTGCACTCAAGCGTCATTTGCAAGCCTTATAATTAATAAGAATGGCAGTTGATGTTATGAGCTCCCATCCCGTTTTCTTCAGAAGCGGTCGAACAACAGTAATTTTGCATTTATCAGCAAAGAAACCATATCGAAACGCGGTATTGACAATACTGGTAACTATTGGGAGGACTGCTGGAAGTACTTGCTTGAAAAGTTGTGATGGAACTGCATCCAATTCACATGATTTGGTAGGCATGTTGAGCACAACATTTCCAACCTCGTCTTCTGTCATTTCTATAAGTTGCAAGAGCTTTTTGTCAGTACACTGTTTTGGCTTGCACTTAGGCTTTTCAGCAAAAACATTCCTGTTATTTTCTATCTTGGACACTGCTGATAGCTCCTCATCTGCTCCAGGTGGTAGAGTTTTGCAGGTTTTGAACCATCCCACTGATCTGAGTGATCTTTTCAGAATTAATCATATTTATATACTTTTTCTTTTCTTGGCTGGGATTAAACCAGTCCTCGTCTGATCTTATCCTTTTCCATATTCGCTCTTTTTGCTGGACAGTTCTCTTCTGCTGTTTCTTTATCACAGAGTAAACACTATGAATTAGCGTCTTTCGGAAAGGGTTTCCAAGTACAGCAGCTCTTATCTGCAACAGCTCATGCTGAGAATACTAATAATATTGTTATGCTCCACGGGGTATACCTCCAAATCAATATTCACAAGACAATGATTTCCATATATAGGCATAATAAAGTCATAGATTAATCCACATCTAAGACTTCTTTTATGTAAGGATTGTAGTTCGTGATATTCTGCATATATTCACAGATCAGATGGTTTCAAAATGAAAAGGGTAATCCTATTCTGTAGTGAAAAAATGTTCACTTTTGAGAGAGCTGAAATTCATGTGTGTCATCTCAAGCAGCGCCACCTATACTAGACTTGTTCTCACTATCTTTACTTAAATCGTTCCCACGATAAAAAATGATTTATAATTGAATTACACTTACAAAGTTGCGGACATTCAACATGTATAAAGATGTATTGCTGAAGTGTTGCAGCAGTATTACCATTGTATGATAATGGGATTTCTGTCAAGATAGTGAAACATATTTTGGCAATATTTCAGCAACACTGGGGTAGTATTGTATTGTCACAACATTAGTGAGATGATACTCTGGATGTTGTAAAGATATTGTAAAGACATTGTAAAGATATTGGTGCATTGTTGTCAAAGATATTATTTAAAGCATTGCTGCAATGATTTTACACTGTTGTTTTTAAATTTACAAGCGCCATCTAGGGAGTATATTTATCTAGTCGCCATTTTGGTGTGAAAAAGAGTTATCAAGTCTCATCGGTATTTTTATCTTATTTTGTAGCATAACCAGATTAATCATTTTAGAAAGCAAACAAAGATTAATTCTCTGTTAGATGTGAAAATATTTCACCCAATTAGCCCCTTAAGAATTGCATTAATAATAGTTGGTGTCAAAGACTTCTGCTGGACATGCAAAAAATCATGTTGGGCATAGAGGTTTTGAAATAGTCATTCTATTTTCAATTTCTACTTATAAATTTTGTGTTTGTTAATTTGGTGAGTAGAAGATGCACCCCAAATGAAAGTATTATAAATGTCTTGCAACACAGACATTATACAAATATAAGTGACATCACACTTATGCTGAGCTTCAACTTCTAAATAGAGCTGCATACTGAGTGGATCTGAGCCTGACTCTGACATATGTAAGATTAGAAGAAAGTGTGAAGGTACATCACTGTGAATGTTCGCCAACTACTGCCATTTAAATAATTAACATAAAAAGAAATTGCATAATTTCCAAATATTAATTCATATTGAATGTACATATGAAAATAAAGATTTTCTCTGCTATGTTGCTATTATCGATAGTGCCATATTCCAGCAATACTGCTGCCCCAATACTACAACGCGGTAATGCTAAATTGCTGGCAACATTGCTGAAATAATCAGGCAATGCTGCCGAGCAACAATGCTGCAATGGTCCTGCAATTCTGCAGTGCTAAATTGCTGGAAACATTGCCGACAATTTTGCAATGCTGTTGTGCCATATTGCTGGCAACATTGCTGCAGCATTCTCTAGTGTTAACCATGGAGCGCTGCTACTTAGTTTTGTCCCGACAGCAGTGCACACTTATAATACACAGTGAAATAGTCCTTTATGATTGTTATTCTTAAACCTTGCTTTATTTACATTTTATGGGTTGACAAAACAATTCCATGTGTTATCACTTGGCTGAATAAACTCTTATCTTAAATAAAAAAAAAATAAAAAATAAAAAGTTGTAGCAGTATTGCTTGAATGTTGTTTTGTTAGCTGGGCAGGGCCATGCAGGCAATGTAGCAAATTCCCTATGTTCCAATGGCAAGCTTTTAAGAAAATAATTGCAGGCAGGAGCTCTGATAGCTGTGATGACTCCATTTAGCTGTTGCTCCAGATAGACAAGACACGCCATGAAGTGGCGAGTGGGTGGTCTTTTGGGGTTCGCAATTTTATCCCAAAAGGCTAGGAGTAGACAGCCTTCCACCTCAAGGAGATGAGATCCTTGCTTGGATGCAAGTGGATAGCTAGTCATTTCCACTGTTGAATAACTGGCTTTCTCCACTGCATACAATAGGCGTGGGCGGGGGAAATAGATTCAGATAGGGGGTTAAGGGTAGACCTCGAAGGCGGATAAATGGTGCAGTGGCTGTCTCGGTTAAGTACAAATAAGACACCTGCTCCATAAAGGCTAACAAGAAATGATGTCTGCAATGAATCCCAAGCTCTACCCCAGCAAAACACTTCACTTGATAACAAACAAATTGCTGATGTTTATTGTGAAATAAAGCAAAAAATATGAAATTTTAGTGTGCATAATTATTATGCAACTCACCACCTTATCATTTTTCCACTTAATTGTTGGAAAGATAACTTGGTAAGACAGACAGAGATGGAATATGGAATAACATCTATAAAAGCATATCAAATAATTTTGAATACATCTATTTCATATAATTGGAATAAGTAAATTTATTTTCCACAACAAAATTTCCAAACTAATAGTACTATCATACCACGCATACAGTATAGTGGTATTTTTACAATTCAAAAGTGAGAATTTGGAATTCTAAAGTATTCCCAGTCCCAATTTTGGCCTAATAATATAAGGTGAACTAATCCCTTGTAGGCTCATCATTAATGTCCAATTCCGACCCTGATTGATGATTTTCCAACCTTTTATGGGTCACTTATCAATTTGGAGTAATCAGCTATACAGTGAGCCTATGCTATGATTTACATATATTTTGAAGTTTTTCTGGCTACCCAAGAGGTGGCAAGAATATTTGAAACTTTTTTTATTCATAGTAATGCACTATGAGTCATTACAACATATATGTTATTCCTGATCAATGAGTTCATATTTTTGTCTGAAACATCGGCGTTGACTTTTTGAATGTATTAAGTGAACTCACAATCCACTTACGGTTGCACAAAATGTTTTTGGAATATATCCATTCCCCACCTTACAGAACTTCATAAGCAAAGGCAATTTTTGTGTATTTTATACTCATGGACACTTGCCCAACAGGTCAATTAATCTACTTCATTGTGCTCGATTTATTTTTCATTGTGCAGAATATCAATTCTGAAAAATTCTATGCTGGGAGCTATGTTGAGTCATAACCAGATCTGAAGTCAGATTGGTTTATCAATTGTGCAGTGAATGAGAATTTATTAAAATGTGGAATAAATATGCCTGAACTTTTTAAATGCTACAGATTTATGAGAAAACAACTAAAAATAGCCTTGGAACAATATTTGAAAATTGTTGGTGCAGTTTGGATAAATATTTTACAAATTGTACAAAATTATTTGTTTATCACACATTATGAGAACATTTTGTTACACATTACTGTTACAAATGTATGTAACACTGGTTTATGTAACAAAATGTTCTCATAATGTGTGATAAACAAATAATTTTGTACAATTTTTAAAATTTGTAAAAAATGAACCTCTAAATAAATACAAGCAAGGTTTAAAATCATATATGGCCGGGACTATCTGTCCTTGAACCAGACTTGTGATAAGGAACCAATGCTTTTAAATTGACCAATATTACACCGGTTTCATAGACATGGAAACAAAACTCCAGATGACGTCATGTGAATCCGGTACTCCCGTTGGTTGATGGACAGCCTTAACCAACCGTTGTCCAGGATTCACATGACATCACCTGGAGTTTTGTATCCAAGTCTATGTAATGAACTTATGCAATTAAACATATTGTTGGGAAAAAAAATTGTAATTGAAACGTGTGGCCTAAACTTTCCGTTAAATAATAGATGAATGTAATAAGACTTATAGTATAAAATACTGACTTACCAGTAGCCTTACAATGCTTCTGCAGCATGGGTGATCTAGTAGGCAAGGCATTGGTCACACGTGTTTGGTAATCATATGATAAGTTCTTTCTGTGATTGAGTTCTAATTAGTATTTAATTCCTCTTTTATTGCATGTAGATTAACCGACAATACTGATAATGCTACGATACTGGCAAATAAAACCTTGCTGCTTGCAGTATTCAATTAGGATATGTTATATAGTGACAAAAATGCTATGATTGAACGAATATATTAACAAATATTTTCACATTAAATAGTAATATTTATGGTGTATAATATTAAAATGTACTTATTTTTTGTATAATGACAATGCCAGGATCAAATGAGCTGACAAATTCATCAAAAAAAAAAGAAAGAAAAAAAAGTGGGTTATAAAATGGAAGAGGCCCACACATTGATTCCGTCTTTATGCCTCAACAGTATGTAAAGTTATTTACAAACTGAGAGACTCAGGATCTCTAATGTCACTGCTACACTCTAAAAACCAGTGTTCAGAGATGGAACACTTGAACACCTTTTCTGTAACAGATAATGAACGCATCACAGGTGTTCTTAAAAGTTCATCAGCACCAGTGTTATTATAGGGAACACCAGTGTTTAATATTTAGAGGATGGCTCAGAACACTAGTGTTCATGTTTAGAACAGCAGTGTTCATGATTACAGAACAAGTAAAATGTGTTCTAAGGTGTTCTACATATGAACACCATGGATGCTGCAGACGCCTGTAACAGATAATGAACACCGAATACATGTTCATAAGGCGTTTCTTGAACACTAGGTCTTCTGCAGAGCTGCAGCCGTAAGTCATCACTGAGCCATCTTGGAGTTAAGGCAGCATCACCATTTCATAATGGCTAGCCTGAAAATATATTAATAATATTAGAAGGAGAACATACTTATAAGGCAATCTCCTTTAGTCTTCCTAAATAGTGAGGAAAGTATTTATACCTCATTTTCAGATAATGAAAACTTATAAAATGACATAACTTTAACAATGTTTAATATTCAGCCTCCTTAGACCATAGTGTTACATAAATATTTGAACTGCGAAAACGTCAATTTAATCATGTGACATATTAACCTGTAAATTAGCTTATACAGTATGTATTAATACTACAGGGAGGTGAAATAGAAATAACATTTTATAAGGTAGTATTTTTGTACAATAATAACTAATGCATCATGAAGATATGAACATAATATTTCAAACCATTTTAAGATATTGCCAATGACAGCATTTGACAGCTGATGGGTCCCCCAACAATAATAAAAAAAATGTTTATTTGGGATCTGGAAGAGACCTCAGCGCATTTTGTAATTTCTGATTGAAGAAATTAATTTTTTTAGTTTTTTCACGCCTGTATGGCTCCTCCATCACATGGATTTGAAAGAGGCCCATCAGCATGGAATACTGCCTTTGGTAATCTATATTAAAAACATAATAAGAAGCCATCAGCTTCATCACAGCAGCTATGATGGCCCCTTTGATATCTACCCGGATGTATACACTGTCCCCAAGCAGGTAGATTCCAGTCAGTTCCTCCCTGTCAGACTGGAATGCAACAATATGGAGAGGTGTTCCCTCCTCACTCTTCAACTTCTCCTCGATATGTTCAACCGGGACTCCCTGCAAAAATATCAATAAAAAGACTGTTAGATATATTAATATGATCAACATCACCTTATCATTAAGCTACAGGTTACAGCTAATTTTTGATATTTTATAAGAAGTGTGAATATATATTGGATCAGACCTTTAGTACACCAATGTATGCAGATTGCCTTTTCAAGTCTAGTTGTACACTGCAAGATCAGCTGTATTTTTTAAAATGTCATGCATAGTTTACCTTGTACACCTTGAGAATGCTCTCTGTCTTCTGCTTCTTCCCTTTGCCGGAACTTCTGTCAAAACAGGTTTCCTTCTCAGTATGCTGTAGTACAAGCATCATGCGAAAGGGACCCTATAGACAAAAACATAAAATATAACAAATTTAAGACAGTGAAACAGTCCATGCTGTTTACCCATGTGAGATCTGTATTTAAAAGAAAAACTTTACATCTCAGCAGGAAGGCTAAATAATGTTTAGTAATTTCAGCTACTATGGGTTATTGTGGAATTTACCGGTGTTTTGCTCGGTCAGGGTGTCAACAGCTGCTGCAAAGCTTTTTCAAATTGTTGGCAAACTTGGTCACCCGTTCATGTCCAACCATCAATGAAAATTCATACAAAATCTGCAAAGAGTGAAAATGCAACATAATCATAATAATATGTCAATGTGTAATTAGCTGAAAATACTTAATTCCTGAATATTTTGTGCAAACAAAGTGTCATATTTAAAATATTATTAGTTTGTCATATATATGTTGTATCTAAATAGCCATTTCTGAGGTGCATCTGACCATCTTCACCCTTCCACCCCCACCCCTCCTTGGCTATAAATGGTGACCTATAATGAGGTCATCACTACAAGCATCTCTGCTATTTATGACTTAGTGCAACAAGTGCATATCTGGGTGTAAAATTCTTCATTTGTTTTGTTCTCTGGTTAATCCACTAAATCACATTTTTTGTCAAAAAAAATATACCATGACTTATTTATTTTGCAGTTATCATAAAGTAACAAAATAGTTACACATTGCACTTCTTCACCAATGAACCAATTGATTCTTGCCTTAAAATTAACTAGAACATTACCCTGAACTTGGAAGAAAAAGCCCTTTACATCCAAACCAAGAATGTGTTATATAAGAACATGCAATTACTACTACTAATTGATAACTCCCATGTATCTTCAAAACACAAAGAAACTACAATTAAAGAATATTCAAAAAATCCTTTAAAAGCATTAACAGCTTATGTAATCATAGAATGTCTTTAACAAATAGGGATTAAAACTTACCACGTGGAGGACTTTGTTGCACTGCCAGACAGGTCATCTAACTTAAGAGTGGAATCAGGTCACTGGTCTTTGGCGCCCAATTGATTTAGGGCTGGTCCATGTCATTATGACATAGGGGTCACAAGATGAAAATCCATGGATTTTGTGAATATTTGCAACTAAGAAATTAATAGTTGTCCAAATGCACTATTGTTACCAATATTGGTGGAAACATTCTGAAAAATGGATTTTGGGTATCTACTAACTAGGCTATTAGGGAGTAACCCTCTTGCAACCCCCCCCCCCCCCCCCCCCTTACCCTTAAGCAGCCAGAAACTTTAATCGAAAGCATTTTGAGGCAATAATGAGATCCATGTCCACCACTCAACAATTTGAAAGGTGTGCATGTAAAAAAAAACATTGTTAGATAATTCCTAAGTTTCCTGGAACAACATGCTGTGAAGTGACAAACCAAAAGTGGAATTATTTGGCAACATCATATGGAATTGGCACCATCATGCTTTGGGGATGCATTGCTGCAGCATGTCCCAGCAGAATTGTTCAAGTGCTGGCAATGTGAATTCCTCAATTTTTCAATAAATACCTGACCCACATTTAGCTGCATCAATTCATGACCTGAAGCTGAACAGGCACTGAGTCTTTCAAAAAGACAATGATCCCAAACATACAAGTAAATCTACACAGGAATGATTAAGGAAGAAGTTTTGGGAACTGGAAGAGCCAGAGCCCTGAACTCAATCCTACTTCTCAAGGTCACAGGTCACATTAAACTTGACTTTCAAAAATGTTTGCAGGTACTAAAGGGTCTTCAATATCCACCCGTCCAATTGACACCCCAAAGGTGAATAGCTCAGGGAAGTGGCGAACTTAGTTGAGCATAGATTTAGGTTGTGTTATTATTATGGCCGACCAAGTGCAGTCGAACTTTTGGTGGAAATTAGATGTTTTTTCAAAAGGTTAGTGATAAATAGGGCGTTACATTTCTTTTATTTACCCCAATAAAATCTCTTTATAACTTTGGATTGGATTGAACCATATTTGAGTCAGTATAGTCTTTGAGCATATAAACATAAATTATATGTGTGAATGACCTTAGGTCAAAGGTCAAGGTCACCTTAAATTTTAAGATCAAAAATTATTATAACTCACTTAATATTTAAGGTAGAGTCTTGACCAAGATTTCAAAATGTTTGTATCGCAAAGGCAATTTAAGATGTTATATACCATTTGACCTTTGGTATCTGGTCAAGTTATACAAGTTGAAATTGAAAAGCTTTAATCCAGTAGCATTGATACAATACAATACAATACAATACAATACAATACAATACAATACAATACAATACAACAGTTCAGTGGTCTTTCTGGTGGGCTGTCATTTTAATCTTCTTTTTTTTTCGAGACGTTGAAGAGAACTTGTAACAAACAATTTCATTAATCACATGGGTAAACATAAATGTGAAGTATGAAATCCATCTCTAGATCTGATTGCCTGTGAGACGAAGTGAGCCCAATTGGGGATCCCAACATCAAAATGAATTGCTTTTACTGCATGAAAGGCTATATTTAATTCGGTTTATAAAACCAATCTATTTTTTGTAATGATTTGAATAAATAACTTGCTCAATCGATTTCTTTTTAAGATGACTTCGAAAATACAATGCCTGATTAATTTCTTCTTCCCAGCTAAGAATAAAATATACTTCATTGCTGTGATGCCTACCATATAATGCTGAATTGGCATCAAGTGGTTTGCCGACCAAGCAATTCCAGGGTCCCTGGGCAAGAAATATTTACTAATGACGCTTTTTTTCTGTCTGCAAATCTGTGTCTAAATAAATAATCTTTGCAGACCAGGACTTGGCACAGACTACCATGCAGCTCTTGATAGTTTTTTGATGATGCCCAGAATCTAGAAATAATCACCACAGCGGTTTCATATTCCCCACAGTCGGTGCAATTTGTCTGTCTTAATGCTACTGGGTCTGAAGCTTAGTCAGCTGATATGTCAGAGGCAGACGTAATGATGAGATAAGGTTTAGAGTCCTTACCATGTTACACATTTACCCCATGAGTGGGGTTTTTTACTTGCCTCTGCAAAGACACCGAGTACAAGGCCCCTGTCTAAGGTCTCATGCGATTGAGCTTGATGTAGCTCATGAATAATGCCTAGGCCGAGGATTGAACCCGGGACCTTCAGCGGAGCTGGCCAATATGGGATTGACAGATACCTTAACCGTTAGGCCACCCAGCTGGTTTTTATGGAAACTTGGCTAATTAGTCTGCTTTTGATTGTCTTAGCGCACTAAGTTACTACTTTCTTTTTTTTCATATAGGCTAAACTAATTTAATAGAACAAGGACATTTCAAAATGTATCTCGCATGTAAACTAATTCCAACAAATATATGGCACTTCAGTGAAATTAGTCAGACCATTTTTTTTTTTAATATCAAATCTCATTAATCAATTCCTTCAAAAAAGTCTGGAAAGCAAAACGAAGTTACCGCACCCATGGGACACATTAATTCACAGTGCTTCACGTGTGGCAAAAATTCTGCTGTAAATCAACTACAAAGACATCGGTCTCTTTTCACCATGTCTTCACTTCTCTTACTAAGTGGCAATTTTTCTTGTCTGTACAGCAGACTTCGTAGACTGGGCAAAACCTGAAGCTGTTAGGGACATCACGTTGCCATATATTTGTAGGAATTAGTTTCTTACAGAAAGAAAAGCACAACAATATGGCTAGCAAGCTAACCTAAATCGAAAATGTCAATTTTAATTGAAATTTCATCAAATGAAATAATAAAGAGTCAACTGTAACTGTTACCGGTCTTGACCCAGTTGAAGTTTTCAATTATTTTGTCATGTAATGTGTTATTGCATGTCATGTTACTGTGTTACTGTTACAAGAATGCCTTCATAGATGTACTGAAAGAGATATAATATTATATTTGAAAGGTTTAAAATTAAACTGATACTCACAACTAAAATAAGAAGATAGAACCTTTCGCCTGACATCCACCAGGTTCTTCAGCAAATGGCAAGTTTGGATGGTGTGGTGTTTTCATATATAGTCACATGACTAAAGAAGAGACCCAGATAGCATTCCAAATCGGGCCAGCATCGTTTCTACATCGTTTCAACGTCACCGACATTGCGCCGACGTAGATATGATTTGGAATACTATCTGGAGGGTTGTAAATGGGGGGAAGTCTATGTCGGCCCTGATCCTGATTTAGATTTGTTGCCTGATGCATATGGCCTTTCTGATTCCTCTTTGCAACCATCCAGGTTCAGTGTCCAAAACTCTAATATTTGTCTCATCCAGTTGATGATGGTGATTCAACATATGAGCTCCAACTGGTGATGATTCACATTTGTGTTCTGCAATAGTCTAGGCCCTTAAGGAAAGGATTGCGCAGATTTGTCTACAAGCATGAAATTTGGCACAGATCATGCAGATGTAGACAAGGACATACTCAATACATTTTTTGAGGGCGCCAGAGTGGGCACTCATTGGGGTCGCCATACGGGCTAATCCAAAACGGCTGCCAATTGGTATTTAGTTTTGACATAAAATCATAACTGAAAGTCATAGTATCATGAGTGATAGCTTTTTTTTATAGAGAGAGAGAGAGAGAGAGAGAGAGAGAGAGAGAGAGAGAGAGAGAGAGAGAGAGATGCATTTATTCCAACCATAATCATAAATTTTTTTACAATAAGAATATTTGTATACAATACGTTTAAATATGGTGTTGGAGACAGACATTTTGGCATACAGCCGCTAGCATGTCTGCCACCAGGGGATTTTATTTGAAAGTCATTTTAACATAAGTAAATTCATGAAGGGATAAGATAAAAGATAAATAAAATTGAATTAATATAAAAAAGTGGTTCGAGGGAAATTTCATAATTAATGAAAAATATCATTTAAGTTATATAAGTATACAGTGGAGGGTTTGTGAGAAACTGTGAGTGGAAGTTGGCAAAGTTTCCGGGCTCATTTACAAAGGCCTATACTGGCAGGTGGGTCACTTTAGCTACATACAAAGCATCCTTGGATGCTGCAGCTCATTTTGTAGGATTCTATGCTAATTGTTTTTAAATAAAAGCATAAACCTTGATACTATGAGTATTCATTCTATTTGATATGGATGGTGGTGCATAATTTATAATATGTTGATATCTAATAGAGCAAATGTAGATTTGATATTTGACTCTGGGGATAATTAGCAAATCGTTTCTGCGAGTAACATAGTTATGGATGTCAACATGCCTGGTGAATGTAAATGTTTGAAAAAAAGTTTGGTAAACTTATGTTAATTAATTTATGTATGAACTTATATTCTTGCAGTTTTACAGTATCATGAAACTTCAAAATGCTGAATTTCTTAAATAGAGGTTCTGTATGGGCATTATATTTCTCTTTAGAAATTATCCATACTGCTCGCTTTTGCAGTTTAAATGCTATTTTCGACTTGTGGCCCCAAAGAAGTACAACAAATGTGGTAGAATGAGAGAGTTGTATAGAGTTAAAACGGTTTGCGATGGTATAAAGAATCTGAGATGTGTCAAAATTCCTATTACTTTTGTTATTTTCTTGCGTATTTTTTCAATGTGTGCATTCCATAAGAGTCCTTCATCTATTTTAATTCCTAAATACTCAAAAGTTTTAAAATGCTCTATATCCTGGTTGTTTATGTGTAGGTGTAAAGAGGGTAGTCTTTTATTAATGGTATGAAATAACATACATTTTGTTTTGCTAGCATTTAAGGAGAGTTTGTTTAATTTCAACCAATTACTGATATTTTCTAGTTCATGACTAATATTTTGCTCAAGATTCACAGTATTAGTGAACTCCAAGGATGATACATCAGCCAGAAGGGTTGTATCATCTGCATAAAGGATAAACCTAAACATACTCGAGGATCTGTCAAAGTCATTTATATTAATTAAAAAAAGTAGAGGCCCTAGTATGTAACCCTGTGGAACACCTGTTGTAATTTCTGGCATTTCTGATTTTGTTCCATTGATATCGACATATTGTTTTCTTTCAAGTAAATAGCTCTTACATAGTTCATAAGCTGTTCCTCTAATTTCATACACAGAAAGTTTGTACAATAGGATTCTGTGTTCTAACGTGTCAAATGCCTTTGACAGATCGAGGAATATGTTTAGGGGCAGCTTGCTATTTTCTATATTTTCTACAATTTTATCAATGTTTTCTATTGCCGCTAGTTCAGTAGAGTGATTTTCCCTGAGTCCATACTGGCTCTTATAGTATAAATTAAAGGTTTTAAAATGAATGTGTTGATTAAACATTAACTTTTTAAAAACTTTAGATAAAGCAGGTAAAACTGAAATAGGGCAGTAATTTTGAATTTGCATTGCATCATCTTTCTTGCAAACTGGGACTATTTTGGCAATTTTTAACTGGCTTGGGAAAATTCCTTTCATAAGTGACTGATTTATTATATTTGTTATTTGACTAATGATGCTATGTTTAATGAAATTCATTGATAGGTTGTCAAACCCACGACTAGTTTTACCAGGTAGCCTATCTATTATAATATTGACCTGTTCTTCAGTTACATTCTGGGAGTGAAAATTGGCTAGTACAGGTTCTTTTAAATAACTTTTGAAGTAAAGGTTTTCTGGAATAACGATTTCGGAAGCCAAATTTGGTCAAATGGATTAAAACATGAATTGAAATTTGATACAATTTTGAAAGGGTTCGAAACTAAGTTATTATTTATTTTAAAGAATGTAGGAAGTTTCTTTTTTTTTTTGTTCGATTTATGATTTCCTTTATTGTACACCAGGTGTTTTTTTATGTCTTTCTTACATTTTAAGAACAATTCGTGGAAATAAAAAACTTTGGCTGCTTTAATATTTGCTGAAAATTTCATTGTATGTTGCCAAGTTTGTCTTTAAGGTGTCATACAGATCTGAATTATTTGGTGTATTTTTTAGCCGTATGAAGAGTTTGTCCCTGAATTTTACAGACTTTATAATGCCATTTGTAATCCACTTGTTTTTCTTATGTTTATGCTTGTTAAATTTTATATGTCTTGTGGGGAAATGTCTTCCTTTGAAATATTGTATAGTTCTATCTAAAATTTCGTAATTATTTTCGGGGTTGCCATTTTCTTCAAAATTGAATAGCCTATCTATGTTGTATCTTTCAAAGTCTATCTTAAATCTCTCAAATGCACTTTCATTGTAACTTTCGAATTTTATATACTTTGGCAGATCTTGTTTAAGGCTTTTATAATCCAATGACAGGAAACATGGCTGATGATCAGAAATGTTATTCATCAAAATATATGAAGAAGTGCTTGAGAAGTTGTGTGATAAGTTAAACAAAGCGTTATCAATTAATGTGGCTGAGTTCTCAAATGTGTGTATGGTTTCAGAAAACTCTTCCATGAAATCTTCATAATTTTGATTTATACCTCTTGGCAGTCTATAGTTGTTGAGCCAGCCGGGCAGTTGCGTGTACCATCACGCCCCTCGGTGGCTGAACCTACACAAGCTGCCCTTGTCCAGGAATGCCTCCTTCTGATGGGGCTTTCAGTGTGGGCTGCAAACCTGGCCTCAAGCCACCTGCGCCCCAGTTCCCTCCGGCTGTACCAATCACATCAGCACGCCTTCTGCAACCGGTGCTGCGGTCGCGGCTTGGATCCCCAGAGTCCCGCTTCAGGAGCTCTGGCGGACTTCCTGGTTTACCTCCGGGAGTTGGCCTCTTCCACGGTGGCTTCCTATCCCTCCTGCACCTCATGGAGCTTCCTGAATAGTGTTTTACCACTTCATTTGCCATTCTGCAAGAGGTCATCCGGAAGGTCAGCGGCTCCAACATGACGTGTGTGCTGGTGGCCCCTTGGTGGCCCACCCAGCCGTGGTTCCCGGAGGCCCTTCATTTACTATCGGGTCCTCCGGTGCAACTCCCACACTACCGTTGGTTGTTGAGCCAGCCGGGCAGTCGCGTGTACCATCACACCCCTCAGTGGTTGAACCTACATGCACTGCCATTGTCTGGGAACCTCTTCTTCAGATGGGGCTTTCAGTGCGGGCTGCAATCCTGGCCTCACGCCACCTCCGCCCCAGTTCCCTCCAGCTGTACCAATAACATTGGCATGCCTTCTGCAACTGGTGCGGCGGTCCCGGCTGACTTCCTGGTGTACCTCCATGATGACCGCGAGTTGGCCCCTGCTACGGTGGCTTCCTATTGCTCGTCCTTGGCAGGTGTGTTAGGTGCTGTCGATGGGGTTCCACTGGCTCACCATTCGACACTTTCCCGGCTCATCCGCAGCCTGTCCAATCTGCGCCTGCGTTCAAATCTGCGGGTTCCTGATTGGGATCTATCCCGGGTCCTCCTGCACCTCACGGAGCTTCCTGACCCGACTTCCTGGTCCCGCCAGTTGGACCGTGACCGCCTTACCACCAAGCTTGCATTTCTGCTCGCCTTGGCTACTGGTAAGCGCCTGTCGGAGCACCAGGCTCTCTCCCAAGACCCTCGTGACCTCCGATTCACGCCCCACGGCATCTGGCTCCGGACTGTCGCTGGTTTCTTGCCTAAGGCGCATGTGGCCTTGCATGACCCTGCGCCTTTCTTCCTCCCGTTCCTGGTCCCCGTTAAGGGGATCTACGGTTGTGCCCAGTGCGCTGTCTCCGGGTGTACCTTGCCCTCTCCGGAGGTCTTCCAGGGGGGGGGGGAGCCCTTGTTCCGCAAGATTCGCGGCATGGGAGCACTGTCACCCCAGTCGGTGTCCCGCTTGATCGTGCGGTGCATCCGACAGTCCTATGGGTCGGATGACGCCCCGCCAGCGCACGCCCACAAGGTCCGCCGTGTGGTGGCCACCTGGGCCTATGTGGGAGGCCACCACTCTTTGGAGGATATTCTCCTTGCCGGATGGTGGGCTTCCCCTTCCGCTTTTACCAGGTTCTACCTGGCCCATGTCTGCCCCCAGCCGGACAACCGGTTCCGTTTAACTCCTGTTGTCGCTGGCCGGCAAATTGCGGTGGGCTAAGGGGGTCATGATGTTGTCTGGCCCGCCTCTGTGTTGGGAATCTGGCTTTGTAAAACGCACTGTTTTACACAGTGTAGGTCCTGTGAAGTCTTACGACATAGAGTAACACCCCTCCCCCACAAGGGGGATAGGGTTTCTCTCTGTGAATGATCACTTCTTTTGTTTCTAAATAATACTATAAGTATTCCTCTAATAATGTCAGGTGACTTTTGCAAATATTTTGCAACCATTTTAAAATTAAAATTTAGGAGAAAATCTTTCAGAGGTGACCCAGTTCACCCTCTGTTGAAAGGTGTAAATTGCATTAAAGAACAATCTTAAACGTTTAAGATGAAAAATTTAAACTATATTTGTGTTGGTATCTCCAACATTTTGTCACTGGGTGTCACTTTAATTTGACAGCCAGTGTACTTTTTTTGTGTTTCACACAATTTTCAAAATCACAGTATTTCACACTGCTTGGTTTAATGGTTTCCTGTTAGGCCATTCAAATCATTCAGCAGTCCACACTTTTAGAAGCAACATTTGCTTAGCTGCGCTTTTCCCGGAAAATGTGTGTATCTACATAAATGTAAGTTCTTTATTATATCTTTATTTATGAATTGCAGTGATATGGCTCTTGTTTTAGCTTTATTCAAATTCATATTTATTAGCTTCACAATTATGTATTCATTATATTTTCAATATAGTAATTACTGCATTTCATGTTTGTATAGCTCCTCAAACTGAAATCTTTCTGCCACAGTTGAGAGAGCAGTACAGTGTATAATCTGCTAATCCGGTATTTGGCATAACTTGGTAGAGATTGTGAGTTCTATTTTATATTATATTCTCATTTATTTAGTGCCACAATAGTCATACATTTTTGTTTCAGTATATTGATTTTTGAGCTATTTATTATAATATGTATAACATTTATGTTATATATGTGTATATATCATTGCTATTGCTATATTGTAACTATTTTAATGTTTCCTGTTTTAGGGAACCTAGGCTATATAGACTTATCTACCGAATAAAGTG
The DNA here is from genome assembly GCA_932294295.1 of Alitta virens. Classification (NCBI taxonomy): domain Eukaryota; kingdom Metazoa; phylum Annelida; class Polychaeta; order Phyllodocida; family Nereididae; genus Alitta; species Alitta virens. The sequence continues at coordinate 2,537,232 of OW028574.1, read as the reverse complement.
ATGAAACGTAGCTGAAGAGTCTGTCTAGCTGTCTTGAGTACCATCTCCGTGCTGAACCAAAATACCAGTATAATATTTTTCAAACATGATCTCTCCAAGTATTTCTCGCTTTAGGGAGGGTGGCAGGCAGAGATTTCATTGCTGTTCTCTAATTGTATATTTTATACAATCTGGCGATTTACAATTATATCATTTCCCCTTATGTATTATACAATTATATCTGGTCCTACGTGGCCTACATATGTTTAATGCTAATTTATATTTAACTTTGATTTCTTACACGCCTTAAAAAATTGTTTTAATTTTATACAAATTGTATCTTATACTTATGATACGTTGTCTTATATTGCAGTGTAAATTGGTCTTAATAGTGAGCTGGTCTTGATAGTGAGGTGGTCTTGTATTAAAGTATTGATAGTGATGTGGTTTTAAAGAAGTGGTCATTATAGTGAATGATCTAAATAGTGAGGTGGTCCTAATTGTGAGTTGGTCTTATATTGAGGTGTTTGTATAGTAGTGAAGTGGTCTAAATTGTGAGATGATGAGGTGGTCTTAATTGTGAAGTGGCCTTATAGCAAGATGTTCTTATGGTAGCGATACGGTTTTGATAATGAAGTGGTCTTAATAGTGAGGTGTCTCAATAGTGAGGTGGGCTTAATGGTGAGGTGGTCTTATATTAAGGTACTCTTATAGTAGTGATGTTGTTTAATAATAAAGCAGTTTTACTTGTTTTAAATGTTGCTGTTTATTGTTTGCCTTAGTTGTCACAAATCCTTCAGTGTTTGACATAGTTATCACTTCCTGGTGATCACTGAAGCGGAAAACCTTATCAGCCTGCTTGAGCTGATAACTGATTTTATCATCAGCGAATACTGCCTTCTGATTGGCTGAGAAGGGTCTCGAATGGTATTACGTTTTATATAACTGCTATATAGGACATGGATACTTTATTTTTAGTAATTAGTACCAACAGCAATGAGTTGACCATATCTTAATAAAGTATGAAAATACTTGATAAAAAGGCAGCACTCTGACTAGAATGCCACTTTTGTAGTGAAGGATAAATAATTAAGGAAAACAAAAAAGTCTTTTATCTTTTTATATAAATAAATATGTAATTTGAATATAAAGGCAATGACTTACAAAAAACTACAAATAACGTGTTCAACCAAAGACAAACATATATTGTTCTGCTGAAAAATATCCACTACAATTTGCCTTTCAGTCTATTTAAAATTATTTAAAATTTCAAGACTTAGTCGCAGTATCACAATTTTGTGCGTCACAGATTTTTTTTTCACAATACGTGTACAATATATATTTTTTTTCAGTTGCTTAAAACTGTAAGTTAAAATTAAAATACACTTGAGGAATGTGCCATCAGATTTTTCTGTATATACATCATTATCAGCATCATCTTATCTACCTTGAAATGCTTTTAAATGACATCTTCAAGCTTACTATTAAAGAAAAATTGTCGAAGTTTCCTTAACCTGTGAGCATATCTTGAGTATAATATTTTGAGGCCTTTTCTGAATTGTCTGCCACATGCACTGTAGATGAAGAAATTTAGAGCGAAGTTCAGGTGGTAGACCAGTTGGAAAAACTCCTGCCAAGGCATATGTTTTATGTTTTCCACACTGGTATCCTCAAAAAGATCACTCAGAGAATTTCTAATAAAGGCATGAAGTCGAAACACATGCCCAGGCAAGTTCAGGGTTACAAAAACTGTAGAGACTACAATGAGCATTCAGGCAGTTTTGTATTGATTACATGTTCTGATTTGAACTCGGGTCTGGCATTTCTTTGGCAGATTCTCAGGATTGTTCAATTGGTCAAAAGGCGCATTTCGCTCATGGCTGCTGCTTTTGGATGGGACTTTATCCGAATTGGAGCAACTGTTGTTAGCATTGGCACTTAGTCTTTGGCCAAACTTATAATGGTGAACTCTCCCAGTTGTATCCTGTTTCATTTCATATTGATGGAAACAGCAGTGGTGGTCCTCTCCATGACTGTGATTGTGCTTTGCTCTGCGAATAGTGGGCATGCATCTCTGTTGCAGTGTGAAAATCCTGATGATAATCCTGATATTGAGAACAATCACAATCACAGAGGGCACGACCAGGGTGAAATAGAATCCAGTCCATTTATGGCGGTGTACAGATTGTAATACTGAGGCATCTGCATGCAAAAGGGTGTTGTGCTGATGTAGACGATCCCAGAGGTCCACGTGGAAAATGAGTAGATAATACATGAATACTTTATTTTTAGTAATTAGTACCAACAGCAATGAGTTGACCATATCTTACTAAAGTATGAAAATACTTGATAAAAAGGCAGCACTGTGACTAGAATGCCATATAATGATCTAAGGGTGAGCCTTTTGCTACTTTTGTAGTGAAGGATAAATAATTAAGGAAAACAAAAAAGTCTTTTATCTTTTTATATAAATAAATATGTAATTTGAATATAAAGGCAATGACTTACAAAAAACTACAAATAACGTGTTCAACCAAAGACAAACATATTGTTCTGCTGAAAAATATCCACTACAATTTGCCTTTCAGTCTATTTAAAATTATTGAAAATTTCAAGACTTAGTCGCAGTATCACAATTTCGTGCGTTACAGATTTTTTTTTCACAATACGTGTACAATATATATTTTTTTCAGTTGCTTAAAACTGTAAGTTAAAATTAAAATACACTTGAGGAATGTGCCATCAGATTTTTCTGTATATACATCATTATCAGCATCATCTTATGTACTTTGAAATGTTTTCATATGACATCTTCAAGCTTACTATTAAAGAAAAAGTGTCGAAGTTTCCTTAACCTGTGAGCATATCTTGAGTATAATATTTTGAGGCCTTTTCTGAATTGTCTGCCACATGCACTGTAGATGAAGAAATTTAGAGCGAAGTTCAGGTGGTAGACCAGTTGGAAAAACTCCTGCCAAGGCATATGTTTTATGTTTTCCACACTGGTATCCTCAAAAGGATCACTCAGAGAATTTCTAATAAAGGCATGAAGTCGAAACACATGCCCAGGCAAGTTCAGGGTTACAAAAACCGTGGAGACTACAATGAGCATTCGGGCAGTTTTGTATTGATTACATGTTCTGATTTGAACTCGGGTCTGGCATTTCTTTGGCAGATTCTCAGGATTGTTCAATTGGTCAAAAGGCGCATTTCGCTCATGGCTGCTGCTTTTGGATGGGACTTTATCCGAATTGGAGCAACTGTTGTTAGCATTGGCACTTAGTCTTTGGCCAAACTTATAATGGTGAACTCTCCCAGTTGTATCCTGTTTCATTTCATATTGATGGAAACAGCAGCGGCGGTCCTCTCCATGAGTGTGATTGTGCTTTGCTCTGCGAATGGTGGGCATGCGTCTCTGTTGCAGTGTGAAAATCCTGATAATAATCCTGATATTGAGAACAATCACAATCACAGAGGGCACGACCAGGGTGAGAATCGAATCCAGTCCAGTTATGGCGGTGTACAGATTGTAATACTGAGGCATCTGCATGCAAAAGGGTGTTGTGCTGATGTAGACGATCCCAGAGGTCCACGTGGAAAATGAGTAGATAATACATGGATACTTTATTTTTAGTAATTAGTACCAACAGCAATGAGTTGACCATATCTTACTAAAGTATGAAAATACTTGATAAAAAGGCAGCACTGTGACTAGAATGCCATATAATGATCTAAGGGTGAGCCTTTTGCTACTTTTGTAGTGAAGGATAAATAATTAAGGAAAACAAAAAAGTCTTTTATCTTTTTATATAAATAAATATGTAATTTGAATATAAAGGCAATGACTTACAAAAAACTACAAATAACGTGTTCAACCAAAGACAAACATATTGTTCTGCTGAAAAATATCCACTACAATTTGCCTTTCAGTCTATTTAAAATTATTGAAAATTTCAAGACTTAGTCGCAGTATCACAATTTCGTGCGTTACAGAATTTTTTTTCACAATACGTGTACAATATATATTTTTTTCAGTTGCTTAAAACTGTAAGTTAAAATTAAAATACACTTGAGGAATGTGCCATCAGATTTTTCTGTATATACATCATTATCAGCATCATCTTATGTACTTTGAAATGTTTTCATATGACATCTTCAAGCTTACTATTAAAGAAAAAGTGTCGAAGTTTCCTTAACCTGTGAGCATATCTTGAGTATAATATTTTGAGGCCTTTTCTGAATTGTCTGCCACATGCACTGTAGATGAAGAAATTTAGAGCGAAGTTCAGGTGGTAGACCAGTTGGAAAAACTCCTGCCAAGGCATATGTTTTATGTTTTCCACACTGGTATCCTCAAAAGGATCACTCAGAGAATTTCTAATAAAGGCATGAAGTCGAAACACATGCCCAGGCAAGTTCAGGGTTACAAAAACTGTGGAGACTACAATGAGCATTCGGGCAGTTTTGTATTGATTACATGTTCTGATTTGAACTCGGGTCTGGCATTTCTTTGGCAGATTCTCAGGATTGTTCAATTGGTCAAAAGGCGCATTTCGCTCATGGCTGCTGCTTTTGGATGGGACTTTATCCGAATTGGAGCAACTGTTGTTAGCATTGGCACTTAGTCTTTGGCCAAACTTATAATGGAGAACTCTCCCAGTTGTATCCTGTTTCATTTCATATTGATGGAAACAGCAGCGGTGGTCCTCTCCATGAGTGTGATTGTGCTTTGCTCTGCGAATGGTGGGCATGCGTCTCTGTTGCAGTGTGAAAATCCTGATAATAATCCTGATATTGATCACAATCACAGAGGGCACGACCAGGGTGAAATCGAATCCAGTCCAGTTATGGCGGTGTACAGATTGTAATACTGAGGCATCTGCATGCAAAAGGGTGTTGTGCTGATGTAGACGATCCCAGAGGTCCACGTGGAAAATGAGTAGATAATACATGGATACTTTATTTTTAGTAATTAGTACCAACAGCAATGAGTTGACCATATCTTACTAAAGTATGAAAATACTTGATAAAAAGGCAGCACTGTGACTAGAATGCCATATAATGATCTAAGGGTGAGCCTTTTGCTACTTTTGTAGTGAAGGATAAATAATTAAGGAAAACAAAAAAGTCTTTTATCTTTTTATATAAATAAATATGTAATTTGAATATAAAGGCAATGACTTACAAAAAACTACAAATAACGTGTTCAACCAAAGACAAACATATTGTTCTGCTGAAAAATATCCACTACAATTTGCCTTTCAGTCTATTTAAAATTATTGAAAATTTCAAGACTTAGTCGCAGTATCACAATTTCGTGCGTTACAGAATTTTTTTTCACAATACGTGTACAATATATATTTTTTTCAGTTGCTTAAAACTGTAAGTTAAAATTAAAATACACTTGAGGAATGTGCCATCAGATTTTTCTGTATATACATCATTATCAGCATCATCTTATGTACTTTGAAATGTTTTCATATGACATCTTCAAGCTTACTATTAAAGAAAAAGTGTCGAAGTTTCCTTAACCTGTGAGCATATCTTGAGTATAATATTTTGAGGCCTTTTCTGAATTGTCTGCCACATGCACTGTAGATGAAGAAATTTAGAGCGAAGTTCAGGTGGTAGACCAGTTGGAAAAACTCCTGCCAAGGCATATGTTTTATGTTTTCCACACTGGTATCCTCAAAAGGATCACTCAGAGAATTTCTAATAAAGGCATGAAGTCGAAACACATGCCCAGGCAAGTTCAGGGTTACAAAAACTGTGGAGACTACAATGAGCATTCGGGCAGTTTTGTATTGATTACATGTTCTGATTTGAACTCGGGTCTGGCATTTCTTTGGCAGATTCTCAGGATTGTTCAATTGGTCAAAAGGCGCATTTCGCTCATGGCTGCTGCTTTTGGATGGGACTTTATCCGAATTGGAGCAACTGTTGTTAGCATTGGCACTTAGTCTTTGGCCAAACTTATAATGGTGAACTCTCCCAGTTGTATCCTGTTTCATTTCATATTGATGGAAACAGCAGCGGTGGTCCTCTCCATGAGTGTGATTGTGCTTTGCTCTGCGAATGGTGGGCATGCGTCTCTGTTGCAGTGTGAAAATCCTGATAATAATCCTGATATTGAGAACAATCACAGAGGGCACGACCAGGGTGAAATAGAATCCAGCCCAGTTATGGCGGTGTACAGATTGTAATACTGAGGCATCTGCATGCAAAAGGGTGTTGTGCTGATGTAGACGATCCCAGAGGTCCACGTGGAAAATGAGTAGATAATACATGGATACTTTATTTTTAGTAATTAGTACCAACAGCAATGAGTTGACCATATCTTACTAAAGTATGAAAATACATGATAAAAAGGCAGCACTGTGACTAGAATGCCATATAATGATCTAAGGGTGAGCCTTTTGCAACTTTTGTAGTGAAGGATAAATAATTAAGGAAAACAAAAAAGTCTTTTATCTTTTTATATAAATAAATATGTAATTTGAATATAAAGGCAATGACTTACAAAAAACTACAAATAACGTGTTCAACCAAAGACAAACATATTGTTCTGCTGAAAAATATCCACTACAATTTGCCTTTCAGTCTATTTAAAATTATTGAAAATTTCAAGACTTAGTCGCAGTATCACAATTTCGTGCGTTACAGATTTTTTTTTCACAATACGTGTACAATATATATTTTTTTCAGTTGCTTAAAACTGTAAGTTAAAATTAAAATACACTTGAGGAATGTGCCATCAGATTTTTCTGTATATACATCATTATCAGCATCATCTTATGTACTTTGAAATGTTTTCATATGACATCTTCAAGCTTACTATTAAAGAAAAAGTGTCGAAGTTTCCTTAACCTGTGAGCATATCTTGAGTATAATATTTTGAGGCCTTTTCTGAATTGTCTGCCACATGCACTGTAGATGAAGAAATTTAGAGCGAAGTTCAGGTGGTAGACCAGTTGGAAAAACTCCTGCCAAGGCATATGTTTTATGTTTTCCACACTGGTATCCTCAAAAGGATCACTCAGAGAATTTCTAATAAAGGCATGAAGTCGAAACACATGCCCAGGCAAGTTCAGGGTTACAAAAACCGTGGAGACTACAATGAGCATTCGGGCAGTTTTGTATTGATTACATGTTCTGATTTGAACTCGGGTCTGGCATTTCTTTGGCAGATTCTCAGGATTGTTCAATTGGTCAAAAGGCGCATTTCGCTCATGGCTGCTGCTTTTGGATGGGACTTTATCCGAATTGGAGCAACTGTTGTTAGCATTGGCACTTAGTCTTTGGCCAAACTTATAATGGTGAACTCTCCCAGTTGTATCCTGTTTCATTTCATATTGATGGAAACAGCAGCGGCGGTCCTCTCCATGAGGGTGATTGTGCTTTGCTCTGCGAATGGTGGGCATGCGTCTCTGTTGCAGTGTGAAAATCCTGATAATAATCCTGATATTGAGAACAATCACAATCACAGAGGGCACGACCAGGGTGAGAATCGAATCCAGTCCAGTTATGGCGGTGTACAGATTGTAATACTGAGGCATCTGCATGCAAAAGGGTGTTGTGCTGATGTAGACGATCCCAGAGGTCCACGTGGAAAATGAGTAGATAATACATGGATACTTTATTTTTAGTAATTAGTACCAACAGCAATGAGTTGACCATATCTTACTAAAGTATGAAAATACTTGATAAAAAGGCAGCACTGTGACTAGAATGCCATATAATGATCTAAGGGTGAGCCTTTTGCTACTTTTGTAGTGAAGGATAAATAATTAATTTGCCTTTCAGTCTATTTAAAATTATTGAAAATTTCAAGACTTAGTCGCAGTATCACAATTTCGTGCGTCACAGATTTTTTTTTCACAATACGTGTACAATATATATTTTTTTTAGTTGCTTAAAACTGTAAGTTAAAATTAAAATACACTTGAGGAATGTGCAATCAGATGTTTCTGTATATACATCATTATCAGCATCATCTTATGTACTTTGAAATGTTTTCAAATGACATCTTCATGCTTACTATTAAAGAAAAAGTGTCGCAGTTTCCTTAACCTGTGAGCATATCTTGAGTATAATATTTTGAGGCCTTTTCTGAATTGTCTGCCACATGCACTGTAGATGAAGAAATTGAGAGCGAAGTTCAGGTGGTAGACCAGTTGGAAAAACTCCTGCCAAGGCATATGTTTTATGTTTTCCACACTGGTATCCTCAAAAGGATCACTCAGAGAATTTCTAATAAAGGCATGAAGTCGAAACACATGCCCAGGCAAGTTCAGGGTTACAAAAACTGTAGAGACTACAATGAGCATTCGGGCAGTTTTGTATTGATTACATGTTCTGATTTGAACTCGGGTCTGGCATTTCTTTGGCAGATTCTCAGGATTGTTCAATTGGTCAAAAGGAGCATTTCGCTCATGGCTGCTGCTTTTGGATGGGACTTTATCCGAATTGGAGCAACTGTTGTTAGCATTGGCACTTAGTCTTTGGCCAAACTTATAATGGAGAACTCTCCCAGTTGTATCCTGTTTCATTTCATATTGATGGAAACAGCAGCGGTGGTCCTCTCCATGACTGTGATTGTGCTTTGCTCTGCGAATGGTGGGCATGCGTCTCTGTTGCAGTGTGAAAATCCTGATAATAATCCTGATATTGAGAACAATCACAATCACAGAGGGCACGACCAGGGTGAGAATCGAATCCAGTCCAGTTATGGCGGTGTACAGATTGTAATACTGAGGCATCTGCATGCAAAAGGGTGTTGTGCTGATGTAGACGATCCCAGAGGTCCACGTGGAAAATGAGTAGATAATACAAGCGGCAAGACCAAGGCAAGTGACAACCACACGTGCCCGCCGTGTGGTGCATAGTCTGTCCTTCCTGAGCGGATACCAAACAATGATGTATCTCTCCACCGTGAAACTAACAACGTACCAAACACTGAGAAATGTGCACACATAGCTCAAGTAAACGACCGACTGACACCAGACGACCATGTGAAATATGTTCACTTTAATCCAGCTAAGCCACACAATGAATAAGGAGAAAAGAAATCCAATGTCGGCCATGGCCAGAGAGGCAAGATAAACGCTTGAGCTTTGTCGCCGCAAATGAGTTGTCGTAAAAACAAGGAAAGACATTAAATTTCCTGTTACGCCAATCACGATAATCACCGGAGTGAAGTAAATGTTTAACTCGTTCATTACCTTTTTGAACGTGTCTTTATGGATGAATTTCGTAAAATCCCAACAAGGAAAAGTCATGTTAGGCGAGTCTGTAAAATTGGTTCCATTGAGTGAAAATCCAGAGATATTTGCGTTTCCATCCTCTAGCTGAGGGCATGGTGGGAATTCCAATGGAAGGTCTATAACGCTCTCCATTGTCTTTTTATTTATCCAAAGCCGGTCCTGAAATGTCAAAATAAAATGAATTAATGTCGGCATATGCATTATGACATTGATAATGAAATCTTATTCAGGTGGTTTTAATTTCTTCGTTGCTGAAGTGTAGACAATGAAATGTCAAGCAAGCTTTCTTGCACCATGACAATGCCTTAATATATTTTCTCAATTGTTTTTCCTTTTTATAAACTTTATATTGTTTAGAACTACAATACAGGTGCAGGTCAATGAATACATTTTTTTTCACTTCAATACCAAAAAGCGAAATGCTTCTAGGAATTTACGTGTGATCGATGAAATTTATAGGAAGCAGCCTCGATGGGTATCTGAATAACACTGAATTTAAGAAAATATATTGAGGCGTTATGACAGCTTTTTAGCTTCTATTGGTCTAGTGGTACACATATTGATCAGTTCCTTTAGCGGGTACTTGTTCGAATCCCAGTATGGTCAATTATCAGCAGCAGTATGGGGTACCGCAAGGACCAACATGTTCATTAGGCTTATAAGCACGGGATGACACAATACCTGTACAAGGTTTTTCTTGTATTGATCTTATTTCATGATGCATAGCGAAATTATTTCAAAGCATATCAGATCTGAGGTCATGCACCAGTGCCAATAGGCTACACAAGTATGTTTTGAGAAAATTATACACATTTGTATTAAAGATTTTGTAGAATAACTGAACAAGTTCACAATTTTTTTTATAACAAATTTAGAAGTACTAATGAATTAGTTTAGACCCGCCTATAGGGTGAATAAACGTAATTATTGCACACACAAAAAGTTGAATTTATCAGGCCAGATTCAATATACGTGTGTACTATTTGGAAAGAGACTGCAATTTGAAATGGAGCAGACAGCCAGCTCATATATGCCTGAGAAATGTTACCTGTTATATTCTGCGAAATTATAACATATATTCACACCATTTTTGCCTTAGCCCAAACCCGACTTACTTTGGGACATACTCTCAAACATATATACCTTGTTTTGACCAACCCAATGTATGTAGGCGTAATCTGAGAAGTTTGTTAGTGTCTCCTGACAGGCACTTACACATATCAGGAAAAGATGCATTCGTTTTCTATTCCAAGAATCAGGCACAGGAAGTTGGACCATTATACGCAATTTCGCGTCATAAAGATCAAAACAAAAAAAGCTGGAAAATTCGCTTGCATTATTTGGTTTCTTTTAGACAGACTATAGTGTAAGATAGTGAGATAGGAATAAAGAAAGTATTTATCGTGAATTCTACACAACAGACTAAATACCTTTAGCTGAAAAGTTTGCAACATTTTAGAACGTTATACTGCATCAAGAAAAACGAGAATAAAATTTTATAGAAAGTTCTTTTAGGTTTCTCAGACTGTGCGACCTACTAGTCACCATACGAAACAGCCTTTTTCTTTCATCTTGACTTCTTCTAACCATTGGGGGACGCAAACTTTTGAAACTGAACTGGATATTCTGATCCATTGTGTTTTCCTTTGGACAGACATCGGGCCAAAATCAGAACGACTTAGCATGCAATCTAGGATGAACGTGATCTGCATTTTCAAGGTCACTCTGATGTAACCTTTAAGTTTACAGTTCACACTGAAAAGTGATTGTTTATTTTCAGACAAATAATTGTGTCGCTGGTGTCCACTCAACAGTTGGTGTAAAATCAGCCATTATATTGTGTGTTCCAAAACAATAATTGTCTAAACCAACCAACATTATTGTTAGATTTGTACAGGTATTGTTTAAGGACGCAAAATATGTTGGCTGATTTTATAAACAAACTTTTAAGTGGACACCAGCAAAATTATTTGTCTGAAAGAAGACAATAATTTGTTAGAGTCTTGATGGAGCTGGTAAACTTTCATACACTTGTAAAGTGAAATGTACACACGATGTGTCATTGGTGAAATAAGGTCCTTTATATTGTGTTGAAGCTTATTTGCAAGCCGACATATCGAGCCAATTTGATGAGCATGTGTTTCACACTTAGGTTGTGTCTGCCTTTCTATTACAATGCCTCAATGCTACTGGGTCTGAAGTTTAGTCAGCTTATATGACCAGCTGCCAGAGGCAGATGCTATGATGAGACATAAGGCTTGGAGTCCACGGACTCCACACCATGTCACACATTTACCCCATGGGTGAGGGCTTTGAGAACAAGGCCCCTCCAAATTAATGTCTCATGTGATCGACATCCAGCTGGGATGTAGCTCATGAAGAGTACCCGGGGTGGGGACCAAACCCGGGACCTTCAGCAAAGCTGGCCAATGTGAAATTAGCGAATGTCCTAACCATTTGAAAAGTGTGTCTTAGTTGAAGGTGACCAAATGCTTAACGGCCCAACATGAGTCGTATCTTCCTTATGACTCCTCTATTATTCCTGGATGTAAATGCACTGCAATCAAACATTCCATTGCAGGGCATGGTATCACAGTACCACACACTACACACACCACCATTAGGAGGCAACCCTGTGGGATGCCAATTACTGGAGTCTGGTTCTATTGAAAGGAAGTAATTTATGTGGCATTAAATTTTTTTAAGCAAGCAGAGCTCTGCGATTGGTAAAGTAAGCAGAAGGTTTAATGGCTTTCTTTTCAATTCCGAAAGGTCTTGCACACACGCCTGACATTACAGAACCTTTTCCAAGTACTGTGTTTGTTTCTGAGACAACACAACTTTTTGCCACCAAGCAGTCCATTCTAAATCTGCATTTAGAGACTCCCAGTAGACTCCGAATCTCCGTATTGACTCTGGCATACTTCGTGTTATCTCCAGCTAAGTCCAGCTAAGTCCGGCGTCAACCGGGCATGAAAATTTCACTGCCATGTACGCCAGAGAGTACAAGGACCAACACGGTATATATCTGCGCTGGCACCATGTAAAATCCGGTTCACTCCGCACTCTTCCGGGACAGTCGTGTTACCTCTGGCAACAACCGGGGACCTCTCTGTGTTGCACCTGGCACCGCCGTGTTTCAACCGTACATATCCGTGTAGCGACCGTATTCATCCGTGTAAGGACTGTGTTGCTCCTTGTTGACACTGTATTGCCATCGTGTACACACCGCCAAACATTTCTTTTTGTTGACATTTTCAGCTCTTGTTCCCGGACCACCCCGGAGTGAAAGAAGTTTTACTCCGGGACACTCCGGCGTGTGATCCGGCTATGTTATGTGTGAAGGGGGCTTAAGTGCTTGAAAACATATGCACACCCACATTATTCATTAAATTTTCACTTTTGATAAATAAAGTATAAACATGGTTTATAGATAGTAAATGCTTCGTCACTTGAAAGAAAATGACGTATCATTTACTTTCTTCAACTGTTTTTAAAATGTGTTAAGATTAGAAAATTGATAGCACTTAGCATTTATAAGCACACTTGTGCCAGGTATACATTTTTTTGTCTTGTTTGTTTATATGAATTGTATGTAACATTAACTGTGCAAATTAATTAAACATTGATATCAGAAAGCACAAATTACAGTGAAAGTCATATCTTGGCTGAGTCAATTCATTATGTCAGCCTCAGCTGGCTGTCTTAGTAAAACATGTAGATTAAGGTTTGTGTTTTTAATCTTCTCAGCTTTCCACCTGAGATCTACCTGAGGGAAACAGACTTAAAAAAATAAATCTATTCCTGCGTAAATGGTTTTTTAACGTTAATCAGCTTTAAGTTATATATCGTTGGAATTTACCAGTGTTTACCATGGAGACAGTCTTATCACACTTTTTCAACTACAAAAGCTTCTTAACACAAAAATATCAAACAAAGCGAGCAATTTGGCATTTTTAATAAAAATCATTGCTGGTATTTTCAGTGTCATAATATGGGCATCTGATATGGATATGGCCAAAATGTTTATTTGCTTGTAAACAATATTCTAAATGAATGATAAATCGATTTGTACAACCAAAAACGTAATGCAATGTTCTGTCAAATTTTGTTGCAGCATACCCTTTGCTTAATTTCATGCTTGTATCTTCGTTTACCATCTTCGAAATATTATTTTGTGGAAAATACATTTTTATTAGGATTACTGGTTAGTATAGCCATTTTGAAATACAAATTCGCCAGATTTATCTTAAAACTTAGTTAGCTTTAGTCAATGCCATATGGTGGCTAGACAGTTCATTTCGTAGTCTTGTGGTTTCGTGGGGAGTCCCAACTTTTGTACCACGAAAACACTAACTTGCCCCCCTCACTGGTGGTTTTTGTTAATTAACTTCCGATGATAAATATTGAACCTACAGAGATGTTATAAATATTCAGAGATGCCCCTAACATAGATACATCTACCCTGCGCAAAGGAAAATTGATTAAATGACCAAAAAACATTTAGCGACGGGGGTGGGGAGTTGGTCAGGCTGGGTGCCAAAGTATTATCTATAGATTTTTTTTACCTAGAATACTGGTTAATGGATTATTGGAACTGTGCTTCCTTACTCTTTTAGTTTAATAATATCATATTTCTTCGGATTTTAGGTTGGGTACAATCTTGAATTGAAAACGATGCAAAATGCAACTAATCTGTAAGTTATATAAGCCGGTATTCAGCAGTGGTGTTCTAAGTAAAATATATCCATAGATATCTTCCCATTATAACAGGCTTCTAACTTAGTTGTGCCAAGAGTTCTGCAGTTCTCTCATATCAGCAGCAGCTTTATTATGGCCAGTTTCGATGGAATTTTCCTGATTGTTTTTATCATATTGGAGGAGGAGGAGGAGGAGGAGGAGGAGGAGGAGGAGGAGGAGGAGGAGGAGGAGGAGGAGGAGGAGGAGGAGGAGGAGGGGATAATATAACCACTCTTACAAAGTTGCGAAACTTAAACTAGCGGGGGTCGACACTTAAATTAATAACTATCACGTTATGACTAAATTATATACATGATATTTGTGTGTCTGTGTGTCTGTGTGTCTGTGTGTCTGTGTGTCTGTGTGTCTGTGTGTCTGTTTGTCTGTTTGTCTCAATGTTACTGGGTCTGAAGCTTATTCCGCTTATATGACCATCTGTCAGAGGCAAATGTAATGATGAGATTCTAAGACTTGGAGTCCACACCATGCTACACATTTTTTACTTGCCTCAGAATAGGTACATATTACAAGGCACCTCCAATTCAACGTCTCATATGATTGACATCCAGCTAGGATGTAGCTCATGAAGAGTACCATATGGCAGGGTATTGAACTAGGGATCTTCAACGGAGCTGGCAAATTGTGAATTGGCGGATGCCTTAACCATTAGGGCACTTCTAAGCCTAACTAACATATTAGATAAAGCTAACTTTATGGGTTGGCAGAAATAACTATTTGGGGTTAGTCATTTTAGACACAGCAAAATGTGTTAAATGTTATTCCAAATCTCACCAGTTAGCTGCTTTGACTAGCTACGTATATTAAAAATTACAATGTTATATCCATTAAATTAAAACTTGCTTTTTCAATGATTATTTATAAATTTTGGAAAACAACATAAATTTGGTCTTCAATTATTAATTTTTGCATTTTAATTTATATTTATGTCAATTCATCATTTTTATGCTCTTGAATATTCAATTTGATGTGCGATTTAAATAAGTAAATTCAAGTCAATCATCAGAATGTTCATGATTAGTATTATCAGACAAAAGCAGAATAAAAGTATAATTCTTCAGTTTCCAATATAAAAACGTAATTTTTTATGGTGATAGACATGTCGCTTCTTTGATATTTCATCAAATAAAATGATAGGATAATGGAATATAGCACCTGACAATGTAACACTGTAACACCTTGGATGCATGCTAATAGCTGAGCAAGTCTCCTGTCCAACCAGTCTTTTCACTTCATAAGAGATGGTTTGTCTGCATGCTTGCAAGTAATTTCTGTCAGCCAAAGCTGAAAAAATGAAAATAATTCTACTGAACTTGACATTGTTTCTGCCTCAAGGGAGGTGCTTGGCCCCTCGCATGATCAAATTTCTTCCGTTTGGGAAGATTCTGAGAATCCATTAGTTGCCAAGAAAGCAGAGAGAATTTCACACACAGTTTTAAAAAATCCAATAAAACTTTGAGAAAGCCAATATAACTTTGAATAGTTCCTTGAAACCCGTGTTACACACATAATTCCAACTGTTGAACAACATGCCGTTGAAAGTGCTGAGCCTCCTCGTGGCAAGGGTGGTAACAAACTCAACCCATGCAATGGCCAACATAAGTTGGCACTATGTCTCCTATCTAGCTCACACAATTCCGACAAAAATAGGGCCATAGCCCTAAGTATTAACATTGCTAGACTTTTGGATCTTCTTATACTTGTTAACTACAGAGGACCTCCAGCTTGGCTTTAAAAAGAAGTGTACAGGACTGTTGAGGGAAATTGCATGTCATTTTGTACAGCCTGTCAAGATGGAGGGGCGGTATTTGTGCTTTTCCTTGATGCTTGCAAAGCTTTCGATCGAGGGGATTATTATCAGCTCATATAAAATACAAAGGTCTGAAACTACATGTGTAGAAAAAGACAGAGCACTCAGTGTCTGTGAATTTCATTTGATTACTATGCTATTACCATAGAGTTGTTGGTATATACAATACATATTGTCAATTCTGCTGGCTGCTTTGAAATCTGTGAGACCATCCAGTACCACCCAGTACACAATCACAATTAAGAACTGATCCCTGTTGTAAACTTTTTTTTATTAAATTTGCAATTTATTTGCCATACTGTCATTTTCATACCATCATTATTTCTTGTATTTAGATCTTGTTATAATGTATTTTATTAATATTTTTATTTCTTATTTTCATTTTATTATTATTATTTTTTTAAATATGAGTTTAAGGGAGCATCCATGTCAGCGTTTTTTAAAATAAGAACTTAGTGGATGTCTCCTGACCAAAGATAAAGAGATTATGTGTATTTTGACTTTTTTATTATATTTTATTTATTTACTGCTTATTGTTGTTCTTTGTAATTTGCTGCTTTTGTTTGTTTTATTTAATTTGGTCAAATTAATTCTCTCTCTCTCGCACTTTGACAGACACATGAAATCAGTGCCAAACAGAAACTGCGAGTCCAGTGGAATGACATCATAGCAGAAGAATTCTCTGCATTGAATGGGGTCAAGAAGGAGTAACCTTTGTGTCATCTTGCCATATGCAGATGATGTGTGCTTGATGTCACCCAGACCCCAAGGTCTCAAGACAATGATTTGTTAGTGTGAGGATAAAAAAAACTATCGGATTAATTTTAATGGTGCGAAGAGACAACTCCTAAAGTTTTCATCGAAACCGGCACCTGACGACCCTCTGGTGCAGGTAAAAGTTGGAGATGACCTAGTGATTGATGTATCCAGTGCGATTCATCTCGGACATATTGTGTACTCCAATCCTCTGAAAGATGAGAAAATACATCTTTCGTTCAAAATTTTATGATTCCTCCACGAGTTAAATGTGAATTATTCAACACTTATTGCACTTCTTTTTACGGAGTTTAGTTATGTGATTTGAGCAAGCTACAAAGGCTTGATGTGACTAAAACATATGGTTGTAATCTAGACTTGAGGTAACTTCTTAGTTTAACAGGTTAAACATAAATCAAACACACACTTGTTGAACTACACACTTTCTTTCACACAATATGCTCCAACCACTGGGTCTCGGGTTCGACTTCCGTTCGAGCCTTAGTTGGATGGCTGTTTCAGTGTTTTATCCATCATCTCATTGCCATGGTCTTAATTAGCCCATCAGATGCAGAAATACAGGACGTAAAGCCTGAATCTGCCCACTCAACCATTTCACACAATGTGCTTAGGTATCACACCAAGAATGTGTGTTTCATTTCAGACATTTTGCCTGCGTCTAAGTTTGAAAACTTGTTAAAAAAAAAACAACTCTAAATCGGGTCAACATTGTTTTAATGTTGGTTGCCATCATTTGGGCCGATCTTGAGCCGATTAGGCATGCTATCTGTGATTTATCAATATCACATAAAGGTGACTAATGTGTAAGTGAAAAAACAGCTATGAGGGTCTGTCATCTAGACAAGGTAAAAATATCTAAAGTTAGTGAAATTGTCTAAAAAGTTAATTGTTCACAGCTAATGTGGCTGAGCAATGCATGTTTTAATCTTTATTGGTTGACTGTAGCTTATGGCAAGTCAATATGCATAAGTTATGGTCAAAAGCATCTCATTTTTCTACATTGTAGAAACTAAATAGTAGCCGGATATATCTTAAGATAAAGCTGGCCATCGAAGCAGTCATTTCACACATCGTTAAAAAGAGGTTTTCGGTGCAGTTACTTACAACATATCATGCTGGCAACTTTATCTTTTTTATGTGTCTGCAGTGATGCCTTAAAGATATTTCCATAACAATCTTTCAGGGCTCAGCACTAAAATTCTCTTCAGTCTACAATAACTGATCCCAATGCTAATAGTTTAGTAAATAGTGATCTAACAGTGAGCCTTAGTCAACATAACGGCTTATGATAATAGCTTAAATATTTTTGTTTTATCTTATCATTTTTCTTTTATGTAACCAATTCTTCATTTTCTTTCTTTTAATGTAAGGTGCCATCATTACAGCCAATGCTCAGGTGGTTTCCTGATGGGCTTATCATTACAATGCATAGTTAATATGTACATGTTTAAAACTATCTAATAATTCCAGTTGTCTATACATCTATCTCTCTATCTATCTCTCTATCTATCTCTCTATCTATCTCTCTATCTATCTGCCCTTGAAGGTCCTGTGCCTCCACGCGGCAAGGGTGGTAACACTTGGGGTGAAGACCTCTATCCCCAGTGGCCAAAACAGGGCAGTGCGTCATGCACAAGCTTGAGCAGGGGCATAGCTCAGAGGTAGCGCTCTGGGCTTCCAACCACTGGGTCCCGGTTTTGATTCCCAGTCGAGCCTAAGTTGGATGGCTGTTTCATCCCTCATCTCATTGCCATGGTCCCTGCCTGTCGTAATTAGCCTGTCAAGTGCAGAAATACAGGACCTAAAGCCATATCAACCAAAACAACCGAACCAAACTCTCTATCTATCTATATATATATATCTAGTTATCTAGTTATCTATCTAGTTATCTAGGTACTGGCAACTTTTGTCACTTAAAAATTAACATATTAATGGTTATTAGGTACATATGGGTAGTACGCTGTTTTCAGGAGTGTTGTTAAGAAACTAGGTCTGAGAGCTTCTGAGACAACATATGATGTATTCACCAGGTTAACATAAGGTCTAGAACAGTCATGCAATGGCTCAATTTGCCACGCTATGCTCCTTTTGACGTCAAATTTTGGCCAAAATTACTCAGTCATTTTACCTCTTTGTTCCTCTGATCTTGTTATCAATAGGAGTATGTAGTTTTATATTACTGACTGTCAATTGGAACTGAATTCCTTTGATTTTGAGTATAATTTGTCAGACTCAAAACCAGATTGACTAAGATCATAGCTTTGTGTCGGTATCTAGTATGGGTGACCCATAAAAATAACTGGAAAACTTGAAATATTAAGGTAAAATGGATGATATCAATAATTGTGGTCCTGACACAGATAATTCTTACCTGCAGCCCAGGTTAGTCCTACAGTTAGTTTAATTAAAAACCAGCCTGTCAAACTCACCCTTGACCAAGCTAGAAAACTTCTGCTCTACTATGCTACCTGCCACTAACCAGGGACACAAACTGTCTATAGCTGGCTACTCAAAGCCGGATCTAAAATTGCATGCAACACCATATCATAAATTTCACACATTTACCAAGGTATACATTTTCTTGTTGTAAGCCAACTATAAGCTAGAAGTAGACACAAGCAGGTGGCTTTAGCCAGTTATAGCTACAGACAGGAATAAGTTGCTACAGCTGTCTAGGATAGTCTAGTCAACCATATTTTATGAAATTGTCTTTGTCGAGTACATGGAAAACTTGATAAACAATTTAAAGAGTACACAATAATGGAAACAAATATCAAAGGATAACTATAAACAATCAAACAGGTAACAACTATAAACAATAAAACAACCAAACAAAGCAAATGATTTGTCGAACTCTGTTTTTGTCATGTTCAGTTCTTTACATACCAGTTTAGACTGTCCAATCACATGTCTTGAAAAGCATGATGTCAGCTGCCAACTGAGAGCACAAAAAAAACTTCCGGGGATAATAATTGCAATACCTATTGCATATCTGATGGTTTATGTGTTTGTTGTGGGGCATATTATACATGTCGTGGATGCATGGGCAAAGTCAATGTTTGCAAGAAGAAGAAGAAGAAAACCGAAAACAATGATTTCTATGATAAAAAAAATTGTGATGTACTAACTGTATTTCTGAAAAGTTAAAAGCAGCTTGAAGTGCTGTAAGGTCATTAACATAATTATTTAGTACAATTTAGTCTTCTGAAGTCGTATAGAACCTATATCGTTATTTGAACTATTGTTGCATATGTGAAATCCAATCCAATCCAATCCCGTTGAACCAAATGATAGTATGAGGTTATAGCTTTCCAAAAGCCTCTAATTGGTATTTGTATGGTGTCACGTGATTATAGGCCACATAAATCAGTAATACCTTGAGAAGATAGTTGAGGCCACTTGCATGACTTTCCTCATCCAGCAACCAAATAACAACTGTTGGTATCTAAGTCCTTTACATGTTTCACAATTAATTTCTTGAAAAATCTGGTAAAGATCTACAAAATGAACCAGAGAATTTTCCAATTATACCAGAAGCAGGGTCTAGTGGCTTTTTTTTAGCCATGGATGATTATGGTTTGTGTTTCTCCTTGGAACCAGGGAAGAAGGCATTTTGCTCATTCAAGTGCTTTCGGTCTGATTGGAAAGTTCTCTGGTTCATTTTGTAGATCACTTATTTCAGTGAAGTGACCATGGATAAGTGAGTTCTCCCATGCACCTGTTAATTGCTGCCTGGAAGTTAATATATCCATGGTTACGCCAGGCTTTCATATATGCCTGAACATATCTTTGGCAAACTTAGTATATTCACCTGTCATTGCGAGCAGAAAGTAAAAGTGGATTCAAATCCTCCTGTCCTTTTAATATTATTAATGCTATAAAGGTTTATTGTTTTATCAGTTACGTTTTCAGTCAAAAATGGTTTCATTATGAGGTTGTAACTCAATAACATAACTCATGACAACAACAGCATGTAAAAACTTCAGCCTAGATGGCAATTAGACTGAGCTGCATTACTTTGGAAATGAGCTGAGGGAAATTTTGCTTTACTGAAATCAATTCAACCTATTTGATTACCGTTGATCAAATGTAATGAAAGCATTTGACTGTCAGATTTCAAAAGCCACCATCATGAAGCTAAACAGTTTTCCTTTTTCATTTGCCCAATGGTGACTCACAAACAACTGTTAAGTCTCTGATCGTGAAATAGATTGCCTACGCACTCTCTAAATAGCTCTGAATGGAAGTTATACTCCACCATGACACTTTTTCAGTTGCAGATATGACCAACGGAAATATTAGTAGTGCAAACAGAAGTTTCTTTTTGTAAGAAGAGCAAATTAGTTAATGTGCCTGATATAGGCATTAAGGATTTGAATACCTACATAGCTCTACACGAATATCGTTTGTTTTAAAAAAACTATCATAATCTAGTATTATTTACGATGCAGACTTATATACCCTCAGACTAAAACTAATTTAGGTACTGTAGTTGATAAACTGTGTATCGCTATTTTACCAGTTTTTTGCAGTAAGTACAATATACCTTGGAGGGTATTATTGACACCTTAGGTAAATTAATCACGTGAGTTCGAAAGCTAATTATGCACTATGGGTCGTTTGTATGACAGAAGCTTTGTTAATACTACATTTGAATAAACTAATACACCCTCTTGGAGTATTATCGACATGGGGAGGGTATTACCGACCTCTTCCCTAGATTGCACTAAATATAATGACAAATCTGAGTTGTTGCATTTTCCCTTCCATATGGTAAATTTTCTGCTTATTTCCAACTGATATTTAGAATATTGTAGATAATTTGTATAGCCCATGTATCACTCTCATTTTGTCGTGGCATTATCATTCTCTGATTAACAGCATAATATATAATGATTATATTTTAACAACTCCATTTTTCCTCCTGAATTTCCTCCGGAAATTACAACTGTTCATGTGGTCACTTGGTGGATTTTTATATTAATGAATATTCAATAGATAATCAGTGCTGCATTATGAATTGCATGATCATATGATGAAAGTGTCGATCATACCCTCCATTAAAGAAAAAAAAATTCTAATATTGCCACCCTGGTTGAAAAATATACATCATAAGAGGTTTTTTTCCCCGAACAATTATCATTAAGGCAGCCATTGTTTATGCTGTCATGTAATGTTCTTGATTGTATGTAGTTTTACACCAAAGATATATTTTTTCTATTTCAAAAATTGGTCTGCATACTTTGTAGAAATTGGGATCCTTGTCATGAATATTAATTACGGTCAGAAATAAAACATTTTCTGCCTGCCTAACTGCCTATTAACAGGTTGGGTGTCTATAATAGCCATACCGTCAATAATACCCTCCTTTACAGTAGGTTATATTCCACGGCTACTTTCCTTATTTTATAACTGCTTTACTCCGTCTTCCATAGCCGCCAATCAAGTTAGCAATTTGGAAGTGTAAATCTTTTAAATCTAAGTCGAAGCTTTGTTGGCTTCTAGTTGACACGCAGCCTGTCAAAAGACTTCGATATTATGTTAAGCAATGTTATTTTACCTTAGCACTAATCCAATATCTGTTGTGACGTTTTCTTTCACAGTGATTCTCAATTAGACTAATTGCTTGAGCAGGAAATTTTAATATTAAAATGGCAAATCTTTGTCCAGAAAATATTATATGCGTACATGTGTACTACAAATCTTGAATGCCAATTACTGAGGAGTGGCCAGTTTCCTAGATTTAAATTTTTACTTTATTTCCACTTAATTACTTAGGAACTTCCAGTCCTATGATTATTTGGAAATATTAGTGAGAATTTAAGCTGCTAATTTAAGAATCAAACATTTACATGTGTAGTTTTTTTTTTTCTGATAATATCAGTAGATATGCCGGGTGGTAAATTTTTGTTTTTTGCCCATGGGTCTGCGTGATAGACCGGACATGATGTGAATTAACTTTTAGACAGCCAATATGACCACTGCCTGGGTTCTGTCTGGGAAATTCAAAGCTGAAGACTCCATTAGTCTCCTCTTATTACATCTTCACTGACCCCAATGACTAACTTGTATCACCTCATACAGGGTGTGTTATTGTCATGAATTAAACATAGTAAGTATTACATTTATTGCTTTGCACGCATCCGTCCCTCCAGTGTTGATCCACTTAGATGGCATACATAATAAATAGGAACCCATGTATTCAACGTCATATTAAAGCAGTTTGTGCACTTTATCAAGTGGTTACAGTAAACAGAACAATTTATTGATGAATGGGCACTGCCGAAGTCCCTTGGTGAGGGGAGTTCATGGCCAACAAAAAACAGGAAAACATGAAGTAAGCTCACCATTCCAAATCTGCTTTGAATTAGGAAGTTGGTCAAGTGGTTATGGAGGGGCTCAGCTCCTATGAAGGAATCAGAATCAAATCCTGGCAAGAACTTTCATCAGTAAAATATACTTTGGCCTGGCCTGCAAACAAACCAGCTCTATTCTAATTGTATAACCTAAATTCTGTAATTTTTTGCCTTTCAGTTTTTACAAGACCTAGAATGTCCTGCTCACATTTCGTCAAGACCTGAAGAACTGGACTGGATCCTGGGCTATGCTGTGCGATTGGAATATGGGGACAATGGTACATGCCAGTTTTCTTTTTACCGGTGTCCCGATTATAAACAACCTAGCTTTGCAGCAATGGCTATGCAACCAGTAACTTCTCATCAAGAAACTATGGTGTTTAATGTCAGGACACATGCATTAGTTATCACGAATCATTAATAATTAAATACGTATTAACGGTCACTTTTGATAACTAAGTATGTATTAAAAGTCACTTTTGATAACTAAGTATGTATTAACGGTCACTTTTGATAACTAAGTATGTATTAACGGTCACTTTTGATAACTAAGTATGTATTAACGGTCACCTTTTATAACTAAGTATGTATTAACGGTCACTTTTGATAACTAAGTATGTATTAACGGTCACCTTTGATAACTAAGTATGTATTAACGGTCACTTTTGATAACTAAGTATGTATTAACGGTCACTTTTGATAACTAAGTATGTATTAACGGTCACTTTTGATAACTAAGTATGTATTAACGGTCACTTTTGATAACTAAGTATGTATTAACGGTCACTTTTAAACAAACCAGCTGTGTTTTAGACTGTGCCATAACACTGAAACTTTAGAAAAATCACTGAAGATAGTGAGTTTAATGAAACATATTCATTATATTGGCTTTTATCTGTAAGCACTTTTTTCACTCTCAATTCTATTACACTGTTCACTGTACGTAAGAAATATAATCAATTTGCAATACCAAAATTATCACTTTGTGTGCAGCACCTTGGAACATTTTCATTGTAAGTGCAATAATTATACAAATGAATAAATTCAATTCAATTAAATGTCTGAAGCTTTCTGAGCTCAGGCACTTAGTCAGAATGCAATTTTCCTATGCAATGCAGACAATGACAGGCAATTTACAACAAGAGGCAGACTCATCATGTGTATTTCATGCTCACAACTGTATTGTTGGCGACCTTGAATTCTGATTGTTTCCTGTCAGACGCTGTTATTGTTAACATGTTAACATGTTAAGTTTTTGAAATATAAGCATATATCATTATAACTCAATATCCTGACATGATAGAGAAATTCTGACTCCAGATTTTGAATCACAACTCCCGAAAAGTCACCGCTCTTTTTCATCATTATATTCACAATTGCTCTCAATTGCAAGTACCCAGTAGAGTTGTGATTAAAATGTATAATATGAATACTTGAATATAATTAATGTTATAAAATCTTTCTGATTTGACCATTTAGGAAATCAACCACACAATTATATGATATTTTACAGGTTGTACTTATGTTTGAGAGCAAAGTTCTGCAGCTTAGTAAGTGTTTTGTCTGGGCAGCAGTTTGTTCTGAGAATTATAGATACTTGGAAAGCACAAAATACTAGTTCTGAACACTTCATACTATAATATTACCAGTTACCTCAGGTCACTGCTATCAAGACAGCACATCCATTCATGATGGCTGCTTACTGGTTTGTAGCTCACTTTACTGCTGCACTGGATATAAAACAGACGTACCTGATCTATGGAAT
Organism: Alitta virens; assembly: GCA_932294295.1. Classification (NCBI taxonomy): domain Eukaryota; kingdom Metazoa; phylum Annelida; class Polychaeta; order Phyllodocida; family Nereididae; genus Alitta; species Alitta virens. The sequence continues at coordinate 2,512,524 of OW028574.1, read as the reverse complement.
CAATATATGGTACAAAAGTAATAAAAGGAAAAATATCCTTACAAAAGACTGTAATAACAACTCTTTTCTGTTTGATACTAGTAATCCAGAGCTGGAAAAAATTGCCAGAAGCTATAACAATCAATATCTTACTGCTCAACTGGAAAATGGAAAAGCCATCAGCAGTCAATTTTTCCAGAAATTATTCAAAGAAATACTTCATTTTTCATGCATAAAATAAATGTCATGTTAATTGAGCTTAGGAGACCAATTCTTATCTTGGGCGGGGGCCTAGCGCAGAGGTAGCACTCCGGGCTTCCAACCGCTGGGTCCCGGGTTCGATTCCCGGTCGAGCCTAAGATGGATGGCTGTTTCCTCCTTCGTCTCATTGCCATGGTCTCTGCCTGTCCTAATTAGCCCAACTGGTGCAGAAATACTGAACGTAAAGCCCTAATCACACACACACACCAATTCTTATCTTAGCCATTTACTGACAAAATTTTGAAATTGGGATTAGCTGCTGAGGAATTTTGTTGAACGGAGTAAAGAAATGCCTTTAACATTTGCCAGTTTCGAATAAAACTCTTCTTTTTGTTCCTTTGCAGACAGTTCCCATAAAATTTAAATTCAATTGCCTGTCTGTTCTTACAGGACCTCATGATTAATTACTTGGAGGATTGTCTTTCATTGAACAAGGCAATTGCATTGTAATCTTATTATTACTAAACAACACTATAGAGTTTAATTTGTTTCATACTGTCTGACCAGACTCCAGACCTATACTGTACAGCGGAGGTGATGCCCAGCATTGAGCTTTGATAATTGAGTAACTTAGGTTGGTATCAAAACGGTTTACCACCATTCCATCAAGTTGCAGAATGATATGCAAATATTTGATTGCAAAGATTGAGTCCAACCTAGTTTCTTTGATAAAGAAAAGCCATATTTCATGAGGCAGCCCCAATATAGTTTTTGTGAATATAATAAAATTTAATATTGGACAACTTTGAATCCACCATTTTTTAAATGCTCCAATGAAATATCATAAATGACCAATATAACCTTTAATGTTCAATATAACTTTTTTGTCCAATACAACTTTTTGGTCACATCAAACCTGTATGTGTGCAATATTATAACAAAATATTGTACAGTTACATGGTATGAATGAATGAGATCTGATTGGACAAGCACACTGAGTATATATAGTGACTCATTGGCAGGCACTTTTGCATTGTATATTGGGGCTTACACTGTGAAAGAGCTATGTGGAGTCATCATCTGCACCATCCATACCCCACCATTAGCATGATTAGCAGCTGATTGGTCATTATTTAGTAGCAGAATGACAAAAGGAGATTCATTTATGACTACCAAGCAGTAACAGGATTGATATCCCAGATAGCATTCAAAATCTGCTCAGCATTGCTGTATTGGCCATCATTGTTACAACATAGTATCAACATCGCCGTCGTGCCAATGTTGATATGGTTCGGAATGCTATCTGGGATATGATCAATGTGAAACAATGAGTTTGTTTGAGCTGTTGCATGAAGTTATTGACCATAAAAATGTGAGATTCACAATTGGCTGTTCTTATGGTGGTCTCGTAGTTTCGTGGGGAGACAGTTACTTTCGCAACAGTCCCAACTTTCGCACCACGACAGTCCCAACTTTCGCACCACTACAGTCCCGACTATCGCACCATGACAGAGCCAATTTCGTGCCACGAGGAGGAGGAGGAGGGGAGGAGGAGGAGGAGGAGGAGGAGGAGGAGGAGGAGGAGGAGGAGGAGGAGGAGGAGGAGGAGGAGGAGGAGGAAATTTAGCCACTCTTACAAAGTTGCATACCTGCTGTTAAGTGAATCAGCCTTCACTTTCGTGGTGCGAAACCTACACCTATTACTTTTGTGGTACGACAGTATACTATCACTGTTGTGGTGCGAAGGTGTCGTGGGGCGAAGGCGTCGTGGCGCGAAAGTAGGTGCTGTCAGGGGGCGAAGGTTCAACTGTCGGGGGGCGAAACCTCTACTGTCGGGGGGCGAAACTTCTACTGTCGGGGGGTGAAACCTCTACAGTCGGGGGGCGAACCTCGCACCAAGAAGTGAACTGAATTAGCCTTCACTTTCGTGGTGCGAAACCTACACTGTCGGGGGTCGACAATTTAATAGCTCTATTGTTTTCGAAAGTGTGTCGTGGTGCAAAAGTAGGTGCTGTCGCAGTCCGACAGCTCAAATTTCGGGGGGTGATGGTTCAACTGTCGGGGGGCGAAACCTCTACTGTCGGGGGGGGGGCAAACCTTCGCACCAAGAAGTGAACTCCTCGGCAACCATATGTTCTTGACATGCTCAAAATCCATTTCCTGCCATATTGTTACTTTTTATTTAATACACATGACCAGAAAAGGAATACACAAAGTTCGGGAGACTGGGGCCCTTTGGGACACAGGATACATTGGGACACCTGCCATATCTGAATAATAAACAACTTCAGAAATCCCAGGATGGCTTCCAGCTAAGGCAGGGGAACATCTTTATTTAATTTTTGAAAACTGTCAAGAGCAAGTGAAGTCTTTAGCTGTGGTAGATCATTTCATGTTATTTTGGTGTCTGAAGTAAATTTTCCATTCATACTTTCGAACCCTAGTTTTCCATATGATAGTGCACAGCAGTTGAGCCTTATACATGTTTCATAAGTGTTTTTCATAGAGATTTGTTTAAATAGTAGTAATCTCACACAGGACGGGTGGAAGAATTAACAGGGGGTTCTTCTAAAAACCACTGCATTGGGAACATTGGGACAGTCAGGCTGGGGTACAATGGGACAATGAGGTGATGACATAATTTACCAAAATAACGCAGAATATCTATCTATTATCAAAATATGGCAAGATGCAAAAATATGAAACCTGATAGGCACACTGGAGCCTTAAGAAGGCTGTGAGTCAGACCGTGAAGGCACTTGATCCTAAATTCATATCTCCACAGTATTTAAAATTGTTTAAAAAAGCCTGGCTATGAGTTTAAGATATGAGTTTTACTGGCTGAATAAACATCCAAAGGGTGCATTTTTCATCTTGTGCTTATCATGACAAGTTTCAAATTATGGCTGGGATTTGTTAAACTGTTGTTATACCCTAACAGTATAATTGATGAATGGGCACTGCCAAAGTGCTTGCTAAGGGGAGTTCATGGCCAACAAAAAACAGGAAAACATGGGGTAAAGTCACCATTCCATAGCTGCTTTGAATTAGGAAGTTGGTCTAGTGGTTATGGAGGGGTTTAGCACCTTTGAAGGAATCAGATTCAAATCCTGGCAAGAACATTCATCAGTGAAATATACTTTTGGCCTGGCCTGTAAACAAACCTCCTGTTTCATTTCATATTGATGGAAACATCTTGTCAAGATTAGGAAATTGATAGCAATTAGCATTTATAAGCACACTTGTGGCAGGTAACATTTTGTTTTGTTTAGTTGGTTTATAAGAATTGTATGTAACATTAATTGTGAAAATAATAAGTCATATCAAAGCTGGGCCATCTACGTCATTACGCCAGCCTCAGCAGCTCAGCTGGCTGTCATTCGGCAACATTATTGAATTGTTGACCCGTGTATGGTGGCCGAGGAATACATTTTCTGGTGCAAAGCTTGGCCCCCCGACAGTGGAGGTTCTGCCCCCCCCCCCTCTGACAGTAGAGACTTCGCCCCCCAACAGTAGGTACTCACCAAACAGTAGGTACTCATCACGAAAAACTTTCGAACCACGAAATATACCTTCGCACCACGAAATACCTTCACATTATATCTTCGCATTATATCTTCGCACTACAACGCACAAGACTAATTCAATTAACTGCAGGTATACAACGTTTGATGAGTGGCTACATTCCTCCTCCTCCTCCTCTTTAATGATACTTCATTTTGTGATGCATCTTGATGTTAGTTGGGGTGTTGCATATAGTCTGGAAGCCTAAAGCCCCCCTCTAACATACCCGGTTTTGCCGTCACACGTAGAATCCGCCGAGTGACCCGTAGAACCCGCCGAGTGACCCGCCGAGTGACCCGTAGAACCCGCCGAGTGACCCGTAGAACCCGCCGAGTCACCCGTAGAACCCGCCGAGTCACCCGTAGAACCCGCCGAGTCACCCGTAGAACCCGCCGAGTCACCCGTAGAACCCTTTCTGCCGCCAGAATCTGTCGCCAACCCGGCGAAAAAAGCTGTTGCATAACCGTTACGTCATACTACGGTTTCACTATGGCAAAACCGGCTATGTGAGAGGGGGGCTTAAGTCTGCGTGCCCTTAGCTCTAATTGTATTTTAACTTGAATAATGTTTAATATCTCTTACAAAAGGTGATGTTATAGTACTTCGCACCAAGAAGTGAACTCCTCGGCAACCATATGTTCTTGACATGCTCAAAATCCATTTCCTGCCATATTGTTACTTTTTATTTAATACACATGACCAGAAAAGGAATACACAAAGTTCGGGAGACTGGGGCCCTTTGGGACACAGGATACATTGGGACACCTGCCATATCTGAATAATAAACAACTTCAGAAATCCCAGGATGGCTTCCAGCTAAGGCAGGGGAACATCTTTATTTAATTTTTGAAAACTGTCAAGAGCAAGTGAAGTCTTTAGCTGTGGTAGATCATTTCATGTTATTTTGGTGTCTGAAGTAAATTTTCCATTCATACTTTCGAACCCTAGTTTTCCATATGATAGTGCACAGCAGTTGAGCCTTATACATGTTTCATAAGTGTTTTTCATAGAGATTTGTTTAAATAGTAGTAATCTCACACAGGACGGGTGGAAGAATTAACAGGGGGTTCTTCTAAAAACCACTGCATTGGGAACATTGGGCAGTCAGGCTGGGGTACAATGGGACAATGAGGTGATGACATAATTTACCAAAATAACGCAGAATATCTATCTATTATCAAAATATGGCAAGATGCAAAAATATGAAACCTGATAGGCACACTGGAGCCTTAAGAAGGCTGTGAGTCAGACCGTGAAGGCACTTGATCCTAAATTCATATCTCCACAGTATTTAAAATTGTTTAAAAAAGCCTGGCTATGAGTTTAAGATATGAGTTTTACTGGCTGAATAAACATCCAAAGGGTGCATTTTTCATCTTGTGCTTATCATGACAAGTTTCAAATTATGGCTGGGATTTGTTAAACTGTTGTTATACCCTAACAGTATAATTGATGAATGGGCACTGCCAAAGTGCTTGCTAAGGGGAGTTCATGGCCAACAAAAAACAGGAAAACATGGGGTAAAGTCACCATTCCATAGCTGCTTTGAATTAGGAAGTTGGTCTAGTGGTTATGGAGGGGTTTAGCACCTTTGAAGGAATCAGATTCAAATCCTGGCAAGAACATTCATCAGTGAAATATACTTTTGGCCTGGCCTGTAAACAAACCTCCTGTTTCATTTCATATTGATGGAAACATCTTGTCAAGATTAGGAAATTGATAGCAATTAGCATTTATAAGCACACTTGTGGCAGGTAACATTTTGTTTTGTTTAGTTGGTTTATAAGAATTGTATGTAACATTAATTGTGAAAATAATAAGTCATATCAAAGCTGGGCCATCTACGTCATTACGCCAGCCTCAGCAGCTCAGCTGGCTGTCATTCGGCAACATTATTGAATTGTTGACCCGTGTATGGTGGCCGAGGAATACATTTTCTGGTGCAAAGCTTGGCCCCCCGACAGTGGAGGTTCTGCCCCCCCCCCCTCTGACAGTAGAGACTTCGCCCCCCAACAGTAGGTACTCACCAAACAGTAGGTACTCATCACGAAAAACTTTCGAACCACGAAATATACCTTCGCACCACGAAATACCTTCACATTATATCTTCGCATTATATCTTCGCACTACAACGCACAAGACTAATTCAATTAACTGCAGGTATACAACGTTTGATGAGTGGCTACATTCCTCCTCCTCCTCCTCTTTAATGATACTTCATTTTGTGATGCATCTTGATGTTAGTTGGGGTGTTGCATATAGTCTGGAAGCCTAAAGCCCCCCTCTAACATACCCGGTTTTGCCGTCACACGTAGAATCCGCCGAGTGACCCGTAGAACCCGCCGAGTGACCCGCCGAGTGACCCGTAGAACCCGCCGAGTGACCCGTAGAACCCGCCGAGTCACCCGTAGAACCCGCCGAGTCACCCGTAGAACCCGCCGAGTCACCCGTAGAACCCGCCGAGTCACCCATAGAACCCTTTCTGCCGCCAGAATCTGTCGCCAACCCGGCGAAAAAAGCTGTTGCATAACCGTTACGTCATACTACGGTTTCACTATGGCAAAACCGGCTATGTGAGAGGGGGGCTTAAGTCTGCGTGCCCTTAGCTCTAATTGTATTTTAACTTGAATAATGTTTAATATCTCTTACAAAAGGTGATGTTATAGTACTTTCCTGTAACGAAAGTTGGTACTTTCATGGTACAAAAGTTGGTACAAAATATCAAACATCGCTGGTGTTTTCAGTATCATAATAGGGACATCTGATATGGATATGGCCAAAATGTTAATTTGCTTTCAAACAATATCCTAAGTTAATGATAAATTAACTTGTTCAGCCCAAAAAAGTAATGTCTTTGCTTACCAACTTCGAAATCTTATCTTAAACTCATGTTATTAGCCCTTATAGCCATGTGGAAATACAAATTAGCCAGCTTCATCTTATAACTTAGTTAGCTTTAGTCAGTGCCATGTAAAGTGACATGGTTCTGACTAAGAAATTAGTCATTATGAGCAATGATATACATGATATTTGTGTGTCTGTGTGTCTCAATGCTACTGGGTCTAAAGCTTAGTCAGTTAATATTACTAGCTGCCAGAGGCAACTGTAATGATGAGATTATTAGGCTTGAAGTCCATACCAAGTTAAGCTACATTTAGATTGAACCATCTCCGTGTGCGTATACGTCAAAAATAGAAAAAGTGCAACTTAATTACCCATTCACATTAGTGCGTCAAAATATATGTTTCCAATATGCACACTTATACGCAAACAGATTAATCTAGATGTGGCTTTACACATTTTTGACTTGCCTCAGAATAGGCACGGAGTACAAGGAACCTCGAATTCAATGTCACGTGTGATAACACCCAGCTGGGATGTAGCTCATGAATATTGCCAGGGCCGGGGATTGAACCAGGGATCTTAGACAGAGCTGGCCAATTTAGAACTGGCAGATGCCTTAACCATCTGGCCACCCAGCTGATCTTCTAAGGCTAACTGATTACAATGTATTTTCACTCATCAACATTTGATTCCATCACACTGTTTACATCTCTGTCAGACACAATTTAAAAGCTATCAGTGAGACAGACAAGGTTTTATTACATTGCATACTTTTGACCACACTTATTGCTAGCTCATCAGAAACTTTTGAAAAGTTTCAAGAGCCAAGCCGTAAAACGAACTGCTGTAAATGTTAGTCAAATTCTCACCAGTAAGCTGCTTTGACTAGCTGTGTATATTAAAAATTTCAATGTGATATCCTCTAAATTAAAACTTTCCTTTTCAATGAGCATTTATCCATTTTAAAATGCATGATTAGTATGGCAGAATTAAAGTCAAATTCTCCTGTTTCCAATATGAAAACGTCATTGTTTATGGTAATCTACATGTGCTTCTTTGATATTTCATCAAATCAAATGATAGGTTAAAGGAATATAGCACCTGAGAAATTTAACACTGTAACACTTTAGATGCATACTAATAAGAGATGAGCAAGTCTCGTGTTTAACCAAGTCTTTTAACTTGTTGCAAGCTCTATTGACGTCATCAGAGATGGTTTGTCTGCATGTTTGCAAGTAATTTCTGCTGCCCAAAGCAAAGAAAAGTCCTACTGAACTCAATATGGTTTCCGCCTCGAGGGGAGGTGTTTGGCCCCTGACATGATCAAATTTCTTCCATTTGGGAAAATCCTGTAGTTGACAAGTTAAGCCCCGTTCCCACATAGCCGAGTTACTCGTAGTCAACTCGTAGTAATAACAAAAATTACGTAACACCCAAAATTCGAGGAGTTGGCGACGAATTTTTGCGGAAAAAATGACCAGGAGTGACTCGCCGAGTTACTCGCCGAATTACTCGCCGAGTTACTCGGCGGGTTCAGCGAGCGACTCGCCGAGTACCAGGAGTGACTCGCCGAGTACCAGGAGTAACTCGCCGAGTACCAGGAGTAACTCGCCGAGTACCAGGAGTAACTCGCCGAGTACCAGGAGTAACTCGCCGAGTACCAGGAGTAACTCGCCGGGTGAAGCAAGGTGTCTACGACAGCGACGAGTCACCCATCGAATGATAGGCCGACGCCAGCCTACCTGCATTCTCAGATGAATATCTCGCTTAATATTTGGTCTATTTTCGATCCGAAAAAACCTATGGAGTCACTATGAATTATACTACAAAACAATCTTTATTTGACGAAAATCGGACTAATATTAAGGGAGCAGTAGCTTTTTAAAGAAGCGCTCAGCTTTCTGCATTAATACAGTCTGGGCGCGGACGCTTCAGGGAGCACCAGTATAAGTAAATTAAATATAGCAAATAAAATCACAGATCAAATCACAAATACTAATTACAATATCAATATTAGATTTAAATTTTACAAAATATACACAAATTTATACTGATCATAATATCACAATAAGATTCAAATTAACACAAAAAGATAAGAAAGTTATACAAATATAATCATTGCCTGGTAATTACAATTAAATATATTGCTTTTAATTAATGAAAGCAATTACATATTTTTGTAATTGTGAATGACAATCAAGACAATGTCATATTACTGTGTCATCTTTGAACAAACCATGAAATGACAGGTCAAAGAACCCCAATTTAGGCAATTAGGCAATTGACACATGTATTGAATTTGCTGTATGCTCTACACCAATTCTTTGTATCATTCAAAATGCTAATAGCAATTACTGTGTCATCTTTGAACAAACCATGAAATGACAGGTCAAAGAACCCCAATTTAGGCAATTAGGCAATTGACACATGTATTGAATTTGCTGTATGCTCTACACCCATTCTTTGTATCATTCAAAATGCTAATAGCAATTGACATAACAGTCATGGCAGTTGGCAGAATGAGTAGAAATTAATTGCAATAAAGCTCATCCAAACAATGTATATAAAATGGTCAAAAATATTGACCACACCATTCATGTCAGGGCCATACACAGAGCACCTTGCCGCCGCCAGACTACCTGCCTTCTCAGACAAATATCTCGCTTAATATTTGGTCTATTTTCAATCTGAAAATCTGTGTGGAATAAGTATGAACTCGACTATAATTCAATATTTATTTGACGAAAATCGGACTAATATTAGGGGAGCAGCAGCCTTTTAAAGTAGCGCTCAGCCTTACCTGCATTGATACAGTCCGGGCGCGGACGTCTGCGAGAGCACCACTGTTTGCCCTCCGCCAACTTAGCTGCCTTCTCAGACGAATATCTCGCTTAATATTTGGTCTATTTTCAATCCGAAAACGCGTATGGAATCAGTATGATTTATACTACAATTCAGTCCTGATTTGACGAAAATCGGATTAATATAAATGGAGCAGCAGCCACCGCAAGACAACTGCCTTCTCAGACAAATATCTCGCTTAATATTCGGGTTTTTTTAAATCCGAAAATACGTATGGAATCACTATGAATTATACTACAAAACAATCTTTATTTGACGAAAATCGGACTGATATTAGAGGAGCAGCGGCCTTTTATATTATATACGACCCCCTACGCTGATGATGCATGTACTAGAACTCGGCGAGTTACTCGGCGAGTTACTCCTACAACTCGGTGAGTTACTCCTACAACTCGCCGAGTTACTCCTCGCACTCCTGAACATCCCCCCCGAGTGTAATACGAGCGAAAATAGCGCCGAGTAACTCGGCGAGTTCGAGGAGTAACTCGGCGAGTTCGAGGAGTAACTCGGCGAGTTCGAGGAGTAACTCGGCGAGTTCGAGGAGTAACTCGGCGAGTCATGGCCGAGTTTTTGGACTCCTGGATAATTCGCCGAGTGTGCCGTGCAGCACGGCATACTCGGGAGACTCGGCAAACTCGGCTCCAAATCTCACGAGTTCGCTACGAGACTCAGGAGTTACTCGCCGAGCATCTCTCGAGTGCGAGGAGTAATCGCCGAGTTTAGTAAGAGTTGGGCCCGAGAGGCGTGTTACGTAATACTACGAGTTGACTACGAGTAACTCGGCTATGTGGGAACGGGGCTTTAGCAGACAGCATTTCAAATACAGTTTAAAAAAAGCCAAATTTGAATATAACTTTGAATAGGTCCTGGAAACCTGTGTTACACACATAATTTCAACTGTTGAACAACATGCCCTTGAAAGTGCTGAGCCTCCTCGTGGCAAGGGTGGTAACACTGTAGGCAAACTCGATGGCCAACGTAGGTGCTCCATACACCTAGCTCTCCTTATCTAATCTAGACTTAAATGACCTCTTAGGTGAACATGTTAAACATAATTCAAACTCACACTTGTTTAACTACACACTTTCTTTCACACAATATGCTCCAACCACTGGGTCCCAGGTTTTGATTACCAGTCAAGGCTAAGTTGGATGGCTGTTTCATCCATCATCTCATTGCCATGTCCTAATACAGGACGTAAAGCCTGAATCCATCCACCCAGCCATTTCACACAATGTGCCTTGATATCACACCAAAAATCTGTTTGATTTCAGACATTTTGCCCATGTCTTAGTTTGAAAACTTGTTTTAAAAATCCCCTCAGATTGGGTCAACATTGTTTCAATGTTGGTTGCCATCATATATTGACCGATATTGGGGCAATTAGTCATGCTATCTGGGTAGTCAGTGTCATGTAAAATTACACCTTCTTGACCGAGCGATTTATTATTATCACATTGATTAACACTACCTGACTTGTCAGATAAAGGTGAATAATGTGAAAGTCAAAAACCGCTATGAACGTCTGTCATTCTAGACATGTTAAAAATGTCTAAAGTTAGTGAAAATTTCTAAAAGGTTAATTGCTCACAGTTAATGTGGCTGAGAGATGTCATTATGCATAATTTACGGTCAAAAGCATGTCATTTGTCTACACTGTATCTATACTGAATAGTAGCGAAGCAGTCATTTCAGACAGATCTCTTGGACAGTATACATTATACATAACCATGAATTGATTAGCAATTAATATCAAATTGTAAGTGCAAAAATGTTTTGTAAATAAATTAAATCATAGATATAATTATAATGCACACTTGAGATGTGCAGAACTCAGAACTCAATTTCAGTGTGAAGTAGTATGAAGGCTGCATCTTTTGTTTATTAGCTTATCAAAAGCATTATAAAATTTCACACCCAAATATCTAATACTTTTTGTGAAAATGTGTGTTGAATAGCTACTGTGTGATAGAGTGAAAAATATCCTAAAAACATCGGCTGGTAATTTCACTGCTTTATATTTATACATAAATATCAGAACTGAATAAACACAAAATTTCTGGATGTGCAATATTTTCGATTACAGGAACAACTGATCAGAGCTACGGCGGACTGGTATAGAGTGTATAATTCGCAACACTTTCTTTTGTAATTTCAGGACTAAAATATTTTATAGGATGAGCCCAAGGCTTCAAGACAATGAGTCAGATACGGATAAACAAAATTGTAATAAAGTGTAAAAAGTGTTTTTTTTTAAGTCCAATAATTTCTTACAGGGTGTGGCATAAAAACTTGCACCAGCAGCTACTGCTACTTCTTTTGTTAATGCCTCAATTGACAGTGATCTATGCAGCTGCAATCACACAGACAGAAGGAATAATTGTCCTAAATTATCTTTAGAAATATGTTTTCTTGTTTTCTCAAGAATTATAGATTATATGGATCTAAATATAGCACATGCACACTTATCACACCTTCGGGTGATTTTCACCTTACAGACGTGATACACACACCTTTCTTGACCTTTGCCGCCAAAAATAGGGCAAATAGATTCATTTTTAATAAAAAGGTAGAGCATTTACACCTTTGTGGCGGAAAGTGCCATTTTGGATTTTGGTCAATTTTCTGTCTTTTCTGTCTAATTAACTGGCCAATCCTCCTGAAAATCATATGATTATATCCAGATTAGTTGTAGATTCAAAAAGTCCCTCCAGAATGCCATTATATTTCTCCATTTTCATTTCATGACCTTGCTGAATCAAAACTGGAATCAACCTTCTCATCATCTAATACCATGATATATATATGCACATATAAAAAACATTGAAGGAGGATTCTGTGCAAATATTATATTTTCTCTGGCTTCAGATGTGTAGTAACTAGGAAATCTCTAATTTGTAAACTTTCTGCAAGTAGAGACACCATGCAAGCAGACAGAAATTTGACTTCTGTGATGTGTGTCACTCAGAAAAAGCCCTGCAGCATGAACCCTCTCAATAATTCAGATACTGATATTGTCTGACATTAGATGATCAAAAATATCACAATGACCAATTGCTTATATCCATAACTAAATGTGGCAAAATTTTAAACGACTTCATAAGCATTTGAGTAACCTAGAGCTATCCCGAAAGAGTAGATGCCTGGTGCAAGTTTTTAGGCCGCACCCTGTAGCTTTACCGAGTATCCCTATTCCCTTAGCAACTTACTTCTTCACACTACTATTATGTTCCACCCAACTTAATGTGTCATCAAGAACAACTCCCAGTTTACTGATGTTACTCTACTTATTATGTCAGTATCTAGATGTAACTCTGGAATATGAGGGATTCTTTTCTTTTTGGGCTTAAACACCATAAACTGAGTTTTTGTTGCTTTAACAGATAATTTATTAGCATTCATCCAATTCATAATAGTACAAAGTTCATCATTAGCTTTCACTACCAAGTCTTGTAAATCTTTGCCGAAATAAAAAATTTAAAATCTACCTGGCATGTTATCTAGGTACTGACAAACTTTGTCAAAACAATTACTAACATTTTACAAAACATATAAATTGGGGTACCCCATACTAGATACCGTCACAAAGCTGTGATCTTAGTCAATCTGGTGTTCAGTGTGAAAAAAATACACTCAAAATCAAAGGAACTCAGTTCCAATTGAAAGGCAGTCATATAAAACTGCATGCTCCTTGTGACAGATGGATTACAGGAACAAAGAGGTAAAATGACTAAGTAATTTTGGCCAAACTTTGACGTCAAAAGGAGCATAGCGTGGCAAATTGAGGCATTGCATGACTGTTATAGACCTCATATTAACCTGGTGAATACATCACAGTTTGTCTAAGAAGCTCGCAGACCTTGTTTCTTTACAATACTCCTGAAAACAGTGTACTACCCAGATACAGCGTCACATCGGTTCAACAACGGGTCGACATAGTTCACATCGGATAAAATGTTGGGCCAATGTGGGGCCGACCTGACATGCTCTTTGCTATATGTTATGGCGAGGATTCCGAGCCTTATTATCTCATCATTATGTCTGCCTCTGGCGTATGCACTGGCTCAGCTTCAGAACAGCAACATAGATATAAAGATATTTTAGATATTGTTTAGAACTGTCTCAGATCTCAGCCAAAAGAAGTTCAGTGACGCATTGCAGTAAAAGTGCTGAGTTAATCAACAACAAGTTGTAAAGCTCAACAAGCTTTCGGCATACAATGAAACATGAGTTTGCAAATCGAAAACATTGAGGTATCTGGTGTCACAGATGCAGGCCAGCTTAAACGCCTCATTGTCTTTGTAAAAAATGTCAGCCAAAAACAAAATGGAGTACTCTGTTGGAAAATGTATGCTCATGTGCACAGACTCAAATGGAACTTTTAAAAACTCTCTTGTCTATATCAACGTCTGTCGTACTGTCTGTCTGTTTGTCTATCTTCCCTTTCCTTTCCACAAAGAAGTCACAATATGTACAGATATGTATTAAGCAGACCAGCATTTTCGAATTGATAAAATACCTTATTGAGTTTTTGCTCAAAAGATATAGAATGTACCTAAGTGCAAGTTCAGACCTTGACTGTGGAGGAAGAGTCTACATTTACAAACACATTTGAATGAAATTGCACTGTAATCCCTCAGGAGTAACAACTTAACTGGAAAACTTAATAATTGTTGTCCTGACAGAGAAACAGATAATTCTTACCAGCAGCCAGGTTAGTCCTGCCTGCAGTTAGTTTAATTAAAACCAGCCTGTCAAATTAACCCTGGACCAATTTAGACAACTTCTGCTCTACTATGCTACCTACCACTAACCAGGGACACATACTGTCTATAGCTGGCTACTCAAAGCCGGATCTAAAACAATGCACCACCATATCAGATAAATTTCATACATTTACCAAGTTACATATTGACTATAAGCTAGGAGTAGACAGAAGCAGCTAACTTTAGCCAGTTATAGCTACAGAAAGCAATAGGTCACTACAGCTGTCTACGATAGACCATATTTTATGAAACTAACTGTATGTCTCTTTGCCGCCAAATCCTGCAGAGTACTGATGCTAAAATGAGTTGCCTGTTCCGAGCGACTTAGTATCAATATTGCCGAGGTGGCAAGTTCAGTTTAAGTTGTCAGGGATAAATCACAATTGAAAGTAATCTGAAAGTTCTGCAGAATAATTAGCCAGCCTTTTAACCAGTAATTTTTGCACACAATAAACAAGGCCAGTTCATAGGATACCTTTAGCCTTTAATGGAATCGTGGGGCTGATGCTGTTAGCTTCATATCCCAGTAGCAATTATGAAGAATTCCAATTGAAATTTTGCGAAGAGTCAGAAGATGACATCACCTTATGTCTTGTCTGCTAATCCTATTTTAATCCCTATATTGCTGTCACATATTCAAATTTTCATGGAAAACTTGATAAACAATTTCAAGAGTACACAATATTGAAAACAAATATCAAAGGATAAATATAAACCATTAAACAACCAAACAAAGTAAATGATTTGTCAAGACAGACAAAGACATTTATTCACACAAAGAGACACACATTTCATATAAAAACATTGATTGAAACATACATAAAAGGTATTTTTCTCTGTGTGTGGGAGGTCTCGCCAAGTCTTAATACCGGATGTACCTTTTTTAAAGCACAGTTCTGCAGCTGCATAAGTGTTTTGTCTGGGCAGCAGATTTATATGATGGGAAAGTTTTGAACATTTAACACTATGAAATTATGTCAGGTCACTGCTATCAAGACTACAGATCCATTCATGATGACTGCTGATTGGTTTTAAAGAAACTACTGCACCAAGCTCACTTTACTGCTGCTCAGGACATAAAACAGACACTTCTGATCTATGGAATCAATATGTAGTTCAAGAGTGTGAATCACACTTGTGCAGAGGTCATAAATGGGACAATATCCTTACAAAGGACTGTAATAACAACTCCTTTCTGTTTGATATAACTTTGTGTATGGCCAACTGGTTATAGGATGAAATAGAACAGACTGATGAATGGCAACAGTGAAGTTACCTGTGATGGTGGCAAAGGTAGCCCCGGCAGATACTGGTAATCCAGAGCTGGAAAAAATTGCCTGAAGCTATAACAATCAATATCTTACTGGAGACACCCAAGTTCCTAAGCCATGGACTGCTCAACTGGAAAATGGCAAAGCCATCATTAGGCAATTTTTCCAGAAACTATTCAAGGAATACTTCATCTAACAGTTAGATTAATTAAAAAGGCCCTTCAAATTGAACCTAGACAAAGCTACTCAAAACCGGATATAAAAGTACATATTTATGATATATTAAATATATTTCTTACATTTGCCAATGTTTACTTTTTTCTGGTGATAAATGTAAGCCAATTATTAGCTATAGAAGTGGACAGAAGCAGCTGGCTTTAGCATGTTTAGATCACAGTCAGGTACAGGTCGCTACAGACAGATAGAGTCAACCGTTTTTATGAAACTAGATGTACTTGCATAAAATTAATGTCATGTTAATTGAGTGCATCTCTCCTTAGGTGAGACCAATTCTTATTTTAATCACTCAATGACAAAATTGTGAAATTGGAATTAGCTGCTGAATCTTGTACGGAGTAAAGAAATGCATTTAAAGTTTGCCAGTTTTGATTAAAATAAAACTTTCCTTTTTGCTGTTTTGCAGTCATTTCCAGATAAAATCTTTTCCTACAGTGCCTCTTGATTAATTACTTGTAGGATTGACTTTGTCAATGATTGAAAATGACAATTGCATTGTACTCTTACTTCTAAATAACATGATAGAGTTTAATTTGTTTCATACTGCATACCTGACCAGACTTCAGACCTACACTGTACTGTGGAAGTGATGCTCAGCTTTGAGTTCTGATAATTGAGTATCCTATTTTGATATCAAAACCACAATTCCGTCCAATTGCAGAATAATATGCAAATATTTGATTGTAAAGAATGAGTCCAATGAAATGTCATAGATGACCAACCTTTTATGCTCAATATAACTTTTTTGTCCAATAGTACTTTGTGGTTACATCAATCCTTTGTGTGTGCCATATGATAACAAAATATTGGACAGTTACAATGAAAAGAGCTATGTAGAGTCATCCTCTACACCTACCATACCCCACAATAAGCAGCTGATTGGTCATACTTCAGTTGCAGAATAATACAAGGAGATTCAATTTTGACCACAGACGTCGTGCTGATGTTTATTCAATTTGAATGCTATCTTGGATATAATCAATGGGTGAGTTTGTTTGGGCTGCTGCATAAAGTTATTGAGCAGTCTTGACATGCTCAAAATGCCATATTGTTACTTTTTATTCCAACAAACATGACCAGAAAAGAAATACACCAAGTAGGGGAGACTGGGGCCCGAAATCCACATCTTCCTGAAGCAAGCCACAATCCGGCAGCTACGGCGTGTGCCTTGCTAGATGTCACAGCAATACCGTTGTTATTTTTTTCCTGGCCCTTTAGCGATAAATTTGCGTGTCACACGCATGACTAAGTAGGTCAGCCAATGCAAGCAACACATTTAGTGTTCAAAACATTCAACCTTTGAACTGGGCCACGTTACTGCACTAAATATAGAACATTTTGTAAACACTGACGCTGATTTAGCGGTCCACAGATCCCAATGACCAATCAAAATGGATATGCATAAACCAGGTGATTAAACCCACTTATAGCAAGGGCGGCCCGGATCCGGTCAGAGGAAAAGGCCATTGCTTTAAGGGAGATGGAATTCCAAGGCTGGCCTCAAACAGCGGAACATCTTCATTTTATCTGTGGAAACCATCAAGATCTAGTCTGAAGTAAATTTTCCATTCATACTTTCAAACCCTAGCGTTTCATATGATAGTGCACAGCAGTTGAGCCTTATCCATGTTTCATAAGTGCTTTTCATAGAGATTTGTTTAAACATAGTAGTAATCTCACAAAGGACAGTTGGAAGCATTAACAGGGTGTTCTTATAAAAACCACTGCATGGGGAACATTGGGACAGTCAGGCCGGGTACAATGGGACAGTGAGATGACTGCATAATTGTTGCACACATATGAGTCTGTGTCACTGAGTATCAAACTTGCTTAATTTTTGTTTCGTTTGCGCAAGATATTTAACTAAATGTCCAAAATGCCAAAAGGGACCCTTCTCATCCCTCATCACTGTAGCTATCCAGTTTATTTGCTCTATGAGGAAATATTGCCTTCTCTCCATGCGCCTTGCTCAATTTATCAATATGAGCCATAGATTTGGAAGCTTACCATTGATTTCTTTGTGGTCCTGGCAACTGTTTGAATAATTCTGATTAAGTGTCAAACAGAGCTCAAGAGACAACCAATGTTTGTATTTACAATGATAGTGAAGATTCTCTACATTGTAAGCAGTTGCATGTATGTCATATATCAATGCAGCTATTAATTATTCTTGTTCATTCCTTATCTCTCTACTTTAAAACTGTTCACATATTAGCACTGATTAGGATCCTTGGCAAGCCATACGTAGATCTATCTATCTATCCATCTATGACTGTCTAGCTGTCAAGCTGTCTGCCAAACAGTCTGCCTGTCCATCTCTATGTCTAGCCAGCTGTCTGGCTGTCTGACTGTGTGAACTGTTGTCTACAGCCTATTGCTTGCGCCATCTATAGTCTTCAATTAAATTGGCGAGCATGCAGCGAGTACTCACCAAAAATAATGTTCAAGGAAAATCACGCAAAATTATGATATTATACGCACTTTGCTAAGCAGTCTTAATTCAATAGACACCACCTGAACTGTGTAGGTACACCACTGTCCAGTCTTTTTGCCCAAACAGTACATTGTATGTAGATGATTAAACCCAGTCTTCTATGAGATTTAGGAGTCTGACAAAAAAAAGTGAGACTGGTGACATTAAGTTCTCAATGAAGCCTGATGTTTCCAGAGAGGCGGACAGGATGCTGGTTCACACACCAAATAGTACAGTTGTACCTTAATAGGCTAAGGAAAGTAGTAATTAAGGCACAAATTGAAATACATTATTATACATTGTGTATTGATGGGATCAGCCCATCAGCCAAATAAAAAATAAACTTTGATAACAGCAAGGTTTTAGTGATGACGAGTCTTTTTTGTAGTAATACTTTTAATATATATATATATAGATTTTATTGACATGTAAAATATCATAAATGATACATATGTCATTCAGTTAAAAGATAACATGAAAGAGACATTAATGTAAGTACAGAAAGCAATAAAATTTCAATAATCAAGGTTCCAGCCACCAAGTTAACTTATAATACGTGTTTAAAATCCACATACACAATAGAAAAAAATACAAGCCACTAATAAAAACATTTCACTCTCAAAGTCCAAGACATGACAAGCACATCATAACTAATAAACTAATAAACTAAATTAATAACTGTGTGGATACAGGAGATGGTTTTCTCTACACATCAGCTTGAAGGAGAAACTTTCCTAAACTAATTAATAACTCAGGTTCCTTGTTTGTCATTATTGCTGTAAACTTAGTTATATCATCTAGAGACAAGAAGTTGTTAATAAATTTAGTTGCATTCAAAAAAAGGTTAACACGGTGTTGCTCATTGCCAGGACAGACAATCAAACAGTGAATTTCGTCTTCTACAAAGTTTAACGTACACTTTTCACATATTCTATTTGGAGCAGGAATTATTGGTTTATGGTGTCGACCTGTTTCAATCTTCAGGCTATGTGAACTTGTCCTAAATCTAGCTATTTTAGTTAACACTTTGCGAATTTGTTGCAATTCAAGATAAGGTTCTATTCTACAATCAGTTTTAAATAGTTTATATGTCCTAAGTTTTGGTTGTTGTGAACTGTCATTTATTGCATTTATAAGTCGCTCATGTTCGGCTTCATAGAGTCTTAGTTTCACTGTGTTAGAGATATTATCAATGTCAAAGTTTCTGAGGTTACTAATATCATATTCAATGTTGCAGTTATTTAATACATGACACACTTTACTGAACCAGTTATTTCCATTTACTGCATTCACATAAATTTCCTTCTGAAAATTTAAACATTTCTTAAGTAAACTGTCATCAGGTGCTCTTTCCAATCTTATCCAGTAATTCACCATTCTAATTTTCTGTCTGACATGCAATGGGAATCTACCTGTTTCACCATAGACTGCTAAAGATGGTGTTTGTTTTCTAACTCCTAATATGTTTTTAAGATATGCAAGTTGCAAATTTTCTAATTCAGGCATAGATTTTTCACTTGTCCATATTTCACTATTGTACTCCAGGATAGGTAAAATATAGGTATCAAACATTCGAAGAGATAGCATGGGATCGATTTTTCCTAATGCTTGTTTTGAATCACCTTGCAGTGCAAAGAGCGCTTTATGAGCTTGTGTTGAGAGGTATTCCGTCATCTTGCTATGTATTCTACGCTTATTAGTAAGCATATGGCCAAGATATTTGAAGCTGTCAACATTTACTAGTTTTTCCCCATTACAGAAGAAGGTGCTTATTGCTTTGTTACCAATCTGCATCACTTTGGTTTTACTAACATTTACAATAAGGTGCCATTTTTTACAGTAATTATGAAGTGAATTTATACTATTTTGCATGCAATTAGGAGAATCAGCTACAAGTGCGATGTCATCGGCATACAATATATGTGTAAGAGTAAAATCACCTAATGTTATTCCATCTGATTTTTCAAGATGATCGGGTAGATCTGACATAAATTCATTGAATAATTTTGGGCTGAGGATTCCACCTTGTAATACCCCACATTTGCTGTCAATAGAACCACCGGTATTACCACCTTGGTTTACTCTTGCTTTTGCCTTATCATACATACTAATGATAACCTTGAGCATTTTGTCACCAATATTCTGCTGCATCAATTTGTAGTACAAAGCATTTCTATTAATGTAATCGAATGCTTTAGTAAAATCAACAAAGCACAAGTATACAGGTTTTCGCATTGCTTGTTGGTAACTTATAACTGTGTCAAGAACAAAGACACAGTCAGTAGTGCTTGACCCAGGGGTGAACCCAAACTGACAAGGATCATCAAGATTTAGAGCCTCATTTTTAAAGTATAATCTGCTATTTAGGATTGAGTCAAAAATCTTACCCATTACTACATTTACAGTTATTTTTCTATAGTTATCAGGATCTGTGCGGTTACCTTTTTTATGTAAAGCATTAATAAGCCCTTCTGACCACTGAGATGGGTATTCACCTTTATCAAAAATGTGGTTGAATACAGCACAAAATGGTGTTATAAGATTTTCACCAGCATATTTATAGAATTCTGCGGGTATCCCATCAATGCCAGCCGCTTTATTATTTTTGAGTCTCCTGAAATGCAGGGCGACCTCTTCTTCAGTTATTACATTATCACAAATATGAGTAGATAGTTCACTACTGCAGCTATAACCGGAATTTTGCACAGCATTAACTATGTGTGCCATATTTTCAGTGTCAAAATAGTCACGCTCTGGTGGAAGCGATTGTTGTTTAAAGTAGTTATGAAAGGTATCTAAGTCTGGGCAGTTAACTTGGATTTTTCCAACAGATTTTAATTTATTCCAATACTTCCAGCAATCTGCTTGATTTTTACCCATGAGAGTTTGCATTTCCTTTCTATTATTTCCTTGAAATTTTCTTTTTTTCTTTTGAGTTACTCGTTTGTAATATCTGTGCATAATACCATATTGCATTTTATTTTGATCCAGGGCTAAATCATTCTGTTTAGCAAAGTCATTCAAAGATTTTCTGAGATTTTTACACTCACGATCAAACCATTTATTAGTAGGAAAAGTGCTTTTTGCAGATTTAGATTTCTTTTTCTCAAACGTTGGCCGTATTCTATCAGTTAAGTATTGGTATACAGTATCTATGACCACATCTGTATCATAGTCTGACTCAATATCACAGCATAGCTTATACAGTGTGTTCTTGGCATTTTCATTGTCAAAATTAGAGAGGTATTCTTCAGTTTTACTCTTGTCAAATACATACTTGAATGTTCTGGTCTGCCGACTATTTTTAGTCTGTTTATTTATTTTTGGTACTTTGGGAAAGTTAAAAGAAAAGCTAAGTGGTGTATGGTCAGACTCAGTAAGCTTATCATTTACAACAAACTCATGAAGGCAATTATACGCTGGTTCACTACAAAGCAAATAGTCAACAACACTTTGTCCCATAGGAGTATGACAGGTAAATCGATCGGTTATACTTTCATCAAAGAATCCATTCATTATTCTAATACTGCTTGCCCTACATAAGTTAATGAGATCCTTTCCAAAGGCGTTTACCTTCTTATCTCTACACAGTCTGTGCTTAAGGGACCATTTGTGTTGCATTGTAGTTGCAACACGAGATACAGTGCCTAAGTCAGAGATGAGAGAAGAATTTTTTCCATTTACAGGTTCTTCAAAATCATTCATATCACCTGTCCGGCTATTAAAATCACCACAAATAGAAACAAAGGGTGTTCTATCTAGAAAACATGCAAGATCCTCCCTCAATTCATTCAGCACATCCTTTCCATATCTACTATTCAAATAGATCATGCTACCCTCAGGGGGAATATAGGCACCACCAATAATAATTTCATGAGTTGATCCCCTAATTTTCAGCCATATAGCATGTTCACTTGCTTTTTCGATAGCTACAGCTTTTGACTCAAAAATATCTGACTTAATCAATACGGCTATGCCGCCAGATGGCCTCCTAGCTCTAGGGTGTCTGTACTTTCTTTCATAATGGAAGTAGTGGTACCCTTCCATTTGTGGGTCAAAGGTATCTGATTTCATGGTTTCATACAGGAAGATGACATCATAACAGGTAAACATATTTCTAATCTCCTCTAATTCTAATTTTTGACCAATGCCCTGAATGTTCCATGAAATTATTTTGAGAAAATTATCATTTGAGCCTTTGTTACTGTTCCAAAATCTAGATTTTTCATTGAACATTTGAGTCATATCATGAATTAAGTTTATGTCTGAGTGTGTAATTGTATCTACAACAATCTTAGTATTAATGTCAGAACCATCCCCCACATCCACACAGTCATCAACGAAAAGATCTATCACAGGTTCAACATTACTAAAATCAGATGGCATAAAAATATTACAGTCATACATTGCCATTGAGTTTGAAATAGTCATATTTACAGGAGGCAATTGCAGCTGGAACCTATTTACGTAAAAACCTTCTTGACAGCACAAGACACATTAAAGCAGAGTCTCTCTCTGGCTGTGCGACTGAGGTGGATGTGATCTCGTAGCTTTGCTCGAGCGTTGGAGACATACTCTACCAGCCTTTCGTCACGAGCAACTGCCTCAAGGTAACTGTTCACTTTCCGTGTGGTGTCTTGACGGTGGTTGCTACCAGTCTGTGGGAGGCCGGAGAGCATGACTCGAGTCCAAGGAAAGAGTTGGCGAGCTTCCTTGAGCATATGCTCATAGCGAGCGCAGATTGATTCTGCGGGAAGGCCGTCCGAAGCTTCAATATCCCCAGCCATGAGAAGGAGGTAGTCTGTAGGGGACCTCACATGTCGGAGACGGGACGTGACATGAGAGATGGTTCCACCTGGCAGAGTGAAACCGCAGGCGTCTAGACCTCTGTCATTTAGGCCCTGTGCTACTCCGCGGGCATTGGAGTTCCCAAGCACAAGGACCTTTGGGCGACTGACAGCAGGTGCACGAGGGTGATTTGGCTGGGGGCGGTTAAAGGCCGTGGGTGTTGGTGCTGGGCGGCTCCGAACTGTTGTGAGCGCTGGACGGCTCTGAAAAGGCTTTGGCAGAGCACAGTGCAGTCTTTGGCGTAGGTCTTCCAGGAGGCTGCCGAGAGTGTTGAGACCCCGGAAATCTTCGCCACAGCCCCAGAAGCTGTCAGTTTCAGTGTTGTGCACCAGCCGTTTGTTGCCGGTGTTTACCAGTGCCTTGTGGAAGACACTGCACTGTTTGGCTTTCTCTTCCAAAATAGCAGCCATAACATCAGCCTTACAATCATGCCATGCCTGACACTGAGAGATGTTTTTTGCAGCCAGCTTGGCTTGGTGTGGTGTTCTGGAGCGCAGAACACGGGATGCAGTGTCACTTCGTCCATGGAACCGTGCCTTCTTGTGCTGATAAGCATGTTCCGCGCTCGCAAACAGCACACTACCGATTGACAGTTTGTCTTCAAAAAAGTTTGACAGCACAGTGAAGCGACCACTGGCTCTGAAGAGGAGCATCTCTCGATGTGTACCATCTTGCATTACAGGCATCTGTCGCTTTGCACTGTCATGCACTGCAGGCGTATGGATTGACTGTAGTGCTGCAGAGGCAATATTGCTTGCTTTCAGCTCCTCGATTCGCTTAAGCAAGTCGTTGATCCGCTGGTTCGCCAAAATCAGGGCACTGACAGTTCGAGCATGTTCTGCACTGGGGCTTTCAGGTGGAAACATAGCTGATGTCACAAGGAGAGATGACTCATCAGCCTCAGAGTGTCCGGTGCCCAGTGCGAACAGGGACGGAGTGCCTGATGACGAATCAGTAGGTGATAGCGATATCTCTTGTGACTCTGGGACAGTTAGGTCTATCGGTGCAGCGGAAGTGGCTGACACGGGAGAGGCAGTGTATTGCGTCTCACACACGAGAGTGCAGTCGTCAAAGAGTGTTGGCGACATCCGAAATGATGGTTCCCAAGTCGATGGGTTCGCAGTAACGCCACATGTAAGCTGGACGTCTTGCGACAGTAGACGTCTCCGTGTTGCCCTGGTCGACCTGCGGATCGGAACCTTTGGCGTGCTAACTTCAGACCTCATCTTTGTAGTTATTTGCAGAGGATTTAGAAATCTTGCAGGTCAACTTTCTGACGTGTCTGTAAAAAACAAAAGTATCTGCGCAGTTTACTGTGGTCTTGATTTTAGTTCGAAGTTTTTTTTTTTGTTTTTTTTTGGGAAATATTTGGCAGGAAAAACGGCACCCTTTGTGATTGACTATTGTATAGAATTACAACCAAAATAATGTAATGCAAATTAAACCAACCCTTCTGCAGGTCTTTTTATATGACAGTACTCTTTATATCGCTCCAAGCCAATTTATAGGAATTCCAAAAATAGTAGATTACCAGATTAATATAATGAATTACAAAAGAAATTTATGCAAAACTGCAGTTTAAGAGATTAGCAGAATTTTCAGCTGTTTGCACTGTGTTTACATGGGCGATAATTCAGCTGCAGTTTAAGATATTTGCAGAATTTTCACCCGTTTGCACTGTGTTTACATGGGCGATAATAGAGTATAATATTTCAAGCAGTCAGTGTGTGCAACAAGAAATTTACATTGCAATACCAATCAGTTGCTCTGATGTCGTTATATGCCCTCAGGTAATAATATTAGGGCATTTTTCGCGTGTTTTGGCGCTATGGTTGTGTGGGCGAAAATATGGTATTTTTAAGCCTGGTGGACAATGTGAAAGTTACACGGACAATTCCTTCAGTTAATGCCAATTTACAGCATTTTTAGCTATTTCCGATTGTTTCCTATGTTTGTAATAACACTTTGAACATAAGTTCACGATGTTAGAGATGCTTTAATTGTATATAATCAGATAACTTATCTTTGTTTTGGCAGAGACATCATTCAGGCATCCATCTTCCTCGGCCACCTAGCGGTTATTGTACGTTTCACATTTTACAGAAGTTTTGCCAAATTATTTCAAATGACTTTTAATAAACCATAAACTTTAAAAAAATAGGTATAAAATAATATATCATAAGAGGAGCCACCGTCACAAAACACACACTGCATCCTATGTATACTAAGCTGTTGATGTTCGATGTTATAACCAAATTTGACTACTTTCATGATCTTTTAATAAATGTAAAGAAATACCATAAACTTTAAAAAAATAGGTATAAAATAATATATCATAAGAGGAGCCACCGTCACAAAACACACACTGCATCCTATGTATACTAAGCTGTTGATGTTCGATGTTATAACCAAATTTGACTACTTTCATGATCTTTTTAGTCAATCACTGCTTGTACGTTTCACATTTTACAGAAGTTTTGCCAAATTATTTCTAAATTTTTGTGAGTGTATTGATTCAAGCATTTGGATTGCAGTTGAAATATAATTATCTGTTGAATTAACCCAATGGCGTAATAGAACAAATGACTATTTAATAAAAGTATTCAAGCATTTGGATTAAATTAACAATATTTCTAGCATACGGCATCAGGTTTTTGATCAAGTAAAGATGATTATCAGGAAGCCTTAGTCTGCTTTGATCCCATGCAGCAGTTGAAATATAAGTATCTATTGAATTAACCCAAAGGTGTTATAGAACAAATATCTGTAGTATTATTTTCAATATCAACCTATACTGAAATATCAGATTCTGCCATCATTGGCTGTACCACTACAAAGGCTGGCTCATGCAATTCATCTCAATATGCACACTGAGAATTGCCTGCTGACCCACCTAACCTTACCAGCATTGGAAAAAGACCAGCCAAGTTTTATGATAGTTTTTGTTTTTGTCCTTATATTACTTTTCATATACGATCATATTTTGCAGATATTGTGGGCTGTAGAGAAGCTGGAGATATCTGTTGTTATCGTCACTTAATCCTTCAAATTAACAAAGTGTTCATCCAACTGAACTGAAACATCATTATATGATGTATTTGAACTGTGAAAACTTTTTCTTTGTAACGTCTATTAGTCAAAATGTGTCACTTGGCATGACATTAAATAAGGCTGTGTGACTATTGATACATTTTAAAGGTTTGCTAAAAATTACTATGGCGGCAGAAGTTCAGTCATTAGTCATTCTGGACTCATTCGAAATTTATAGATCAAACACAAAATATTTTCACTGATGTACAGCAGCCTGCTATCATCATTGATCATAAATACATAAAAATCAACACTGAGAAATACATAAACACAACAAAGTATTTTAAATTAAAAAAAAAAACACCATATTCGCGTTTATTATTTACCAATACGTTGGACCTATATACCTCAGACTAAACTTATTTAGGTACTGAAGTTGACACACTGAGGTTAGCTATTTTGACTTTTTTGAGTTTTACGATTTCTCCCTTGTTTACAATGTAGGTTATATTCCACTGGCATTTTCTTCATTAACTTTACTCCATCTTCCATTGCCGCCAGTCAAGTCAGTAATTTGGAAGTGTCCATTTTGGATTTGAGTCAAAGCTTAATTGGCATCCAGCTGACATGCAGCCTGTCAAAAGACCTTGCAACTTTCTTAGCATTTGAAATCGAAAAAATAAGTATTGGAAACTTGTCTGCTCCTCTGAATGACCCCGATTTAATACCAGGCACGGGCAGCCTTCATGAGCAATATCCCAGCTGGATATCGATTGGATGAGAAATTAAATCGGCAGTCCCTTTTATTCTGTGTTTACACTGAGGCAAGTAAAAGATCCCACTCATGGGGTAGATGTGCAACATGGGTGAACTCCTCTGTCTCACCACCTCAATCAACCCCTGATAGTGGCAAGAGCTTGCCTTAGAGGGCTACACTTTCCATATCTATCTAGCTATCTACTGTGTGTATATATATATATATCTACCTATGTCTGTCTGTCACGCTGTCTGTCTGTCTGTCTAGCTGTCTGTCTGTCTGTCTGTCTATCTATCTGGCTATCTATCTATCTGTCTATCTATCTATCTATCTATCTATGAGGACTGGTAATTTTCTAGGATTTTAACTTCATTTCCACTAAACTCTGGAATTTCCAGGCATTTAATTATTGAAAATATTGGTTGATTTAAGATCCAGCAGCCACATGTATATTCCTTCTGATGTTATCATTAGATAAGCTGGACGTCTATTTTGCCCATGGGTCTGCAAGACAAACTGGACATGATGTCATATAACTTTCAGCCAATATGACCACTCCATGAACCCTGTCAGGGAAGTTCTAAGTTGAAGACTCCATTAGTATGTCCGGTCTCCTCTAGCTGGACTGCTGTGTCGTCAACACTCGTTACATCTTCACTGACCCAAGAGACTGTGACTTGTAACACTTCATTTGCTGTATTCACCTTCAGAGAATAGATATAAGGTGTGTTATTATCATGAATTAAACATAATATATTACATTTATTGCTTTGCATGCATCTGTCCCTCCAGATACCAAAAGGATTTGTTACCTAAGATTGCATGGGACTGTGAGATAAATGCCTCTCTGAGTACATACACCATAGACTACTTAGATGGCATACATAATAAATAGGAACCCATATGTTCAGTGTCATATTCAAGCAGTTCATGCACTTTATAGAGTGGTTACAGTAAACAGAACAAATTTTTGATGAATGGGCACTGCCGAAGTCCCTTGGTGAGGGGAGTTCATGGCCAACAAAAAACAGGAAAACATGATGTAAGGTCACCGTTCCAAATCTGCTTAGAATTAGGAAGTTGGTCTAGTGGTTATGGAGGGGTTTAGCCCAGATAGCATTCTAAATCATATCAACGGCAGTGATGCTGGCCTGATGTGGAATGCTATCTGGAAGCTCCTCTAAAGGAATCGAATTCCAATCCCAGGAAGACTCAGACTCAGAACAGACTCAGACTCAGACTCAGACTCAGAACAGACTCAGACTCAGACTCAGAACAGACTCAGACTCAGACTCAGACTCAGACTCAGAACAGACTCAGACTCAGACTCAGACTCAGAACAGACTCAGACTCAGACTCAGACTCAGACTCAGACTCAGACTCAGACTCAGAACAGTTTATTTCATATATGCATATACACAACGATTAATATATAATATTATATCTTAATGAAAGTATGCAATATGTGGGACACTTCAAAGATAATGAAATATCGCTAAAGAAGTGCCCCCAGTTTGAGGATATCCCCTCCAAATCATTCTCATATTACACAGGAAACAGAAGGACATAAGCATGCACTAATGCACAGAGTAAGTTGCGATGATAACTTCCTAAATCATTACACTACTAACACTAACTAACACCAAAGGGTGCATAAAATAAAATATATACACCAAGAGGTGTATTTACTATTCAAAATTTTTTTTCTAATATTATCAATATGTGATACCAAAGGATGTATAAGAAATATCCTAAACAGTGCGTTTATATAAGAATATTCATGCAAGTAAGATATACATTTACATCTTTATGTATATAGCTTCATTAATCTGGTATGTAATGAGAGAAAGGTAAAGAATCCCGTAGGAACCGATAGACTAACACAAAGGACAAATATTCAGAATGGGTAGAAGAACATTTATCCGTGAAATATTTGCTAAATGTCAAAATTGCTTAATATGTGCATCACAAAATTAGGATAAATGCTATATAAAGATATTAACTGCAAAACGCATTAAGATAATCAAACTATATAGTGGCCCACATGCTAGTGGGCAGTGGCATCCACTGCCTTAATGTAGGTCTCCATGGGCGCTCATAAATAAATTAAATTTTTGTATAATTCATACTTGTACTGTATTTCTGTCCAAATAAATGTCTTCTGTTTATGTATTTGTATGTACACTGTGGTAATGTTACCTATGTTACGTGTTATATGTATGATAAAGCAAGTAAAAGGTTCTACAAGTAGGGTAAATCTGTAACATGGTGTCAAGTCCCCTCAGGAGTGGCCACAACCTGTCTTAAAGGGATGTGATGTCAAAATCCAAATTTATCATGAAATATTCCAATGAATCATTGCATCAGTGTCAACCAAGTCACAAGAAAACGTCAACGATTTTCTTTTACCGTGTCTGGAATAAGAAATACAGATAGAATCATATCCAGAGAATGTTATCTAAGTTGTAGCTTCTGAAGCTTTGAATGACTCCCATAGTGTCCTTCTCACTACGATATACTTGTCAGTGCTTGCTGCGTCAATGATGCCACAAAAATGGCATGGAGAGCAGGGACCTAATGGATGGCTTACTTGACATGGCCACCTAAGGAAAACTAAAGCAAACAAATACTAGACTTCCACAGGTTACTGAAATAACAAGTATGGCAAGCAGGAGTGATTAGAAATGTTACAAAGATAAGGAAGTTGACCAGCTTATATTATTCCCATTGGGCTATGTTCAAGTAGCATAAATAACAACTTTTATTTTTTTGGACCATTCTAACGAACGGGTTGTGTCACTTATGCCACAACATTTGACTAACGTTATCACAATATTAAAGCGTGGACCCTAAAAAATTACCAATCATATTTGTAAGTAACATTACCAAAAATGCTTGCAAGAACATATTGAGAACATTAAATATTATAGAACTCGTTGTCGCAAGATGATAACACCGAGTCCCAAAACATTTCAGCAATATTTCAGTAATATTTCCAACATATATTACCAAAGTATCGTCACAAAATTTAAACTATCATGTTAACTAAAGTCATTTCAATATATGGAGAACTCATACAAGTGTGGACCCTAGAAAAGCCTGCAGACATATTATAAATGATATTACCAAACAAACTTGTCAACATAATTTCACCATGTGAAATACAGAATAAAATTTTGCAGGAACATTCCTACATTATTTTTTGGTATAATTTTAAAATATTTTCCCAACATGCTGTGTTAAGAACTTTTTGTGTTTGTAGGGGATAAACTTAGGTACCATGGTGTACTATTAGTCAGAGGCTAAGTTGTGTGTTGGACAAGGGTTACACGCAATGCTGAGAGTATGGAGCCCTAAGTGAACATAATTTTATCTTGGGTGGGTCTTCTATATGCCAGATAAATAGTGAAATGGAATGTTTCATGGGATTCCAGCATGCTGCCAGAAAAGAAGAGCTCACCTTATAATCGGAATATTCCTTGCCGAATATGAAATATGAGTTTCCAATTTTATCTTTTTATTTGATAAAGGGACAATATGGGTTTGTGAAAAAGAACGAACAACTGCTGGCTACCGACTAGTAAAATATTGTGTCAACTATAATTACATGATATTGTCCTCCTTGACATTACATGGTGACATTAGGCAATTGACCTCAACATGTGCTTTCAAACTGAGAGTAAGTACTAAAAAGTATTTTTTAGGAGATGGCTACCAGACTATTTGGCCCTATCACTTGGCCAACAGCAACTAATCAACTCGTCCCTAGCAAAGAGTATTTCTTTTAAGCAACAAGTAGATGGATCTACGCTAATGGTAGGAGACTTTTACAGTGTCTATAAATAAATAGTGTTCCCCTAAACACTTAATGTTTTGCAATTTTATCTTAAGACTGTCTGCTTTGATATGGGGTTTCTGAGTGCACCTATATACAAGTAATGTGGTATAGTTTATCTCATAGTCAATCTTTTAAAAGCTAGACTGAGATAGACTGAGCTAGACTACAGGTAGACTCTACAACTTGCCAATGAACTAAATGATCTTGCTACAAATGTCTGCTGGAAGCTGATGCCACACCACTTAAATGTCAGTACTATATTTGTACCTGCTTTGTATGACTTTCCTTTTAATCTATAGTACAGACTGTTTGGTCTCATTTGTACTTTAAAGTGGAGTCTCTATAGCTCATTCACAGCCTTGAAGAGATTACTAATTCTAGTCATTGGCTTTTGCGCACCGCTCATCGATGGCCAAGGCCGGCCGATACACATCACTGCCCTAGCATATTTAACCCAAGCTCCCTCGTGCTTCCAGTGCAGTTCGTGAGCTCTTTGTGTGCGGCTACTGTTTATTTGATGCTATGTTGATGCCTATAAATCTTTCTCCTGTTGTTTCTCGTGTTGGAAAGCGCAGTTATGATGACTCCCCGGCTGGGTCTCCAGCCTGGTCTTAGTAGTCTAAGAGATGCATGGAGCTGGTTCCTGATGCTCCGGCGCCCACTAAGAGGGAAACACAAGCACAAGCGGCCCCTTACTTCTCCCTCCTGCCGGGGGGCCAATCCCACTCCAGCTCTCTGGACCATCAGGTGGGCCACTTCTGTCCCCTCCTATCCCTGGGGATGATGCCAGGTGGGATCAGTATTCCCAATCTTCATCTCCCACCCCCTCAGTCAGGTGTCGATTCTAGAGAGGAAGATAGCCCTTCTCTAACATGACAGCAAATTCTGCAATATGCTTATACAGGATTTGCTCAGGTTCCCATGTGTGCCTCCGCCACCGAGGCCTTAATTACCCCTAGTGGCAAATCTTAGACCCCGGCTATAAGCCACTAAGCTCTACCTCCTGCTCCAGTAGCGGTAGACGCAATGAAATATGCCATGGGGTGTGATGGGGTGGACCATGGGTGGACCAACAGTCCCATGTACACCCACCGTTAACGGCAATGACACTCATCCTTCGTCTTATTGCCATGGTCCCTACCTGTCCTAATTAGCCCATCAGGCGCAGAAATACAGGACGTAAAGCCCTAATCCACCACCACCACCACGGGAATGACACACCCACCAGTCCACAGCTGGGTAGCGTTTCTCCAGCCCTAGGGCGCCATTTGCTAGCGCACTTTTTGCTCCTCTGGTGTCAGGCCCGGAACATCTCCTTGGTCACACATTTCATCCCAGGTCACTTTAATGTTTTGGCAGACCAACAATCTCGTCCCCACCAAGTGATTTCCAAGGATTGGACGTTGAATGAGAATGTGTTCCGTGCCTGCACACCCACTTCCAGAGTTGAGCTTCAACCTGTTCACCACCAGGCTGAACAGGCTCCTTCCCCAATTGTGTCCCTTTTCCCGGATCCAGAGGCCTTGGATTCCTATGCTGTAATGAACTTGGATTGTCTGCACGCATTCCCTCCATTTTCCATCCTTCCCGAGGTCATACGGAAGGTGGGTTCATCTAACATTACATGCGTGCTGGTGGCCCACTCATCCAAGGTTCCTGGATGCACTATGCCTCTCTCACATGTTTGTGTTTTACCGACAATGGAGTGTCACTGCGTACTGTTTCCGGATTAATTCCCAAAGCTCATTTGGCCTCTCATGATCCGGCGCCATTTTTTCTGCCCTCAGTACCTGAGGCAGCCTCTTGGGTGGCGTTTTATGCCTCTATCTTTACTTCACGGGAGGTCTCCGGCAATACCTGTACTATCACTGTGTGAGCAGGGCCTTAGAACATTGTCATTCTATGTGCAATATACACATTGATAAATTCCGTAAGTTTACCGAGCAAACTCAGGCACAAGTTTATTTCATAATGCAGACAGTGACAGAAAGGCTACCAAACAAAATGTGTTACAATACAATGTAGACGCATCATGTGTATTTCATGCTCACAGCTGTATTGGTTGCCACATTGAATTCTGCCTGTTTCCTGTCAGACGGAGTCATTGTTAATTGTTTGGAAAACGTTCTTGCAGTTTTGTAGATGTTTTGTCTTTTGCCAAGCAATGATAATGATGACGTTCGTGAGGAAACAATTGTTAACCTATCTGTATACTGAGCCATGAGCTTTTGTAAAAAAAGAATTTGAGCTCTAGAATCAAGAAAATGGACACCAAGGCAATTATATTTTTCTGGACATCTTTGTAATGACAGAAGTTTTACAAAATGTTCAGGGCCAATATAGCTTTATAGACATCACAGGCAAGGTTCTTATGATGCATAAGTGAAGTCCATGTAACTAGCAAAAAATAATCTATGCCTGACATTATTGAAACTACAATTTAACTCAAAATGAGTGGTGGGTGGATCTTTGACCAGTTTTACAGTTATTCTCAAACATAATACAAGTACACAATACTTAACAAGTACACCACACCAGATCTGACACTTCTCCCCTTATAGAGTTAATGACATTATAATATACAAAATTATTGAAATCTTTCTGATCATTCAGGACATCAACCAAGAACCTTGTGATATATTTACAGGATTGTACATATTTTTGAGAGCAAAGTTCTGCAGCTTCATAAGTGTTTTGCCTGGGCAGCAGATTGTTCTCAGTTTATAAAAGAAGGAAAAGCCCAAAGTACAAGTTCTAAACACTTAACACTATAATATTACGTTCCTGCTTATTAGTTTGGAGGAAACTACTGCACCAAGCTCACTTCACTGCTGCACAGAACATAAAACAAATGTTTCTGATCTGTGGAATCAATATATGGTACAAGAGTGTAAATCTCACTTGTACAGAAGTAATAAAAGGGAAAATATCCTTACAAAAGAGTGTAATCACAACTCCTTTCTGTTTGATATAACTTTGTTTTTGGCCAACTGGTTATAGAACAGTCGGATGAAAGGAAACAATGAAGTAAAAAATTGCCTTGAAGCTATAACAAGCCATATCCAACCGCAGACAACAAGTTACTAATTAAGCCATGCACTACTCATTACAACTGGAAAATGACAAAGCCATCAACAATCTACTTTTCAGAAATCATTCAAAGGAGTACTTCTCCTTACATGCATACAATTAATGTCATGTTAATTAAGCGCATCTTATCTTAATCATTAATGTCGAAATTGTAAAATTGGAACTTGCAGGAGAAGTTTGTTAAACGGAGTAACATTTAACATTTGCGAGGTTTGATTTAAATAAAACTTGCTGTTCATTTGCAAACATTTCCCATAAACTTTAAATTAAATTTCCTATCTGTTCCTATAGGACCTCTTGATTAAATACTTGGAAAATGTCCTTGTCAATGATTGAACAAGACAATTGCATTGTAATCTTATTTCTAAACAACATTATAGAATTTAATTTGTTTCATAAATGTTCACTTGTTTTTGGTCAGATTTTTACATATATGTCATGGAGAAGCACAAAATAGGTATAAATGTTACCAAACGGTCAATGTCCGGCTTTCTAACCTAAGAAAACACCTCTCTGTACAAATTAACTCCCAAGTTCCCTATCTTTGCAAAGATACTTTTTTGCCATTTTGTCATCATTATGGCCATTCGTTATGGTCACAAAGAAGAAGCAGAAATTACAATGGAGGAAGTAGTAACTTCAAGTGTTCTCTTTCCCAGAAACGTTTTTTTATTAGCAAATAAAGTCGGAATAAGATTTGTTCCAAACATTCCTGTTCATTTTGGATTGTCCCATGCCATTTGTGGCGAAATATGACCGAAAAACAGGTGAACATTTATTTTGAATCCTACTATAATTATATAATTAAGTAATCCTGTATTCTGATACAAAACTGCCAGAATATTGTCTATTATATATACTTATCAATAACAATGGAATGTTACCTTTTTGAGCCACCTCAAATAACATGGTGACGTTCAGGTGTTTGGGTGGCTGTAATAAGCAGACCTGTCCATCTCTGACGTGTTGAATTATACTCATGTGTCATGGGTGACATCCTCCCTAGATAAAAAAAATTCATCACTAGAAGTCTCAGTGCCCAGTGAAGTAGCTCTGCAGTACATATTTCATAACACGTACCTCCCACCAAATAATATTTGTACATTATATTATATGACATGCGAAGGTGAACGCGACAACAGTTTAAAATGGCAGAAGCAAAATCGCCATTAGCAATATCTAATAATGATATTGTGGAATATCCAATATTCTTATTTTATAATGAGCGCTGTCCAAAAGAAATCTGCACTTAATTGTGGTCATGCGTCAAAACATGAGCAATTAGTGTATAATTATATTGTAATTTAAGCCATGTAATTATTTTTCACAGGTAGGTGACTTGATTCTCTGTCACATGACATCACTAATTGCATGTTCATTTGTCATTAGCGGAATGAATAAATAATTTCGATCACCGAGACCACTCACGGAAAAAGACAGCACGACGTTTGGCTGAAAAATATCCATTAAATAACCGACCTTGATATTCTCATGCACCACATATATCAATTCGCTATATGAATTTAATTTCAATATAATTTAATTAGCGTCTTTTTCCTTTTATTTATAATGTAAGGGGTGTGCACAATTTACAGCTTTTTAGTAAGCTAGTGCACATTCCCCACAGTATGCTAATGTCATTTATTGTTTATGTAATGTACTAACCATATTGAAATACTACATACTGTGAACAAATAAAACATCTAAAAATCTAAAGACTAGAACATGCATTTGGAAACTTTCTACATTTTTTCGCAGCAGTCCTGTCCCATTCTATTATAGCTTTCAAAGCTATTGTCACTAAAAAGCATTCACTTTGCTATCACTATATCGTAGACTTCGTTTAATAATGGAGGAGGCAGACCAAGAAAAAGACAGCTTCCGGATTATTAAGTTTATGGTCTCTGTCGCAGACAGTTCACTTGTCCTGCCATTGTCAGTTTTTGTCAGAAGCAGGCATGTTGTGTAAAGCCCCGTTCCCACATAGCCGAGTTTCTCATAGTCAACTTGTAGTATTACGTAACACGCCTCTCGGGCCCAATTCGTACTAAACTCTGCGATTACTCCTCGTACTCGAGAGATGTTCGGCGAGAAACTCCTCTGACTCGTAGCGAACTCGTGAGATTTGGAGCCGAGAATGCCGAGTATCCCGAGTATGCCGCGCTGCACGGCACACTCGGCGAATTATCCAGGAGTCCAAAAACTCGGCCATGACTCGCCGAGTTACTCCTCGAACTCGCCGAGTTACTCCTCGAACTCAGCGAGTTACTCGGCGCTAATTTCACTCGTATTACACTCAGGGGGGATGTTCAGGAGTGCGAGGAGTAACTCGGCGAGTTGTAGGAGTAACTCACCGAGTTGTAGGAGTAACTCGCCGAGTAACTCGTCAAGTTCTACCTTTAGTACATGCATCATCAGCGTAGGGGGTCGTATATAATATAAAAGGCCGCTGCTCCTATAATATTAGTCCGATTTTCGTCAAATAAAGATTGTTTTGTAGTATAATTCATAGTGACTCCATAGGTATTTTCGGATTGACAATAGACTAAATATTAAGCGAGATATTCGTCTGAGAAGGCGGTTGTCTGGCGGCGGCTGCTGCTCCATTTATATTATTCCGATTTTCGTCAAATAAATATTGTTTTGTAGTATAATTCATAGTGACTCCATAGGTATTTTCGGATTGAAAATAGACCAAATATTAAGCGAGATATTCGTCTGAGAATGTAGCTAGGTTGGCGGAGGCAAACAGTGGTGCTCTCGCAGACGTCCGCGCCCGGACTGTATCAATGCAGGTAAGGCTGAGCGCTACTTTAAAAGGCTGCTGCTCCCCTAATATTAGTCCGATTCTCGTCAAATAAGACTGCATTTTAGTATAGTTCACACTGATTCCATACGTGTTTTCGGATCGAAAATATACCAAATATTAAGCGAGATATTCGTCTGAGAAGGCGGTTGTCTGGCGGCGGCTGCTGCTCCATTTATATTATTCCGATTTTCGTCAAATAAATATTGAATTATAGTCGAGTTCATACTTATTCCACACAGATTTTCAGATTGAAAAAATAGACCAAATATTAAGCGAGATATTCGTCTGAGAATGTAGCTAGGTTGGCGGAGGCAAACAGTGGTGCTCTCGCAGACGTCCGCGCCCGGACTGTATCAATGCAGGTAAGGCTGAGCGCTACTTTAAAAGGCTGCTGCTCCCCTAATATTAGTTCGATTCTCGTCAAATAAGACTGCATTTTAGTATAGTTCACACTGATTCCATACGTGTTTTCGGATCGAAAATATACCAAATATTAAGCGAGATATTCGTCTGAGAAGGCGGTTGTCTGGCGGCGGCTGCTGCTCCATTTATATTATTCCGATTTTCGTCAAATAAATATTGAATTATAGTCGAGTTCATACTTATTCCACACAGATTTTCAGATTGAAAAAATAGACCAAATATTAAGCGAGATATTCGTCTGAGAATGTAGCTAGGTTGGCGGAGGCAAACAGTGGTGCTCTCGCAGACGTCCGCGCCCGGACTGTATCAATGCAGGTAAGGCTGAGCGCTACTTTAAAAGGCTGCTGCTCCCCTAATATTAGTTCGATTCTTGTCAAATAAGACTGCATTTTAGTATAGTTCACACTGATTCCATACGTGTTTTCGGATCGAAAATATACCAAATATTAAGCGAGATATTCGTCTGAGAAGGCGGTTGTCTGGCGGCGGCTGCTGCTCCATTTATATTATTCCGATTTTCGTCAAATAAATATTGAATTATAGTCGAGTTCATACTCATTCCACACAGATTTTCAGATTGAAAATAGACCAAATATTAAGCGAGATATTCGTCTGAGAATGTAGCTAGGTTGGGGGAGGCAAACAGTGGTGCTCTCGCAGACGTCCGCGCCCGGACTGTATCAATGCAGGTAAGGCTGAGCGCTACTTTAAAAGGCTGCTGCTCCCCTAATATTATTCCGATTCTCGTCAAATAAATATTGAATTATAGTCGAGTTCATACTTATTCCACACAGATTTTCAGATTGAAAATAGACCAAATATTAAGCAAGACATTCGTCTGAGAAGGCAGGTAGTCTGGCGGCGGCAAGGTGCTCTGTGTATGGCCCTGACTTGAATGGTGTAGTCAATATTTTTGACCATTTTATATACATTGTTTGGATGAGCTTTATTGCAATTCATTTCTACTCATTCTGCCAACTGCCATGACTGTTATGTCAATTGCTATTAGCATTTTGAATGATACAAAGAATGGGTGTAGAGAATACAGCAAATTCAATACATGTGTCAATTGCCTAATTGCCTAAATTGAGGTTCTTTGACCTGTCATTTCATGGTTTGTTCAAAGATGACACAGTAATATGACATTGTCTTGATTGTCATTCACAATTACAAAAATATGTAATTGCTTTCATTAATTAAAAGCAATATATTTTATTGTAATTACCAGGCAATGATTATATTTGTATAACTTTCTTATCTTTTTGTGTTAATTTGAATCTTATTGTGATATTATGATCAGTATAAATTTGTGTATATTTTGTAAAATTTAAATCTAATATTGATATTGTAATTAGTATTTGTGATTTGATCTGTGATTTTATTTGCTATATTTAATTTACTTATACTGGTGCTCCCTGAAGCGTCCGCGCCCAGACTGTATTAATGCAGAAAGCTGAGCGCTTCTTTAAAAAGCTACTGCTCCCTTAATATTAGTCCGATTTTCGTCAAATAAAGATTGTTTTGACCAAATATTAAGCGAGATATGCATCTGAGAATGCAGGTAGATTGGCGTCGGCCTATCATTCGATGGGTGACTCGTCGCTGTCGTAGACACCTTGCTTCACCCGGCGAGTCACTCCTACAACTCGGCGAGTCACCCGCCGAGTAACCCGCCGAACCCGCCGAGTAACTCGGCGAGTAACCCGCCGAGTCACTTTTTCCGCCAGAATTCGTCGCCAACTCCTCGAATTTTGGCCGTTACGTAATACTACGAGTTGACTACGACAAACTCGGCTATGTGGGAACGGGGCTTAAGCTGCATCAGCAATGTCCAGCATAGTAAACTGCCAAAAAGAGTATGCAATTTATTTATCTATTGTATATTGATGTATTTGCTATAAATGGATTAATGATGTATTTTGCAGATCAATAATTCTTATGTAATGAGGCAATGTATAAGCTTGTATATACTAATGTGTTTCTGTCTGTTGCAATTAGACCATTGGATATTAGGATTCAAGTTAAGCCTTGTGTACATTAAATGGCAGTCTCTAGTATTGTGTTCTCCAACATTCTTGTTAGTAAGCAGAAAAAACAACTGTTGTCAGCCATACTATATGATTGTTTACCTTCCAATTTAGCATTTCTATCTGGCATATTAAACATTTGAGACACCTATTATATCCTTGTTTTTGTTTATTTTTATTAAAATAATTACCAGTGGTTTCTGGTAATATAGGAAAATTACACTGGCCATATTACACGTAGTAGAATAAAACTTTTTTGATTGTTACCTACATGATCTTATGCAATGGCAAGCATGATACCTATATTCTTATATAAGCAAAATTATTAGAAACAGCCATTTCATAAGTCTTCATAATTTCCTGTAACTTTAAAGCAAATTATCCGACACAAAATGTGTGGGAAGCCAAAAAAAGTACTCAATCTCAATAATTTGTACCAATTAAATTCTGCGTCTGACACTAATAACTTGCAGCATATCTTTTAAGACCGATCGCTGAAACAAGACTGAGCCCAGTAGGCGCAAGTCGTAAAAATGACGTCTTTTTCTGGTCTCAAATTGGTCATGACGTCGGTGACCAATATGAGACGTAAATGAGACGTAATTTTCAAGACGTCAAAATGACCAGGAAATATGACGTCTTATCGACGTCTTATTCTGGTGCTCAAGCAGACGTAATTATTTTACTTAATTTATACGTCTTTATTACGTTGAAAAATTACGTCTAGAATACGTAATTTTTTTACGTCTTATCAACGTAATCTTGTGGTCTTTAATATAACCAATTCTTTAACCATGAAGTCTCATACAATTTGCAAGTTAACATTTTTAGCAATTAATATATAATGACTAAATTCACATTTTGTGTAACTTCATATTTTTAATTTAGGATAGAAAAATACAATGTGAACTCCTTTTCAGAATATATTTCAATGTATAGCAAATTTATCAACTTTTCTAACCAAGCAGAAGTCTATCAATTGGGGTTAATGGGCTCATAATATCACCCTGACCCCAGTGCACCCTATATTATAGCCATGTGCCTATCATTATCTGAACTGGCTGACCAATCAAACCCCTAGAAATCTTGAGCCGCTGCAGGACAGGTCACATCTTGTCAGTTAAGAATTTGAAATTCATTCAGTAACTTTGGAGGGATACTAGTGAAGTTGGATTTTAAACTTAATTCTTCTATGGAGTGATTTATACCATTTATCACATCATTGCATGGTAAGTGAAGTTTTTTAAATTCTAACCACTGTGAAAATATGTTGCACATGCTGATTCATATATGATTTGGTGTTAAGTTTATTTTCTGAATATAAATTCATTTCAGGGATCTATGGAACTATGGATGAAACTTGGCTGAAGAATTCTGATATGCATGAATAAAAATATATATTTCTTTAAAACTTAAATTGCAGCAGTCCCATGTATAGATTTGCATCATATGTGCATGCATGCATCCAATGATGTATGCTATATTACACAATATAATAAAGTTTTTTTCTTTAATTTTAAACTTGTGTGTGTTCTCTGTACATTCAATATGTCCAAAGATTGCAAAGTTCATCAGAGGTCGTCTGATGATGTCTAAAAGACGTCATCTGATGACGTATTTTAGACGTCAGATATTGGTCAACTAAATACGTCTAAAAGACGTCATCTGATGACGTATTTTAGACGTCAGATATTGGTCAACTAAATACGTCTAAAAGACGTCATCAGATGACGTCTTTTAGACGTCTCATATAAGACGTCATTGAAGTTTGCATATGAGACCAGTATGGCTGGTCATGAGACGTCTTGCAGAGACGTCAAAATGACGTCAATGAGACCACTTTTGCCCACTG
This sequence comes from Alitta virens, assembly GCA_932294295.1. Taxonomy (NCBI): domain Eukaryota; kingdom Metazoa; phylum Annelida; class Polychaeta; order Phyllodocida; family Nereididae; genus Alitta; species Alitta virens. The sequence goes on along the minus strand of OW028574.1, from coordinate 2,471,653 downwards.
GGAGGTAGCTCTGTTTTTTAGAGATAGGCTGACCGTGCAATAACCCTGTCTTGTTACTGAAATAACTAACTGTAATAATTGTATAGATTTGCCCAGTTTTCTCACCACATTACAAATGCTAGATATATAATTTCCAAGCCAGAAATTGAATCCAGATCGTTCTTAGAAACTGACCAGTGTCTTCAGTCTTTCAAAGTGCTTCTGCCACGTCACATTGGTTTTCATTGTTTGTAGATTTTAGCTGAAAAAGACCTTTGAATACCTCAAGCCAACCCTGAATGTTTATAAAAGACAGTTATTAACATTTTAGGATAATCTCTATGTTGGTCAAAATTCTTGGCTAGTTGAGCAAATTCAATAGCTTTGTCGCCAGTTTGGCAGTACTCAGTGGCCAGTCCTGCAGTCATTCACATTTACTCATACTTTCTTTTGGTTTGTGCTCTGTACATTTTCAATGTGTGTCCCAGGCAACATTCTAAATTTGAATACAGTTCAAGCGTGGAGCTAAATTACACGTATATTTTAGCACCATGGCTCTAGGACCAGTGTCTTTGCTTACATTTCTACTGGTGTCCACCCCGAATAACATTTGCTCTTCCGGAAATCACACCCGCCTGATAGAATTGTCCAGTAGTAGCTCTGCAAGTCGGACTTGAATAATACATTCCTACCAGCTAAAAACAATTATCACCTGTAAATATCATGCACAACAGCAGTTCAAATTGGCAAAATTAAATCAATGCCATTAAAATCAAATATTACACCGCTCTCCAAAACTACAGAAAACTTCTGCGTACATGCTTATACTTTGGTAGGGCAGTACATATTATCACCATTTTAAAATAAATAAGCGATGTCCTACGATATCCATTGTCAGGCATTCGTACATAGTGGTTAAGGCATAGTAGATCAATGGCCGGCCTGTATTTCTGCTGGATGTCGGTCGCATTTAAATTTGTGGTGCCTTGGGGTGAATGTGCAATTGCAATTTCCGGGTTGACAACTTTAACGCAGCATTCCCTCTATCATTTCATCAGTATACTTGCCCCAGATATTTGGTAACTTGCGTTGACTAAACTATATTGCAGTAGAGGAACAGTGCAATATATTGCAATACTGCAAATGAATGTATGAATCACATGAGGTGTCATGATAGATGCATGGCCACTACAAACTATAACCAATATCGACCCATATATGAAATGCAAGATCAGTTTACTGCTTTTTTTTTCAGAATGCAGCTTGGCTGTCTCAGAGAAAATTCCACTTCATGCACTTAAAAATCAGATAAATACCATTGTCAATGAATATCTTTATTCATGAAATCAGCAATGATTGAAATTTCACGAACAAATCTGTGTCCGTCGTTTTCAGTGTAATGCAGGTCCCATCAATTTTAATTAAGAGCCAAAAAACTAATTTTATTGCTAAATATCAGAATGATGAATGATAATCGTTTGTGGCGCTCGTTTTTACATATAGATTACCAATTTGACTTGCCATGATTGTGATATATGACTTCCTAGAATCGCTTTTATCGCCTTTTGTTCTTGTGTGATACTCATGAAGTAGTGTATACAAGATTGTCAAGATTTCAAGTCTCGAAATTTGCCAAAATTAACAACGCAGAACCTGTAAATATGAAGCGGAATTGGCGTCATTTCTTGCATGGCATTTTCGCTGCCGAACTTCGTAATTTATATTCGTAATTTCGTATTTTCGTCCCAAGAAATTTCGTAATATGTAACCTTCGTCTTCTAGCTTCGCCCCCGAACTTATTTTGTCACATTCGTTATTTCTTTCAAGAATTTAGCAAATTATTGCTTTTAATTAAAGCAAATACGTGAATGACAATTAAGTCAATGACATATTTACTGCGTCATCTTTGAACAAACCATGAAATGATAGGTGTCAAAATAATTCCCAATTTAGGCAATTAGGCAACTGACACATATATTGAGCATTTGCTATATTCTCTACGAAAATACGAATTATAAATAGCGAAGTTCTTAGGCGAAGATACGAAAATAAAAATATAAAATAAGAAGTTCGGGGATGAAAATTACATGCAATAAATAACGAAAAACGGGGGCCAAGCAAGAAGACGAATGTATAGTACACTCGTAGGCGAAAATACGAAATTACGAATATATATCGAAGTTCTTGGGCGAAAATGAGAAGCAAGAAATGACGCCAATTCCGCTTCATATGTACACTGCAGTTACTTGTATAATATATTTAAACAAAAACTCACGTAAAAATATAACTAAGCAGAGCACAGCCCAGATAGCATTATCATTTCAATGTCGGCACGATGTCGGTGATGTCAAAACAATGTTGTTCCGATGGCAGCTGATATACAAATGACGCTGGCCCGATTTGGAATGCTATCAGGGAGGAGCCAAGCTTAGCATCTGCAAGATTTTCCTGAAACTTTCCACTCAACATGGCGACTCTTCTAAAGACGCAATATTGCTTATTTTTTTCTGACCTGATGTCAAGTGGCCAGTGGAGGTAATGTCAAGACCTAAATGACTTTTGTGTAAATCTTGGAAATCTAGAGTGCTGACATTTGTAACTGCTTTATCCATATTTATTTTGCAGACCAATAAAACAATTCATATATGCGAAGAGGGTCCAACGGGTTAAGAGACCATAGTATGTATCAGTGTCTGGGCACCTATGAAGTGTTTGTGCTCTCAACCACCAGAACACACTCTTTGAATACAGCATGAATGCTGGGGAAACGTCCGATGCTTTGAGAAAAAGCTCTGCCTGAGCAGCTTATGTCACAGAGAGGTTGATGGAGAGAGCAAGCAATTGGTAATTTAAGAATACAAATGTTGACTCTGCTTCGCATACAATCTCCAATGTCCTTGTCATGAGATGATATTGACGCAACTTTAGATTTGGGGAATTTAGTTAGATAATTGATTAGTTTAAATGTACTCAGTTGTATGTAGCACAGTAACTTGGTCCATTTGGACAAAAACAAGCAACTACCTGGGCTAATTTGGCCACCAGCTATTAGCATGTTCCATACACGAAGGGTCCTGAGTTCAAATCCTAATCGATGCGAGATAAGTTTCATTTGCGCTTACACTACTAATTAAGCAGTTGGAGAACTGAAAATATTTGGTTTACATTGTGCCGACTACATACTACTACACTATGTATAGGCCTGCGACTGAAAGTGCTTCAGTAACGTTTTTTACCTTCGAAATATTGTCAGGTGGACTAATGGTTAAGGTCTGACTGAAGGAGCGTTCACACTGTCACGTATAAGATCTAAGAGTGACCGCTTACATAAAAAAAAATGGGCTATACATGCTCACTCGTGGCTCTGTTAATCACATACGAATTCTTTCTATGAGCGTACGTTCATCAAACGCTCGCTCAGGCATCCGTGAGGCATTCGTGAGGCACTCGTAGATTTCTCTTAAAGCCCTAACCCTGATCGCCCGAGTGTTTTACGAACGTTCTATAAGTGGACGAGAGTTGATGGCAAGTATATACCGATAGACAGTGGCTACGTATGGCTACATATAGCCACGTATGTATGTAGAACGTACATAGAATGCTCGCCAAGATAATTCTGAGCAAGTTAAGTAACTAATATAAACAGTTCACTCGTAGAACGCCCGCCAAAGTTTTTAAACATGTTTAAAAATATTTGCCCTCTCCACGTATAGTCACGGATGATTTAGTGTACCACAAACGTTCTACGGATTAGCAAGAGTATCCTTGAAACATTCGGCGAGTGAATCATGTATGGCCAAGGATGAGCAAGAGTAAAAAAATATTTTCAGACGTGGTCACTCGTAGGTCGTATCCATGACAGTTTGAACGCCCCATTAGCTCCTAGCCTGGACACTCTATATCAGTTAAATCTTGACTGGTGGTGCTCTGTGCTGGATGCCCACTGGGCTAGCCAAGTGGGATAGATGATGACTGTTGAATCCAAACCAATGTTTTTTCATTATTACATCAGACTCGGACAGCTGCACATACAATCTGACTAATCAAGCTTCAGAGCTTCCTGACAAAATGCCACAATGATTCCCGAACTGAATGGTTCATAATGAAGAAACATTTGGTCAATGAATGATAACAAAACACCACATCAGCACATAGATGGTTGTTAATTGTGGTGATTTTTATTGTGGCCAAACAGAACAATTCGTAGTACCGTGGTTTCGTGGGGAAGTAGTAGATGCAGTAATAATCAAGTAAATACAAAAAAACAACGGGCGAGGGGGGCCACCCAGCTTGTCCCGAATTGTACTGGCCCCACCCAAATCCCCTTGGTCTGGAAGCCTAGGTTTAAGTGATCGTATTTCTGGATTTATTTTACCCATGACGTTCTATTTAGGAACTATTTTTGTCGATAAAATACATTAAGAGACGCCGGCGTGCAAACTTAGCTGTGCTTAGGCTTCCAGATTGTATGAGTTAAAAAATCGCGTTTTGGATAGTTTTCATTTCAAAAGTGTAAACAAACTAAAGCCTGTAGAAATATATCATTAATTCATCCAAGAGGGTAGAACACCGCCTGTCGTAAGAGGTATTAACCATTATTCTAGGTAAAACAAATTCAGAGATACGGGTGTACACATTTAGGCTTCCAGACTATATATGATACACCTTCACACATTTAAAGTGTTTTAAGGTGGAAGAGGAGAAGAGTATGAGGAGAGGGCAGGAGGGAGGCACTCTCACAAAGTAGCATACTTGCAGTTAATTGCATTAGCCTTCCCTTCTGGAGTGAAACCTACACTGTCGGAGCTCGACATTTCTATTAGCTCTATTACTTCCGTGGTGCGACACGTAACGTTACTATCACTATCAGTAACCTCGTGGTGTGAAAGTTGGTAACCACACTCTAAATAATTTGGACGCCTGACGCGTAATAACATGTTCATTTCTTGCACATCCATGTTCTCCCAGATGTTCCCTTCATGAACACATGTTGTTCTAAAATTTTGTTAACAAATTGAGTGTTCTATTCTAGAACTTCCGTGTTCTAGGTAGTGTTCATAAACTGAACACTGTGTGTTGTGAGGTGTTCGGATCTAAGGATGCGTTCATGTTATGAACACTACTGTTCGGCATTTGCACACCTAGTGTTTATTGCTGTTCAGCAATGTTCATCCCTATCAATTAAGTGTCTACAAGATGTCCTTAACTCTTGGTAGGCCGAAGTATTTAAGGGTAAGGAGGGGGGGGGGGTGCAAGAGGGTTACTCCCTAATATCCTAATTAGTAGATACCCAAAATCCATTTTTCAGAATATTTCCACCAATATTGGTAACAATAGTGCAATTTGGACAACTATTAATTTCTTAGTTGCAAATATTCACAAAATCCATGGATTTTCATACTGTGACCCCTATGTCATAATGACATGGACCAGCCCTAAATCAATTGGGCGCCAAAGACCAGTGACCTGATTCCACTCTTAAGTTAGATGACCTGTCTGGCAGTGCAACAAAGTCCTCCACGTGGTAAGTTTTAATCCCTATTTGTTAAAGACATTCTATGATTACATAAGCTGTTAATGCTTTTAAAGGATTTTAATATTCTTTAATTGTAGCTTCTTTGTGTTTTGAAGATACATGGGAGTTATCAATTAGTAGTAGTAATTGCATGTTCTTATATAACACATTCTTGGTTTGGATGTAAAGGGCTTTTTCTTCCAAGTTCAGGGTCATGTTCTAATTAATTTTAAGGCAAGAATCAATTGGTTCATTGGTGAAGAAGTGCAATATGTAACTATTTTGTTACTTTATGATAACTGCAAAATAAATAAGTCATGGTATATTTTTTCGACAAAATGTTATTTAGAGTGGATTAACCAGAGAACAAAACAAATGGAGAATTTTACACCCAGATATGCACTTGTTGCACTAAGTCATAAATAGCAGAGATGCTTGTAGTGATGACCTCATTATAGGTCACCATTTATAGCCAAGGAGGGGTGGGGGTGGAAGGGTGAAGATGGTCAGATGCACCCCAGAAATGGCTATTTAGATACAACATATATATGACAAACTATTAATATTTTAAATATAACACTTTGTTTGCACAAAATATTCAGGAATTAAGTATTTTCAGCTAATTACACATTCACATATTATTATGATTATGTTGCATTTTCACTCTTTGCAGATTTTGTATGAATTTTCATTGATGGTTGGACATGAACGGGTGACCAAGTTTGCCAACAATTTGAAAAAGCTTTGCACAGCTGTGGAGACCCTGACCGAAGCAACACTGGTAAATTCCACAATAACTCATAGTAGCTGAAATTACTAAACATTATCTAGCCTTACTGCTAAGATGTAAAGTTTTTCTTTTAAATACAGATCTCACATGGGTAAACGGCATGGACTGTTTCACTGTCTTAAATTTGTTATATTTTATGTTTTTGTCTATAGGGTCCCTTTCGCATGATGCTTGTACTACAGCATACTGAGAAGGAAACCTGTTTTGACAGAAGTTCAGGCAAAGGGAAGAAGCAGAAGACAGAGAGCGTTCTCAAGGTGTACAAGGTAAACTATGCATGACATTTTAAAAAATACAGCTGATCTTGCAGTGTACAACTACACTTGAAAAGACAATCTGCATACATCGGTGTACTTAAGGTCTGATCCAATATATATTCACACTTCTTATAAAATATCAAAAATTAGCTGTAACCTGTAGCTTAATGATTAGGTGATGTTGATGATATTAATATATCTAACAGTCTTTTTATTGATATTTTTGCAGGGAGTCCCGGATGAACATATCGAGGAGAAGTTGAAGAGTGAGGAGGGAACACCTCTCCATATTGTTGCATTCCAGTCTGACAGGGAGGAACTGACTGGAATCTACCTGCTTGGGGACAGTGTATACATCCGGGTAGATGTCAAAGGGGCCATCATAGCTGCTGTGATGAAGCTGATGGCTTCTTATTATGTTTTTAATATAGATTACCCAAGGCAGTATTCCATGCTGATGGGCCTCTTTCAAATCCATGTGATGGAGGAGCCATACTACCTTATAAAATGTTATTTCTATTTCACCTTCCTGTAGTATTAATACATACTGTATAAGCTAATTTACAGGTTAATATGTCACATGATTAAATTGACGTTTTCGCAGTTCAAATATTTATGTAACACTATGGTCTAAGGCTGAATATTAAACATTGTTAAAGCTATGTCATTTTATAAGTATTCATTATCTGAAAATGAGGTATAAATACCTTTTTTTATTTTCCTCACTGTTTAGGAAGACTAAAGGAGATTGCCTTAAAAGTATGTTCTCCTTTTAATATTATTAATATATTTTCAGGCTAGCCATTATGAAATGGTGATGCTGCCTTAACTCCAAGATGGCTCAGTGATGACGTACGGCTGCAGCTCTGCAGAACACCTAGTGTTCAAGAAACGCCTTATGAACATGTATTTGGTGTTAATTATCTGTTACAGGCATCTGCAGCATCCATGGTGTTCATATGTAGAACACCTTAGAACACATTTTACTTGTTCCGTAATCATGAACACTGCTGTTCTAAGCATGAACACTAGTGTTCTGAGCCATCCTCTAAATATTAAACACTGGTGTTCCCTACAATAACACTGGTGCTGATGAACTTTTAAGAACACCTGTGATGCGTTCATCATCTGTTACAGAAAAGGTGTTCAAATAAGTGTTCATCTCTGAACACTGGTTTTTAGAGTGCAAGTTGGTAACTTTTGTGGTACAAAAGTTGGACTGTTGATAGGGGCACTCCAGGATATGCAAAACATCTCTGTAAGTTCAATACTTATGAAGTTAATTAGATTTTTTAAAAAACACGTCAGTGAGGGGGGCAGGTTAACAGTGTCGTGGCACGACGTAGTACAAAAGTTGTTACTTTCATGGTATGAAAGTTGGTACTTTCGTGGGGCAAAAGTATGTACTTTCCTGGGGCCAAAGTCGGCATTTTCGTGAGGCAACACTGACCGTTGGCCCACGAAACTATGAGACCATCCTTTCGGCTACTATATAGATTTTGGCCTTAATTTCAGAAACATTAATTGAGCATGACGATGGTTATCTACAGATAACTTAGACCAAGACTGATCAGAACTCAAATCTTAACTATAACAAAACTGCTAATAATAGTATAATGTTCAAATTATAGAAAATATCTTGTCTTGTGCTCCCAGGAGATATGCATGCAGTATGAAAAGTATCTGCCTAGCAGTTTTTTCTTCTTTTTTTTTAATAGCATCACAATCACAGGCTGAGATTTTAAAAGAGTACAAGGTCTACTTGTCTCCTAACTGCTAAGGGCCCTGGTTAAGAGTCAAATAAAAATCAGAATATGATGCGCAAAAAGCTGCAGCTTTAAGTCCTGGAATCTCAAGCTGTTCCATAGTCCTGGTGTTTTAGAACTGATGCATAGTGTAAAATACGACAGCCACATTGTGCCATAAGAGGAAGCTCCTGAGCTGAGGGGCTTAAAGGGGGAGCAGGCTCTTCATAGATGGGCCACCCAGCCTGACATATGCTGCACCTTTTTATTAGTTCCCATTTTATAAGATAAGGTTATTGCAGGTACTCGGATATTGCAGCTGCTATAGCATAATGTATTAATATAATATTTTTGGGGCTGTCATACATTGTTGCTACATACAGTTAGTTTCGATGAAAACGGCCTGTTAAATTGAACCTAGACAAGGCTAGACAACTATTGCGAAACGATGCTACTTGCCATTAAACGGAACTGTCCGACTGTACCCTGGCTACTCCAACCCAGATCAAAAAGTACATGTAGCACCATTTTGTGCAGAACTGCACATACAATGTTCTTTTTTGCAAACTTAATCATCATTCTTATTTGTACACTTTTGTACACCATCTGTTGCAGCTGATAGCTTTTTTTTTCAGATATTGTGCAACCGCTATGAAATTGTTATTTATATTTCCTTATCAAAACAATGTACAATTCAATTAATTTTATAGGCTAATAAATTGAATTGAATTGTATTTGAATGAGCTATAAATAACAGCGGAGCTCTTATTATTATGGACACCATACTTGACCCTCTGATATCGCATCTGGTCAGCCCAATCTTAGACCTCATTCATCCCCAGGATACGTGCTGGTATGAAAGGAATTACTGCAGCAAAGTCTACACTATTAATTACTGTGGGATTCCAAGGGTGTAAATGTCTATTGCCGACTGAAGATATTGACTTCATGTAGACAAATAATGCCTGTTTACTTACTGAGCCTGTCAAGTGCACAAGTTTAACAATAGGTTCCACACTAACCATGAAGAGAGTTTTACAGCTCTGTAGAATATAAGAGGGGAAAGACCATACTTAATAACTGTCTCACTGTTTTGTTACAATGATTAGCATAGTGAGTAAAGCACCTGGTGTCCTATGTCAGACATGTCATCTGTATCATAGAACACTAGGTCGAACCATGGAGCCACCAGAACAGGAGAGAACAGTCTTGTAAATCAAAAGTAGAATCACTGTCTCGCTCACACTTTTATGACCATGCTAATTGGGGGTACAATAAACTTTTGCTCAGTGGAATTTCACTTGTTTTCCCCATTTTTGGCTATATTCATTATGTCAAAAAAGACAAAAAGTCAAAGTTAAATAATCGGTTGTGAGTGAGAATTTACATAATATTAAGAAAATAAGGTTCACTAAGCGTACTTAGTGAATAAAATTACCTTGGGAGCTAAAATAACTTGGCATTAACAACTGACAGCCTTGCATATGTATCTGCCAAGCATATAATTTTCATATAAATTTGTCATCTATAAATTTTCTATAAGGCATTAAGCTATATGTGTTGTATTGTTTTTTGTAACATTAAACACTAATCTTTAACCAATATTATGTATCGCTAAATGTGCAAGGTAATATGTAATTATATAATAATTAAATAATTAAGCTACAATTGATATTCACCTTTAAGAAAAAGTCTTGTTTTCATTTTTTTATGATGGTGGCTGGCCGAACAGCAATATTTTAATTGTTTTAGAGATAGCAATGCCAAAACCAAATGCAACATCTTCTTAGTTGACAACAGAAAATGGGGAAAAGATGAATTATTAAATCCATTATTTTGACACTATGTCGCAACTAGGCACACCAATAAACCATGCTGTTATCACATATTTACTTTTGATATAGTTATTTTCATTTTGCGATCTCTTGTGGAAATTGCTATAATCTTAAAATTAAAAACAAGTGATTAACTTGCCTATTTAACTCATTTTTTGCTTTTATTTGTCATAATTCTGTGAATAGTTGGACAATTTTAATGGGAAAAGTTATGCCTTGTTCAGTATTTAAAGGTCTACCACATGAATGTCTGGCAGAAGTACAACAAACTGTTAATATAAACAAAAATGCACCCCTTTACTGTACAGTCCCTGCAGAGGACCCGGGAATTTTGAAAACCCCAGCTTGCCTAAGCAGCAAGCCTTACGGGCGAGACAGTGATTCGCATCAAAGGGTTCGGCTGAGTCATTAATAGCTCATAAAAGGCACCAAGTTTGAATGAAAAAGGTCTGGTTTCTCTGGCTAATCCAATGAAAAACACATTAAATCACAGATTATTTTATAGCATTTTTCACTGTTCTCTCCTGTTCTGGTGGCTCCATGGTCGAACCAGTTTCAAAATTGTTATTGCAGATTCTGACTTTCAGGGACTATTTTAACTTCATAAAATGAACCTAAACAACTAAAAAAAAATGGGGTATTCGCACAAGTTTAAAAGCTAGCTCAGTGGTAGCATGCTAGGGCTGCCAAACACTCGGTCCTGGGTTCAATTCCCAATTAAGCCTTAGTTGGATGGCTGTTTCATCCTTCATCTCATTGCCATGGTCCCTGCCTGTCCTTATCATCCCATCTGATGCAGAAATACAGAACGTAAAGCCCTAATCAAACCACCCAGGTGCATATTGCTGACTGAGTCTACCTTTTATACATGTAAACAAATGAGTTAGTTATTGTCAAGTTGGTTTGTGTCATGAGCATTAATTCTCAATACCAGATAGCATTAATTCAAATTGGGTAAACAATGACATTGTGTGGCCAACGTCAGCCCTCAATGAAAACAATTCTGTCAGGTTGAATTGGAATGCAGCATATTCGAGATTTGACGAATACTTGTTAGTCTAGCAGATAAAATTTTTGACAGTGTCAAAATAGCTATATGTGTACTTGAGTTATTGATTCTCCCTTCAATATACAGTGATTACACTATAATTTAGCAACAAGAGGCATGCAATTTCAAATTAAACCAATAGCGATTTACATGGAATTGGCATGACAGATTCTGATGAAAGTGACAAAAAAGTGATAATTTCTTGTTGTATGAAGATGAGCACTGACATTTGTATTTGGCATCCGTCAAGTATGGACATCTAAAGGGTAAAAAGACTGACACAATGGTCCCGAGGCAAGATAGGAATTCAAATATGAGTAATTGATTTAAATCTAAAACAATGGTGTGCTCCCAAGCACCAGAACACACACACATTGAATACGGAATGTATGCGAAGGGAACAATAATATGCATTTCGAGGGCTTTACTCAAGCAGCTTATGTCCTTAGTGGGTCACAAAATGCTGATGGGGTGAGCCACCAATTGGACATCATATATAAATGGCAAAGTAAGTGAGTAAGTAAGTAAGTAAGTAAGGAGATATATAGGGACAAACATTGATAGTATCCATGGCGTTCTCCAAGGTGGGATAGTCAGTCTATTGTAATATAGCACATTTTAGACTAAGCTCACACAACCTTAATATTGAATTAGGCAGACACAAACGTCCTTATGTTCCTGCAGATGAAAGAATATATGAAAACTAATGCCATCACTCTACTCCAAATACAAAATAGATGACCGACTGCCAGTTGTTATCTCTGGAAATTGTAGTTTCAAGTTACTGGGTGTACCTGTAGTCTCAAAGTCTGCTAGTAATGCTAAAGCAGGTGCCTTGATTGGTGAGAGTATCTATAACCTATTGAATCAATGGAAGTGCGCAAGCAATGTTGTCGCCATGGCCTGTGATACCACAGCATCGAATACTGGCCACCTTACCGCGGCATGAATTGCTCTCCAGCAAAAACTGGAAAAATATCTATTGTGGTCAATGTGTAGGCACCATGTTGGTGAGCTGATTGTGTCGCATGTGTACAAAGAATTGTTAGCGAGCAAGGCACCTGAGTTTCAGCTATTCGTGAGGCTGAAGAAGGTTTTTGATCAGCTGGCTAATTCAGATATTTATTTTGCTGTAAATGATCTTGAGGAGCTGCCACCAGTTCTGCAAGAATTGCGTAATACATTCCTGCATGAGATCCTTGATCAAAACAGTCTTCCACGAGATGACTATAAAGAATTTTTGGATCTTGTGAGATTATATTTACATGATGAAACCTTTCAGTTTACTCATTTTCTTTCCTGTGGGGCAGTGCATCATGCACGGTGGATGTCAAAATGTATTTACCTTCTCAAGGTATCCTTGTTGTCTGATGCAATTGAAGCCCTCCCTTCTGGAACCGTATTAGATAAAAGAGGAAGGCAAATGCCACTCATCCAGCGTGTTGTGAAGTTCATTTCTTTTGTTTATGCCAACTGGTGGTTCTACTGCTCAGGCGCAACTGCAGCTCTAGTTCTGGATCTTCAGCTTCTGAAGGACTTGGAATTGTACAAAGAAATTGATGCAGCAGTGGCCAATGTTGCCATCAAAGCATTTAAGAACCATCTATGGTATCTCACTGCAGAACTTACTCCATTGGCCCTATTCAGCAACCATATTGAAATTAGTGTGAAGCAAGCAATGATTGATAAATTGCTGCAGTTCCCCAAATCATCTGTTCCTGTGCACAGATTTGGCACTGCTTATGGCAAACCCAAATTTCCATCCCTTCCGAACCCAGTCAATAGTGTAGACCTCACTTATTTTATAGGAGAGGATTCCTGGTTTTTTTTTGCAGCTTTTAATCTCCTTGACGATGAGATCTTATCAACACCAGTGTCAGAATGGGAGCATCTGGAGTCCTACAAGAGAGTTCAATCTCAGCTGGTTGAACGTGGTGTTAAGCTGGCGCATGACAAACTAGGCTCAGCCGTGAAAGAAACGAGGTACCAAAACATTAAGACAGAGTAACTGTATCTAACCTGAGACTGCCACATAAGGAGTAAGACTGTAAATGAATATTCTCCTATAATTCAGTCTTGTCGGAAATACTGACAGACCAGCCTTTGTTCTTTTAAGTCTGAATAAGTTTCTTATTATGTTGAATTGTTGATATTACGATAAGGTTTGTTTTTCAAAATGCAATGACTGCAATCATAATAATAATGTACTACTATATGTTTGGGACAGAAGAGTATAAGTTGTTATGTGTCAAATGTATGTAAGTATAAAAGTAAGTAACTAATGTCGGCGTTGATTGCTGTCAATTGTAGCATGGAGCCATGATTGTAGTGATTTTGGCTTAGTAGAAAATTGTTTATTTATTGAAGATGATGGCGGTAATTTACAGAGAAGTCAACGTAGAATAGCAGGGATGAGAAATCCTTCCTGCAACAAAGCCCATAAAGCTTCAATATCTGGTCTTCTTGCTTTTGCTTTTCAATAAATTAGCTAGGATTTAAGCTACAGCATGTGAAAGTAATTGCTTAGAAGCATTGGTTTTTGTTTTTAAAAAATTTAGTTTTTTATTGGATAGGCTTAGATTATCAGAGCTATGATGTGCACAAAAAGCTACAGCTTTTAGTCTCTGGAACATCTAGATTTCTGACAATTCGGTCTAAATTATCTTAGTGCCTTACAAATTATATATGAAGTAAAATATGCTCCTGAGCTGAGGTACCTAAAAGGTAACAGGCCCAGAGGCCTGGTGTATGCTGTACCTTTTTATGAAGTCTTCTCTTGTTACAAAATAATGCAGCTAATATAGCAAAATGTGTTAATACTGGACCATTTTGAGTTGTCATCCAGTATTTATACTGAGTGTTCGAGAAGTATGTCATGAATATACCACATCAACCTATGATAAAACATATGGCTACACTCAACCTAATAATATTGGTTCTGTAAACTTAATCACCATTATAATATTATATTACATTTTTTTTACAAAAAATTATTACACAGCTCTTTTGCTTTTAAATGGACCTTGAATGAACAGAGAGCAAAAACCAGACGTCTTATTATGGCCAGCACACTTGACTCTCTGATATTACAGCCCAATCTTAGATCTCATTCATCCTCAGATTACGTGCTGGTATGAAAGGAATTACTGCAGCACAACATAAAAAAAGACGTCCTCAGTCTACACAATTTCCGTGGGATTCTAAGGGTGTAAATGTCTATTGCAGAATGAAGAATATTGACTTCATGTCAAAAAGTATTGACTCGTATACTAACTGAAGCACGACATGTTTTGTACAGTAGTTTAAAAATACAACAGCAGCATAGTGAGGAAAAATACTATAGAAAGACTGCTATTTTGTTGCATTAATACGAATCATCCTGTTTTCATGAAACATTCGCTGGCAGAGGATACTTCCACATGCTGTTTTAGTAACCTAATAAGACATATGTACATACCAATTTTCTGTCAGCAAATACGTACATACCAGTTTTAATATATCAACAAATACATAACCTACAGCCTGTTTCATCCATGTTATTATTCATGATAATGACTGCCTTCGTGGTGAACTGACTAAGAGTAACTAATTTGTCGGTTAAAATCTGCTGCGTGTCAAAATAGCGGTTAATATCTCATTAAATTAGAGAAGAATATATTGAGTGTGCTTGAGTTTATGAGTCACACTTGTGTTCAAAGGTATATTAGCAAAATTAAGAACCCTAATAATTGCAAAGCTGGATAGTTACTACTCATTGCCTTGGCACCCACCACCCGCGTCACCAGAGAAATTAACACATTTACCAATTTACATAATTAAAAATAACTTTCTGGCTAAGTTGAGGTGTCATTTTATCTGGGAAGTTGATCAAAAGTTGACC
Source organism: Alitta virens (assembly GCA_932294295.1). Taxonomy (NCBI): domain Eukaryota; kingdom Metazoa; phylum Annelida; class Polychaeta; order Phyllodocida; family Nereididae; genus Alitta; species Alitta virens. The sequence goes on along the minus strand of OW028574.1, from coordinate 2,456,604 downwards.
CAATCTGGTATGTATCTGTGAGAAACAAAACAAACTAATAAGTCCTGGTTGGATACAAATAAGCAAATATAACCAGACAAGTATAAGACGTCTGGTGAAATAGTGGATTTTCACGGAAGGGTTCTCTGCATTTCCACCAGGTGGCTAAAACAGAATACTGCAATTCTATTGGCTGCAAAAGTTCCCGCCCTTGGCTGTGATTGGCTGAAGCAAAGTGCATCCTAGTTGCAGTATTTTTAGTGCATTTTAATGTATATTTGAAACTTCATCATTTAGTTGATAATTGTTATTTTTCTGAGAAAGTTATAATTATGGAATCAGTTAGTTATTACCTACTGTGTCTAAAAAGCAAAATGAGTAATAAGAGGAGAGGAAGGACTTATGTCTTGCTGAATTCAGGGCTGTTCAGTGAAAAGACTCTATTGGAATCCCAGCAATATAATTGTTCTTGGAAAACACAACTTGTCAAGCCTTGTTAGGAACACTGCCTACAACAAGATTGGAGCTTCAAACTGTATCCAACTATATGCTACTCAGTATAGCTTGCTTCCAAGGAATAACAAATATCAAGGAAGTCCCATAACTTCGCATCTGATCTTCTGTGCAATGAAAATAGTTTTATGACTAATGCTATACAATCTAGTGGTCAAAACACAAGGTTCTAGGTTCGAGCCCCACCATGGCATTGAGGAACTTAGCAGATCTTGTGACCCATTCCTCCACTCGACCCAAATGTAAGTGGCTCAGTCTGATTCGTTGACTATAGCTGCTTGGCTAAATACCCCCAGGCAGTTAGGAAAGATATTGTCCTAATTGGTTTAGCTATTTCATGAGGATAACAGACTCCAAACCCAATACAGTTACATTACGATACAATACGATACAATATGATACAGTATGCTACAATAAAATACAATACAATACAATATTATACTATAATTGCACAGTGGCGAGTGCAATATCTGTTTTTATAGAACCGAGACAACTGATATTGCACGAGGCTGCCATCATATATAAATGTAAATAATGATTAAAAAAGTAAGAAAAAAATGAATGAAAAAAAAAATGATTGAGTAAAATAGGCCCTGAATTTCTCTGCCATGTTAAATAACAAGGTTTCAGAGGACTATTCATACTGTTAACTGTACTCTAAACAGCCCTTTTTCTTGTGTAAATTAAAAGGCCATTTACATAATATACTGCACAGTGTCTCGGTTCCATAAAAACAGATATTGCACTCACCAGTGTGCAATATAATTGTATAATATTACTAGATTTATTAATGCAAGGGTCATATCGAATCAACACTCCATGAAAAACATTTGTCGATCTCTTATTCTCTGATTCAGTACAGTGTAGTTAATCAGAAGAAATGGTTGGTTATCCAAATCCTGACCCTTTGGTCACACAAAACTCGAGCCTTGGTGTTAAATAGAAGAACCAAATAAAACCAAGAGAGCATTTCCCTGAAAGGAAATTACTGCCTACTCTACCATATATCTTTAAAACGAATTTTCACATTCCTGATTTATCATAGGTTCCTGGCCAGTGGTTTGACAGTCGAATCAGTGTGTGAATAACTTGCCCTTCACCCATATAACCTAATCCATCATTTCCAGCAATGGATTGGTGCTATGGATTTCTCTCTTCCTTTGAACTAAGTTAATGGGAATTGACTAAAAGTGTCATTCAGAGTTTACATAGTAGGCAGGAGATGCACTTTCGGGTAATGGTAACTGAGCAAATATGGAGCACTAAGTAAGGGGCAGTCCTTACAATCTGACACTGCAAAGCTTTCTATGATATATCTAACTATCTGTCTATCTATCTATCCATCTATATATCCATCTATCCATCTATCTATCTATCGATCTATCTATTTATCTATCCATTGCACAAATTTATCAATTAAATCCGCCCACCAAAACTGTGCTAAATGTGAGCTATGTCTGGCACTAACTTTGGCAGGAACAAAAATCAGAGTTTTTAGGCTGATGAGATTTCAGAAGTTTTGATTGAAGACACACCTCAACAAAGGGATGGGGCGGATAATGTACTGCAATAAATTGCCTTAAAAGGTTTAGGAAAGCGGGACGAGCTTATAATTAGAGTAAAATATTACAGACGCTGCTATGATAGAGATGTTCTACTTCTTTATACAGTATAACCTGTTACTGTCCGAATGCACAGTCACATCTGATAAAATAAAATTGCCACCACAACCATTCAGCCGGTCTGGAAATCTGTCTGCATTTGACGTCCAGCGTCAATAGTCCAGATAGCATGCCAAATCAGGCCAACGTTGGTCTGGTGACGGTGATCGCTTTAGTCATACAGCAGTTTTAGAGCGAGCATGGACAGTTGCATCCTCAGAACAACTTTTCAGACAGATTGAAACATTTGATAAGAATGAAATAATCACCCCCAACATCTGGGAAATAAACTTGTTTTCACCTCTTTTGACCAAAGTTTACCCCTTTTCTGTACAGTTGTAATGCTATTTCTGTATCTTCTCCTCCAATGGCTTGTATAGCACAGACAAGTATTTTATGACAAGGAAATTAGGAATGGGCTAGAAAGGTTGGTCAATTACTTTACAATCTTTCTGAACTGTCTCTTTCACCTCTGAACTGTCTCTTTCACCTCTGAACTGTCTCTTTCACCACTGAACTGTCTCTTTCACCACTGAACTGTCTCTTTCACCACTGAACTGTCCATGCTCACTCTAAAACTGCTGTATGGGCTCAAGGAAGGCAGAATTGCCCCAACAGTGGCCCGATTTTGCATGCTTATCTGAGCCCTTACATGAGCCATACCACATACTGTCTCTAATAGGAATGAGTTCACTTCTGTCAAAGGATAGCCATATTATGCTCACAAATAATAACTCCTTTAAAATTGATGGACCATGTAACTCTCTTTAATTGTTGAAGGCCTACAGAAGTGAGCATTGTCTATGACAGATTGATGCAGAATGAACAAAAGCAATCGTTGAATTTGAATTAGGAAAGTTGCCCATTACAAAACAGTCAGTAGACCATAAAACAAATGTTTAACTTACAAGCAGGAACTGTCATTTATTCCTATGCATATTGACAAATAGTTGGCATGTTGATGTTATATTCATTTACACTCTCATTAATTCAATAATCACTAAATGTGTACATGTTTTTGAATGAATCATTCTCTTTGCAGAAGCTTTTTTTCACCTGCATTGTAACAATACAGATATCAAGAAAAAAAATCAACAAACCTTTGAATATATTCAGTCTATGAGGGTTGGTGAGACAACAGCAGTGTAACTTGTGGTAATAGTGCCATCGCTGTAGTCCTCGACTGTAAAAGAAAATGAAAATCTTAGAAATGATCAGTGCCCCCGATGATATGCCATGCCAAAGCTGGAACGTTGTTGACCTGCTATCGGGTACTTGCTTAGTTTCAGGATTATAAAGTAAAGAGCAGCATCTGCTTCTAAGATTGCTAGTTAATAACAGCCCCAATGGAACATTATCATGGTTACTTAAAATATATATTTTTTAAAGTGTTTATGGGTAACGCGCCACATCAGAATAATCTTGCCAAATTAGGTCGACATTGGCCTGGTGTAATTAACCGTCAGGTCAATGTTGACCTAATTTGGCAAGATTATTCTGATACTTGCAACCAGTCCCTATTATGGATTTAAAACTTCACCCAGTTTCAGTAAATGTCAGCTCATTTTTGGCCCAATGTTGGCCCAATGTTGGCCCAATATGTGGCATGCCATCAAGGCTATGCCACTTACAGCCATTTTCAGTCATCGCAGAAAGTTATGTATATAGATTAAAAAAATGAAAAACATGCTTTTATTATCAGATTCAGATTAATTATGTTTACCTATGAACTAAACAGTTACAGATATAGGGATTGTCGTCTAAGGAAGTTGACTTCCGCTATCGAGGGCAACCCCAAATATTTGTACATAAAAGCATTATTTTGCATACTATTGTAAAGGTACAAACATGTATATGATTATCAAATACTATGTGTGACAGCATTCTGCACATATGTCTAACGTCTAATTACGTCCCGTCTCATGCACCATTACCACATTTCAAGGATGCAGAATACAACAGAAATATACACCACATCCTCATCATATTATATACAACCCCATAATGATTGCAATTAGCACCTGCCATTGGTACCACCATACATGGTAATCTTTGGTACCACTAATTTGCCCCCAGATGGCTGCCATGGAGCTTAACTAAAAGGTTTTCAAGAGTAGTGGAAAGAAGACAGTGACTCGGAGGAAGACCTAAGTTGCGAAAGGGAAAAGTATTCACTCTGGCTGACGCGTCCTTATTCTATGGGTAGTTATACTTCATCAAGACCAATCATTCTCCTTTCCCCTATTTCATTGCTCTTATACATGTCTTGAATAGCCAGTGCAATCAAGCTTACAAGAGACCAGACTGTAATTATGCTTGACCAAATCAGTCGTACATTGTTTTCCTCTGGGTAATCATTGGTGCCACTGCGATGACCCATTTCCCTGGTGATACTAGCCCCAGTGTCGTTAGACTTATTGAAATACTTTATGCAATCAATATAAAATTTCCCTGCCAACATCTTTAGTATTTACCGTCATATTCTTTTCTCTTGATATGTATCAGACGCTCTGGCTTCAATAGACTAAATTACTTACTCCAGACAATTTAAATCGAATTCTGTGAGAAAAATATTGTGCTTTATTAAGAAATATTTAAAATTTAAAGTGGTGAGAGTGTTTTTAGCGATGCTGTGAAAATTGGTTTACATGTCAAACGTGGTTTGCAGTGGTAAGTATAATTGATACAAAAAAAAAAGTGTTCAAGACAAAATTGCAAGATAGTGGTATGAATCAAATTGCCTGGCTGTAATTGACAAATGGGGTGCTACAACCACTCTCGCCATCACTCTCAACAAGGGTGCTTATCTAATTATCATGATTATAGATCGACTAACCAAATTTAGTCTTCTTGCCGGTAGCAGTTTTGCATGTAAGAACATTCCAGAGTTGGCTTTCGGCTATGCACTGAAGCTCTTTACTTAGGAATCGAAGTTCACCAAATGATGGTGTTCAGAATGAATACCCTCCATAGCTGTACATACACACTTAATAATATATTTTTAGCCTTAATAAACTGATTATCATTCTTCTTGATACACTCCATCCAACATATATGTACAACAATAAAAAAATAATATACAACAGTTATCAGCTGCATCCCAGCTGGATGTCGATCGTAAATTGGAGGTGCCTTGTACTCGTAAAAGACCCAACGCATGATGTAAGTGTGTAACATGTCATGGTGTGGACTCCAAGCCATATCATATCATTATTTCTGAATTTGGCAGCTATTCATATACATTGGGGCATGGAACAGTGATGTTTGAGATAAATAAATCCAAATTTTAAGATATATACAATTAAGTGGCGAATATAGAAATCCATAACATTGCCAATATACATGATTCTGCCATTCACTCATTTGATGGTGGATAGAATTATCCGAAATAAAATTCTTTTCATCTTTTCTCAAAATAATAAAAAAAGATATGAAAACCCTTATTTAATTAATCTGTTTGGCCTTTCTAACATCTTTCGTAGAACAGTTATCAAACCCCATTCTGTGATTTCTACATAATCAAATGATAATCTTGAAGCCCGAAAAGGAAGCCTTTGAAGATAATGCGCAATGCGTCATTCCATTCGTGGTATCTTGACTAAAAAAAAAGAAAAAAAAAAGGCTCATAAATCATTTTCGAAAATGGAGATCTGATGCATGTAATGCTGTGTGACATAGTCTCATGCTTGAACAGGTCAGCTGGCTTCAGTATTTTGAATTCAGTTCAAGTGAGAAGCTAAGTCTTTTAAGCAGGCTTGTTGTATGCCATATCTCGGCGAGCCATGTTTACGGTTCACACCCCATATTTACACACACGTGCACGAAGATTAGCAAACAGATTAAACTTATATATATACTTTTATGGGATAAATCAAGATTCAAAATTCAGTTTACATCATGTGACAGTCACCTCACTCCGTATGACGTTAGGTGATCCCCCCCCCCTCAAGAAGTTATAATATCTACTCATTGTGACGAAATCTCATAAGTAATGTATCCGTTAGAGCTGACGAACTAATTTGTCAAAGGCAGCCATTATGGAGCCAGTCATTAATCTACAACTTGTAGCTTCAACTGTTAAATTACTTATGAGTTAGTTTATTTCATCATAAAATGCCACTCACATTTTTATTGAAATATTTTATTGTGTAGGTACTATTGCTGCAACTGTTGTGTTAGTCTTTATAATCTGAGGTAGGCCTAATTAATGCTTGGGTTAGATAAGATCTTTTCATCCCTTGGTTTTGCCTTGTCACTGTTGTGTAACCCCTCTTGACTAGAAATTGAACACCCTCGACACAGTGTGTCGTCACCTCACAGCCCAGCGACCTAATTATGTACATGTTTTGCTCGTTTACTCATCTAAGGTAAATTAATCAATTTCTCTTATAGTCTATAGGCTTGCTTATGGTATTTAGGTCTAACAAATACTACACCTTATTTCTTTCTTCCAAGAAGCAACTCGCTGTGAAACTGGTTCAGACGATATTTTTTGACTTAAGCTTTACTGACATCATGAAATTGAACAACTTTACCATGGAATTCCACCAACTGCAGAAGGTACTATTTTTCGTAAAAGGCACTAAACAAGCCTTGTAACGGCATTGCGAAGCCTTTTCAACGATCTATTTTTTTACCGTATCCCTTGAGCTTTGCAGGAGTTCTCAGAAAGACGCACCAGACAAACGCCGTTTTTCGAAATTGGCCAAAAGCAGATTGATACAGCCTGGGAACGATAGAAGTACAGTAATGGATTATTATCATCAAAGCTGCGTAAATGATTCACATGGTGTAGTAGAGAGAAAATGACCTGTTCAGTCAGCTGTTCCTGAGTGATCCATTCCCAAACACATCGTCCTAAGTTTGCTCTATTTAAAGATCTTGCAATAAGCGCTCAAGGTGTAAAATATATAGAGATATATCGAGATAACAGAGATGTGTTGAGATACATACAGAGATATGTAGAGATGTATAGAGATATATCGAGATATACAGAGATATGTTGAGATACATACAGAGATATATAGAGATGTATAGAGATATGTAAGGATATACAGAGATATGTTGAGATACATGCAGAGATATATAGAGATGTATAGAGATATGTAAGGATATACAGAGATATGTTGAGATACATACAGAGATATATAGAGATGTATAGAGATATGTAAGGATATACAGAGATAGGTTGAGATACATACAGAGATATATAGAGATGTATAGAGATATGTAAGGATATACAGAGCTATGTTGAGATACATACAGAGATATATAGAGATGTATAGAGATATGTAAGGATATACAGAGATATGTTGAGATACATGCAGAGATATATAGAGATGTATAGAGATATGTAAGGATATACAGAGATATGTTGAGATACATGCAGAGATATATAGAGATGTATAGAGATATGTAAGGATATACAGAGATATGTTGAGATACATGCAGAGATATATAGAGATGTATAGAGACATGTAAGGATATACAGAGATATGTTGAGATACATGCAGAGATATATAGAGATGTATAGAGACATGTAAGGATATACAGAGATATGTTGAGATACATGCAGAGATATATAGAGATGTATAGAGACATGTAAGGATATACAGAGATATGTTGAGATACATGCAGAGATATATAGAGATGTATAGAGACATGTAAGGATATACAGAGATATGTTGAGATACATGCAGAGATATATAGAGATGTATAGAGACATGTAAGGATATACAGAGATATGTTGAGATACATGCAGAGATATATAGAGATGTATAGAGACATGTAAGGATATACAGAGATATGTTGAGATACATGCAGAGATATATAGAGATGTATAGAGACATGTAAGGATATACAGAGATATGTTGAGATACATGCAGAGATATATAGAGATGTATAGAGACATGTAAGGATATACAGAGATATGTTGAGATACATACAGAGATATATAGAGATGTATAGAGACATGTAAGGATATACAGAGATATGTTGAGATACATGCAGAGATATATAGAGATGTATAGAGACATGTAAGGATATACAGAGGCTACATCGCTGTAGCCCAGATAGCATAACAGGTAAGATCAATGTCGGACAAACGTTGGTTGACCGCCGGTTGACATTAACTAATTTCGGGCCAACGACGAGCCGCTACCGTTGCTGGCGACCCTCTTTGTATCTCTGTAAAAACCAGATATGACTTGCTACATCGGCTCAACATCTACCTGGGATCCACAACATTAGCTCAGCATCAGCTCAATGTTAGCCCAACCCGCCATGATATATCCAATCAATCAATCATCATTTTATTCACCACTATATTTAACAATCATACATAATCAAAACAAAAAAATATATAATAATAATAAAAATTATTTAGTGGAGGAGAACCCTCTAAGGCATTTAGGTGCTGCTATCGAGGGACCACCTATAGTTAACTTGAAGTAAATGTTAGCAAGACAAATTTAATTCAGCAGATTAGCAAAAAGGTTCTACAAAGTAGACTGCCGCTTCACTGGAAAGGATCACTCACATGAGATCAGTACTAGCTATTTGTATATATAATAAATAGTTAAGGATTAGAATATACTGGTCGGAGTTAGTTGGACACATTTAACAGTTTCTTTCACAGACATAACAGGTTGGTAGCGAGCAGTGATCTGAATATGAATTGATGGTTATTTTCTTAATATATTTCTTAAAGCCATCAAAACTATGTGTGAAAATTTTATCTCTTATATTTAAACTCATGCTATTAAAAAGTTGAGGGTATCGGTATGTAATACTGCACTTAGAAAATTCATGTCTAATCTGGGATGGTCTATACATAAGATTTTGTCTAGTGGGGTAATTTTGACTGGTAATTTTGAGAGACTGCAAGAGGGTCATAAAATAAACTGGAAGGTTGCCATTTTCTGCTCTATAGCTAAATTTATAGTCATGCAGCGCACATAGGTCATCAAATTTGAGCAGATTTAAAGCTTTAAAAAGCCCACTTGTGTGAGCATTATGTTTGCTTCTTGTCATATGTCTAATGGCTTTTTTTTGTAATTTTGAAATTTTGTTACCTTTCACACCCCAAATCAATAAGCCATAGTTTATATAGGATAGTATTAGTGAGTTATAAATGTTCAGAATTGCATTGATAGGGATAAAGTTTTTCAATTTATTTATAATGCCCGAGGTCCTACTTATCTTTTTACCAATGATATCTATGTGCTGACCCCTTTTCAATTTAGAGTCAATCACTATGCCAAGGAGATTAAAGCTCTCGACAAACTCAATAGTAAGGTTTTCCATTTTTAAGTGGGGTTTACAAAATTCCCTTTGGGCAGTATGAAAAATCATAGCCTTAGTTTTGGTGGTATTCAGAGACAATTTATTTAGGTTTAACCAATTGCTAACTTTACTTAGCTCATTATTTATACTGGATTCTAAATCAGTTTCACCAAAGGAGTTTAGTGTTGCCATCAGAGTGGAATCATCGGCATAGATGACTGGATAATACCGCTAAAGCAACGCAATAAATCCAAGATCGAGAAAGATCTTCATCACAAATATCCATGAAGGGAACCTATATGACATAAACTTCTATAAATGCCTTTTCTTCTTGCTTTTTTGTTTATTTATTTTTGTTACTATATAATCAATTTTAATTGTTAAACATAATAAACATCCACCCTTAGGTAATGGTATTTTGTAAATACTCGGATGTATCCCCTTCCAACACAATATATGATTATTATTATATCACATTGCATTTATTTATACTTGTAAACCAATGTACTAGAGTGTTGGGAAATAATAAAATGTCCAATGTCTATATTGTCATTATTTACCAGGATTTTGGCACCAAAAAGTACGAAAGGATTGATATTTTTTTTTCTTTGCTTCATTGTATTAAAAATGTAGGGAACCTCTTTCCAATTTTGAAGAAAAAATGTATTATAATAAATTATATATGCATTCGTCCTCGTCACTTTAAAAAACAGCTAGAAAACTAATTTTAGCAGACACAGAAGAGGATTCCATTGGATTGCGGATATTGTTCACGCATCGCCATACTCATTCTTTTTGACATCATAAGCCTAACTGAATTGGTGTGGAATCAAAATAAAATATTTCATAATAAAATTCAATTTTTCTATTGATCACTAAAAGGTAATTATGGTTCTGATCATCATCTGAAAAAAACGATGTAGAAACGACGCTGGTCCGATTTTGAATTCTATCTGGGCTAAACGCCATAGAATACATCACCATGGGTTTGATGTCTTTAACTTCCCACCAAGGCATTGAGTGCAACACATTACCAAGTCAAAATATTTCTGGTTGAGCCAGGATTCACCAAGGACATTCCATGCCACTTACCAATATCTTACAGCAGAACTCCTAGACTTGGGAGCTAAACTCCAGAGGACGTCGTGTGAATCCAAGACTTCCATTGGCTGAGGAACTGGATTCATATGTCATCCTCAGCAGTTTGGTTATTAGTCCATGGAGTCTACTGTAAACATTGGACCACTCACCAGATCTATTCCATTAGATATCTATGGCAAGATATGTAAGAAGTAATGCTGTATGGTAAAAGGAATGCTGCTACCACAGACAGATAAATTAGACTCAACATACATTGCTTCAGTGATAAAAAAAAATCCTCCATAAACATACTCGGTACTTACAGCTTGGCTGGGCTTTTTCTTGAAGGCTTCTGGCTCTATTGATGCCACTGGAGCTACACGACGACTATTTACAGTGTGTAGATTTCTGGCTGAAGGATATTAAGGCAACCATAATGACTGCCCGAGGTGTCCGTTATGACAGTAATGTGGGCATACACAAACAGTGACGACAGCCATAATACACACAACCTAATACCCCATTAACCACCTCAATTTTCCTTGCAACTACTCTGACCAAATGATAGGCTAGATGACTCTTCTTTGTAGCCCCCCGGAGCAGCCATATTTATTATTATGACTCCCTTGAACTCATACTGTTATGGCCTCAACATTCCATAGATAATGAATAAGTAACTTGCCAAAAGAATCACTTTCATTTAACTCTAAAAAAATGGTTGGGTTTTTCTTTATTTGCAATTCAGCCATCATCAATTCATTTACAGCCAAATTCATAGACTTGGAAACTAAACTCCAGAGCAGAGAGAGCTGCTCCAGATGACGTCATGTGAATTCAGGGCTCTCATTGGCTGAGGGACTGCTTTAACCAATGGGAGTCCTGGATCCACACGACGTCAGCTGGAGCAGCACTCTCTTCTCTGGAGTTTAGTTTAGAATTATATGAATTTGGCTGTAAGTCATACACATAGTTAGTGAATTAGCCAGGTTACTGCACAAGTCAATTGGTGTGATTGATTAATTACAGTTTGTTCCATGAAATGTAGTGCCAAACCCATATAAAAAAAACATCGAGTTAGACAGCTTTGGCTAGTCCATGCTACCTAAAATAAAACATGCACATATATTTTATCATCAAATAATATTTCAGCATATCCTAAAATTAAAGGTAAAATACGTTCAGGGTGAATTTGAAATCCAGCCTGTGATGAATCACTTGAAACAAGGTCAAATCTACAATCAATTTGAGCTCGCTATCAAGATAGACAGATAGAGATAGATAGATAAATATGTAGATACATATGTTGATATAGTATTTTTAGATAGATGGATGGCTGGATGGATAGATGGATGGATAGATAGATAGCATATTTAGATAGATAGATAGATAGTATATTTAGATAGACAGATAGATAGATAGATAATATTAGATTAGAGGATAGGATAGAATAGGATAAGATTTAGATATAGATTTAGATTTAGGATAGATAGATAGATAGATAGATAGATAGATAGATAGATATATAGATAGATAGATAGATTAGATAGATAAGATAGATAGATAGCACCTGAGGAATAGGCAATGTAGTTTTAAGTAAATTTATTTTCAAGTTTTCTGCACCAACTTTTTCGTCAACAAAATCTTTAAGATACCCTCCATTGCATGCGTATGACCTCACATGATCTGTTTTGGATGCTCCCCTGATAGCATTCGTTTCAATGTCGGCGATGTCAAAACGATGTTGTAATCAGACAGGTACAAAAATGATTGACATCAAATATTCCTTAATTTTTCAGCAACAAATCTGTTGCTTGTTAGGTTACATTCAAAGTTTCACTTTCAGATTATTCTTGGCTTGCTATTACAGAAGTCGCTGTAAAATTACACCAGACATTTTAAAGCAGTACAAATATTTATTTGTAATCCGTGCTGTTTATTTGCCATTCATGAATTAAATGAATAGTTTCAAAAGATGCAATGTATCCAAATTAGAATGATATTACCATTGAATCTTATATTGTGCATGTCCTGGGATGTTTCTGGGCAGTTGAACGTTGTATTAGATATAACAAGAATATTATTTTTCAAAAATAGAATAGATACCTGGTGTTGTATGTAGAATGCCAGCAGCACTAGGCCTACAATGTAAACACTTTAATACATAGACAAATCCTGCCAAAACTGTTTTAACTTGCGCTTTCGTACAGTTTTGGGAGTACAGCTATAAATGACACACCATTAGAACCGCGATACAAAAGATCTCACCAGTTGAAGCCGAGAAAGGTTTGATTACAGAACAAATTCAGGCCTCGCAAAATTCCTCTTCCTGCCTATTTTTGCCCGTTATGTGAAACCGCGCTCTCCCCCTTCCTGCCTATGCTGCACCAATATATTTTCAAAACTTAGAGCGTTCGTTCGCTTAAAGATACCTGGGCTGTCATAGAACATAGTATGATAGTTTTATACTTGATAAAGGCCTAGGCCCAGGTATAAACACGACTATGTATATATATTACACGAGTAATACCACTCCAGTGATTCTTAAAGGTAAAATGCCAAAGTGGCTCAATTCTGACACTTTGTCTCTGGAAATGGCTCCATAACAAATTGTTATCCAATGGCATTGACCTTCATGCCCCAGACATAAAACTGTGAGGATTAAAAAGGTGCCGTGTATGATGGTGTTTTGCGTCAGGCAATAAATGTCAAAGCCATGTTGTTGAGAAAGTATCACAAGACTAAGACAAATTTATCCTGGAATTTGTATTAAAAGCAAAGGAACTATGTTAAATCACTGCAGCGAATGTCTATTAAATACAATTTTCAAAAAAAGTGCTCTGGCACTAGCACTTCAAAGGGGTTTTGGAAAACAATTTCTTCTTTTATGTAGTTCTCAGCCACATTTTGTATACATCTGTTTTACACTATTCTTATCCGTTCTTAAGATACAGTTGAAAATGTAAACACAAGTCAAATCGTAACTCATTTCTTATATTTCTTTGACATATTTGTCACACTTTACCAATCGGTTTGCTGTTTTACCATGTTTCTACCCATACTTAGCTGCTGATCATGTTTGACATGCGCTGCTATAATCATCCATCTTCAAGAGCGAACATTCATCTGTCTCTGTGAGGGTCACTGCAAATTGCCTCACAACAAGTCTGCCTCTTCAATGCAGTTACATATGTTTATCTACCACGGGTTACATCCATCTGTCTATAGCTGCATTGCAAATGGTTTCATAAGGGGTCTACATGGGACTCAAGAATAGGAAGCAATGTCCCTTGTCGATTTTACAACAAAAATATACTATCACTATTTAACAATATATTCAACTTATGTCCGTCACTATTTAAGAGCTTCAGTGTCGATTTGTCACTTATTAAGAAAGAGAATGTCGATTTTGTCTAATATTACCCAGTAGACTCCATCCGTACATTGCTGCATCGCTAATGCTTCCATACATTGCTGCATCGCAAATGTCTAAGTACATTGCTGCATCGCAATTGCTCGCACGCTTTTCCGCATATTGCAATGTAACTACTACTGCTCACTGCTTCTTTTCATCTGTCTACAAGAATGCACAAGCTACTGATGTTGATTGTTCTTCTTTTTTTTTCTGCTATGGGAGACAGTCCCTCTGACTGTAACCCTTCGGGACCATTGGATTTTCTTCCGTCTTGTCTCCCATAGTCTAGATTTTTATGTACATATCTATATATTACTTTAACTTATTTCTGTCACTTTTCACATGTTTAAGTTATTGTATAATCTTCTATTTATTTTTGCTGTATAAATCCACAATTCCATAACCATTTAATATATTGAAAATTTAACCCAAATTTTGTGTCTGTCGTTCCTGCACAAAATAACAGCGTCTCATTGGAGCGTGACGCATTTTTGTGCGGGACGACAGAATCATTCGACCATTAAAAATAGGTCAACCCTGCGTCAGTGTCTTATGACCACAGCAGCAGCATCTTTGATTTCTTCAAATCTCAACACAGAGTTTCTTCAACCCACCCACCCTCTCCCATCACTGTTTCTGTGCTTGCTAACTGATTTTCTTCCTTCTTGTCTCCCATCGTCTAGATTTTTATGTACATATCTATATATTACTTTAACTTATTTCTGTCACTTTTCACATGTTCTAGTTATTGTATAATCTTCTATTTATTTTGCTGTATAAATCCACAATTCCATAACCATTTAATATATTAAAAATTTAACCCACATTTTGTGTCTGTCATTCCTGCACAAAAATTAGCAGTACACAGACGTCATTGTACATGATATTGGGACCATGCAGCCATGAGAAGGCTCCACAATGGCACTAAGCAGATAAGTTAGTGTTGAATGGTCCGGGGTGAAATGAAAGGAATGTAAATACAATATAATATGAACAAATGTATAAAAGTACATATGATATAAATATAAAAGATGTAACACCTCATTACTGGTGGGCAGAACATGATTGAATGTAATAGGACATAAATGTACATATATATATATATATATAAGAAGTTACAATGTAACACTTAATATGCACACATGGTTGAACAACAAAGGATGTAAATTATACATCTAATGCTAGTAATAATGCTGTAAGATATAAGTAATGATACAATGTGCTTATATAACATGATTAATATGGGTGTCAATAAAAAAGAAATGTTTATATTTGTAAATATAACTGAGACATAGCAAGTTAAGTATGACTTTTACTTAGTAAGAGCTTAATTGTAATGCTGGAAACATAACTTAGCGTTAATATCACCAATACATGAAAAGATGAACAAATATATGCAATCATTACATGTAATACTAGTAATACCATGATAAAAAAAAGTAATGATATGATGTGCATAAAATGGTGTGGATTTCGTAATGCTAGTCAGAGGCTTGACAAATCATCTTGTTATGCAATAAAGCTCCACTATGACCAGTTCAAATATGACAAAAAATTTAATTTATGCATTTTCAAAGTGGTAATGAAGGACTTTATCAAATTAGTTAAAATATGGTAACTCCAGATAGTCTAGTCTACAGCTTACAGCTCACTTCAGTCACTTGTGTGAATTATCATGATTGTAATCATCAGGATAGTAGAAAAAATATCTTGTCTTTATTATTATTAACAGTCATATAATATATTGTGACTGTCACTTTGATGAAAGAAAAAAAAAAATTCACTGAGCTGGATTCGAACCACTGTCAGTACAGAGTCACCACACTCAGCATTGTGAGCGCTATATCCCCTGTGCCACCAAATCTGGTTATGAGTTTTTTTGTAGGCTCTGTGTTCTATAAATAAGCGATGTGTTTACCTTGTTTTACTACAGTGATACTCCATAGTTACAAGTTCAATTATGCCTAAATCTTTAATTTATAAACTTTGTAAGTTGTAACCAAGGACTTTAACCCAAAATTAAGGTAAATACTGCCTAGGTAAGTTGTGCATGAGCATTTCTGGTTTCGAATACATTAAAATAAGTGAAGAGGCCCCTGACGGGTTCTTCATAATTGAACAAACAATCAAATCAAAGATTCGGCCATACTACCCCGCCTGGGTCCTTGACCTAATTACTTTCACCCTCAAACATAGTGTTCGTAATATATATTTGGCATTGAAAACAAACCATATCAGTTATAAATATATTGTGTCATAGGTCTAGACGCCAGATATAAAAAATGCTGAAGTGTCACCACTCTATAAAAAAAAAGACAGTTTTGAAAAAAAAAACAATTATAGACCAGTCAGCCTACTGACAATTATTTCTAAGGTTGTCTAAAGTTTGATATGTGACCAAATGAATATGTGAAAATTTGTTGACGCAGTGCCCCATGGCCTGGTTCTTTCTAAATTAGTCAGCTATGGTTTTTCAATAAGTGCTGTTGATTTCATCAGGAGTTATCTAATTAATAGACCTCAGAGAATTAAACTTGAAAATTTAGGGAGTCAATTGGGTTCCTTAAAAAGAGGCGTGGCTCAGGGTTCTATAATGGGTCCTAAACTGTTTAATATATTCTTAAACGACTTTCTATGGATGTTATAAGATAAATGTCAAGTATTTAGCTTTGTGAACAATGAATGGGTATGCAAAACTAAATATGAGTCACTGTATCTTCGTAGGATAAAATATATTCTAGTCAATGTTCGCAAGGTTAAATCTGATGCTCTTCCTCCAATTACATGTGATTTATTTCAACAAAATTGTAATACTTACAACTTAAGAGGCGCTAACTTGGTTCAGCCTGTGTACAACCCTGTAAGGCATGGTTTGAATTTTTTTTAGATATAATGGAGCAATGCTATACAACATTACAACAACTTACCCAATGATTTTAATAATCTTGATTTAAACGATTTTAAGAATGATATTCAAAATTGGAAGCCCAGCTGTGTACGTAATTCATGCTTTTTATGTTCTATGTTTAAATTAATACAAATTATGCATTTTTATCCAATTATTTCATATAACATCAATTTTATATCATTGTATATAATCATTTTCCTCTGAAAATATCGTCTCATTGTCATTTTAGTCTGAGACAAGCATTTTAATGCTTATTTTATTTGTTAATTGATAAGCGACTTTAAATAAAGATTTATCTTATCTTATGCTATGTTGCCCCGATGTTGGCCCTATGATGGTCTGACATGGTCCACATATGTGTTAAAACAATGTCAGATGCTATCTGGGTGATGCATTGCAAAATTATATTGCATTACATTTAAAATTTTGGACCCTTCCTGATTCATAAATAAGTTAATTGTAGCATTTGGCGTGATGCTTTTTGCAAGCGAAGATGATAAGGATTAATTGCAGAGGCTTCCGTGCACTTCATAGCCGGTTTTGCCATAGTGAACCCGTAGTATTATATAACGGTTACGAAACGCACTTCCCGGCTCCAACCCGACGGCTACCCGTGGATACCCGGCAATACCCGTCGAGTCACCCCTGGGACTCGTGGCCAAGCCGGGAGTTTCGGGCCCGGTAGCCGGGCATGACATGCTTGCATGGCTCACCCGTGGCAAACTCCCGGGTGTCCAAAAAGTCGGCGGATTACCTATGAAAGTCGGCGGCTTACCCGTAGAACCCGGCGGATTACCCGTGGAAGTCGGCGAGGTTATCTGTGCCTAATTTTAGCCATAGTAAACCTGACGGCTTGTAGAGGGGTACAAGGGGTAAGTCAACGAGTTCTACGAGTGACTCGCCGACTGCTGTCAGCATCAGCGTAGGCAGGGAGGGGGTTGTATATACTTTAAAAGGCTGATGCTCCCCTAATATTAGTCCGATTTTAGTCAAATAAAACTGGATTGTAGTGTCTATCATACGGATTCCATACGTGTTTTATGATCGAAAATAGACCAAATATTAAGCGAGATATTCTATATTATATAATAAGCATATTAATCTATCTGTCTCTCTAAACTATCTATCTACATATCTACATAATTATCTATCTCACTATCTACATTAAAGAACAGCGATTAATGTTGGGGGCGTTTTTGACAAGAATATTCTTGTTTTTGCCCAGTATGCCTTATTAATTTTCCTCACCTTATCTATCATATAAATTCTACACAGCCTTCACAGCCATCACAGGCTAGGGCCTCCTCTAGCGCGGTTTCATAACATAAGGAAATCCTGCCAAAACTGTTTTTAACTTGCGCTCTCTCAAAATCAGTGATTTTTTGACGTCGTACAAATCGTCCACACACAATTCCTCTAACATGATACAAGTAAAACAAAGTTGACGGCGGTTTTTTTTTTTAAAAAAAGGCCTTGTTTTCGTTTTATTTTGATCTAGAATGTTTACAATAAAATAAATCAATTATATTAGTGCTACTTTACACATTTAAGCTAAAAATCGTATTTTTCAGGATATTTATTGTATGAGTGGTGGCGCACCTGTCACGTCACTGCAGCGCCATCTGTGAAAATATAATCTCCGTCATTTTAGCAAAATATTATAATTTGCAGTGCGTCGTGGTAGATATATTCTTAACTTAGTTAATAAACTTATAAGCTGTTGTTCAGTTCTTATAAACGATCTCTATTCATGCTTTCTGTCTTTTTAAACTTGTTTTATTCTCTAAATTTCCTGCACGTGCTACCACGACGTTGCGTCATGAGCAAGTAAACAAAATGGAACACAGTCGATTCGCATCTTTAAATAAGTAATAACTGCATTTCAAGGTATGTTTATATGTTTGAAAGGTGTCATTTTCAATTTAGGATATATTCACTGTGGTTTTGTGGTGCAAAATCTTGTCTAATAAGGAGTTATTGCCTCTGACGTCACGGGCGCCGATTTGTTTTTCTGTTGATATTTTTGAGGACAGCGTGACCATCTCAACTTTTTTAGTGTGATTTCGTCGCAAACATTTACTTATGTTAGGATTATCAAGTCAGCTATGTGGCTTGTTATTACACACGGAGGTAGAGAAATACATTGCCTACAGCTTTGCCTGAACAGATTTTGGTCGAAAATGGGGATTATTCTTAAAATCGACATTGTTGACTAAAGTAACTTTTTGAAATTGCCTTATGGGCTGAAAAAAGCTATGGTTTGGAATCAGTCCCTACATCTACATGTAGGGACTGATGGATCGGTCTAGGGCCTCCTCAACATCTTTAACTGCCATGCTGCAGGAAACACATAGGTGCTGGACGGATGCTTTTCTCTTTGGCATTTGTAAAGTCAAGACTCGAATGGTGTAGTCAATAGTTTTGACCATCATATATACAATGTTTGGATGAGCTTTATTGCAATTCATTTCTACTCATTTTGCCAACTGGCCAATGGGAAGGACTTTTCCTTGGGTTTTGTAAAAGTCAATTAACCTATATATGTAATAGCAATCTGCGGTGACCGTTATGTCAATTGCTATTAGCATTTTGAACGATACAAAGAATGGGGTAAATCATGCTTTATCATCATTGATCACAAACATTAATTAAAATTCGATTCCTGTTTATTATGCATATTAAAGAGGGAGATTGTCTATAATTTGTTTTCATCATGGATGGAACATGCAATATAAATTTTAATTCCAGTTGGATTATTTTCAGAAACAACAACAAGAACGAAATATTAATAATTTATATAAAACGAAATAAATATCTGAAATGATCACTCTAAATTAGAGTATATACAGGTTTAGAAGAAGATAGATGAATGAGAAGCATATAAAGCTGCAAATAGTACAATTGGCCGTCTTGGTAGGTGGCCGTTTTATCCTTTGGCCGTCTTGGTAGGGTAGCCGTTTTTGCAATTGGACGTCCTGGTATGTTGGCCGTTACAGTACGGCCCGGACGTTTGCGGGAGCACCACTGTTTGCCTCCGCTAACCTAGCTGCCTTCTTAGACCAAATATCTCGCTTAATATTTGGTCTATTTTCGATCCAAAAACATGTATGTAATCAGTGTGAACTATATACTACAATTCAGTCTTATTTGACGAAAATCGGACTTATATTAGGGGAGCAGCAGCCTTTTAAAGAAGAGCTCAGCCCTTCCTGCATTGATACAGTCCGGGCGCGGATGTTTGCGGGAGCACCAATGTTTGCCTCCGCCAACCTAGCTGCCTTCTCAGACAAATAACTCACTTAGGGGCATGAAAATACTAGAACTAATTGTATTCATCTGCATAGAACTACATGTTAGCTCATGTTGCCGATCACTGATAGAATATAAATTGTTATGATGTGGTTGTTAGTTTTGTGATGTCACAATAACGCTGAGTAAAATAAACTTCAGAGGGCGCGACAATGCAATCAATGAGAGTCCTGGACTTACATGACATCCTCTGGAGTTTAGCTTCCAAGTCTATTAGGTCGTTTTCTAAGTCCATGTGGTTGGATGTTATCAGACAACAATGAGGAGAAAAATTATTGGACACTACAGGGTGCACTACAACCGTAGCAGATTGTTAAATGGATGACGTCACAGAATAGATGACGTTATCGAACACAATAGTTATCTGCTACGGTGGCAGTGACCTCTTGTGGTGCTTTTTCTCACCCATAGAATTGCCCACCAGGGCCCACACTGTTGAAGCCATGTACATGTTTGTTCTCCACAATTCCCATTGAAGGAGGCTACAGAAATGGCACTCGGCAATGATCAACCACGAAGCCTGAACGAATAATTCTTTAATGAAGGTGATAAATGATATTAATCTCACATTAATGCTGTCACAGTTTCGTCTGAGCATGAATGGGTACATGAATATTGGATTTAGGCATTCAGAGAATAGCTGCGAAATGCCGAGAAATTATGTTGACTTGCAGAAACCAATTGCTTTAGTACCCTATAGCAAATGGTTTTCTATGTGCAATTTGGCACATTTGCTGTCCCAATACTAGGTCTCACACCATACAAGTTGTTACTTTTTTAATTTCTCAAGTATATTGTATTCCAGCAACTGTTTGGTGTTACCCAGATAGCATTCCAAATCGCTTCAGTGTTGGCACGACGTTGGCGACGTCAAATGATGCTGTACCGACGGTGGCCTACATAGAAATGACACTGGACCGATTTGGAATGCTATCTGGGTAGATTGCTCACTAGGAATGCCCAGCTAGACATATATAGTAGACATGTTAGTGTACTGTGTGTTACATTTTTCGTATGTGAGTCACAGAATTATGTACAAAACAAACAAATTGACTGAATTCAAACATGTCTTGGTTCCAGTAGCATCTATAGGCTACATTCAAATGCAATCCTTTTGCTCTGGGATTAAATGTCTTCCATCACAGTTTAAAAAGGTCATTCTTAAGTAAAGGCACTCATTGTCTATGCTGGGGTAAGTACAAGACACCACCCATGAGGTAAATGTGTAACATTGTTTGGACTTATCATTAAACTTCAGGCCAGTAGCTTTGAGACAACATCTTGTCAATTAGTAAAACACAAACTTTCTAACTTAATAAATATATTGATAGCTCTCTAAAAATTTTTAAAGCAACTTGATGCTCTGATGATATGAAAAAATAAAAAATATTCTCAAATTATGTATTAAACGATTTTAAAATTGAGCTCGTCTTTTGTTTCCAGATCTATACATCATCTTCAAAATACCACTGCTCATTCTACATTTATGAAAGTAAGCATCAAATAAGTTACATAAGAAACAGATATTTCGTTAAATGATGAGAAAACCTCAGAACTAAAATCAGTTGCCTTACTGACAGACAATTAATATATCAATGATAAATCGGCCACAATGACCTACATTAATAAGCATTTTTAATCAAAATCTGTCAAAAATATAAATATGAATGACGTTTCCTGCTGCCTATGACGGACCTGATACATATATAATGAATTAATTATTATTACCTGAAAAATTAAGAAAATTATGACTATCCCAGATAGCATTTCCAAATCAGGCCAGCATCGTTTCTATGTAGGCCACTGTCAGTACAGCATCGTTTGACTTCGCGCCAACGTCACGCCAACGCTGAAGCGATTTGGAATGCTATCTGGGTTATCAGTTGGATGTTTTGACATGAGACATAACACCCAAATTCATAGAGTTGGAAACTGATATCTTGAACTTGTAAGCTAGATGAAAAATGGCATGAAATGAACTTTTTGATCACAGGCGTTTGCCATCATGACAGCACAAGCAAGTTACAATAAAATAAGACCAAGCTTAAGGCTACTGACTTTGTCAAGAACAGCTTTTACTCCCCCTGTGCAACTGCCTTCAAGGATGGGGCCAGTTTCAGTCAATAAGATCATATTACACTTCAAAAATGGCAATATTATATACAAAAATTATTTTCTTTCTTATTCTAAGTGATAACTTAATTTATTTATGGGTATTTACCACTTATTTTTGGGGAATTCCTTGCCTGTAGGCTGGGAATGTTCAATTCTCATCTCTAATGGCAGCTAATTTGCATATTTAACCATCTACACAAATGATGGTGCTTCTTGATTGGCCAATATCTCCCAAGCACTGTGTGCTGTCAGCTTTAAGCCAATTGAGTGACCAACTGAGCAATCTTTGTTGAAGACTTGAGTGTACTCAATGTTAACAAAACTAATTGATATGCAATTTCATGTTTCAAGTGTTAGTCATTCAATGTCATAAGCCAGGCTGTAGGCTATTAGGCAAATTTGTTAGTATGTAAGTCGAACTGGTAAACTAGTAAAATAATTGCCATCAAGCTCAGGGCATTTCTTAATGTATTCAGCTACATTCTGATTGGCTGTTGCAAATGACATAGCTTCCTCTTGAGATGAGAAGCCAATTAAGGCAGTCAGTAGCCTAGGTATTAGTTAGAGTATAATGCTGTCATCACTGAGCAATGACATATATGTAGGCAAACGCCTGTGGTTTGATTGTGTGAAGTACCACAAACAGCTTTAGGCTGCGTTTCGTAGGCAATTTATTGAAACCAGCTCTGGTTTAGTTCTGCGTAGTGTTCACTACCAAAAGTATTGTCTTCTTCAGTTTGATTGGTTTATTTCTCAAAATATGAGGAGGATTTCCTTAAGAATGACCTTGTTAAACTGCTAAATGATATTGGCTGACCAGAGAGCATTTATGAATGCGAGTTAAAATTCACACCAGCTAAACCTTTACAGCCAATTCCGTCTCAAAGACTTGGAAACTTAATCGTAGAGGATGACATGTGAATCTAGGACTGCCTGAACCAATGGGAGTCTGGGATTCACGTGACGTCATAAGAAGTTTAGCTTCCAAGTCTATGAGATTTGTTTCGTACTATATGAATTTTGCTGTTAAGTGGCAGTGTCTTGTGCTCATTGTGTATGCTGGGGTAAGTACAAGACACCACCCATGAGGTAAATGCGTAACATTGTTTGGACTTATCATTAAACTTCAGGCCAGTAGCTTTGAGACAACATCTTGTCAATTAGTAAAACACAAACTTTCTAACTTAATAAATATATTGATAGCTCTCTGAAAGTATAAAAATAACCTGGTGCTATGATGATAACGAAAAATATATATATATATATATTATCAAATAGCGTATTGAAAGATTTTAAAATCGAGCTCAACTTTTGTTTCCATATCTATACATCATATTCAAAATGCCACTGCTCATGCTATATTTATGAAATTAAGCATTAAATAAAAGTTACTTACGAAACGAATATGTCAATGAATAATGAGAAAATCTCAGAACTGACAGACAATCAATAGATCAATGATGAATCCCCCGCAATGACCTACATTAATCAGTATTTTGCAATGACGTTTCCTGCTGCCTATGACAGACCTAATACATATATAATAAATTATCATTACCTGAAAAATAATTAAAAATTCCGTCTATGTTGTAGGAAATTAATAAAAGATTGCATCTACATATTTTGCAGAACAATAATTAGAGTGCCTGGCATATTAGTTGAGACGAAGTGCATTGGGAAAAACTGAAAACAACCTCTGCCAAAGTCCTTGTGTGACGTAGTTAATTGCTTTGTTTTGTTTGAAAACAACTGTCTAAATGCTATTGAGTTTGCCCAATCAGCCAAGAGTTTCGACCAACAGAGAGATAATCCTAAAATGTTGATTACTCTGTTTTATTGACAGTTATGGTTGGCTGGAGATATTCAGTCTTATGGCTTAAATCTACAAACAATAACTACCGGCAGAGGCACTTTGAAATTTAAACAACGCCTACATGCACAGTGTCAAATTAACCCACGCCTACATGCACAGTGTCAAATTAACCCACGCCTACATGTCAAATGCTTACATGGTGCTGTTGGAAATTGGGTCGGATGAAAGTGATGATGAAACTGTTGGAACAGCTAGTACTGTTGTAACTATCTTCGTGTTTTGCCCACATATGATCACATTTGTGCTTCATGAAAATTTAATTTTTTTTGTAACCTCTAGTCGAATACATTTCGTGCATTGATTACGAAACGTAAGTGCTCCACGAAAAAGCCCAGTCTAATACTGCCCTTGTGTAACCAATTTCCGCTAGGCACTATGAGGGTCCATGCACGTTTGATTGATATATTTTTAAAACTTCGAATTATCATTTTCCAAATTACTTTAAATTTTCGTAGTCACTCCACAACTGCTACTCAAGAATTGATTGTACCATTTATGAAATTACATTTAGGTACTTTTAAGATAAGATTAAGCCCCAAACGCATTTTTGACAGATTTTGATTAAAAATGCTTATTAATGTAGGTCATTGTGGCCGATTTATCATTGATATATTAATTGTCTGTCAGTAAGGCAACTGATTTTAGTTCTGAGGTTTTCTCATCATTTAACGAAATATCTGTTTCTTATGTAACTTATTTGATGCTTACTTTCATAAATGTAGAATGAGCAGTGGTATTTTGAAGATGATGTATAGATCTGGAAACAAAAGACGAGCTCAATTTTAAAATCGTTTAATACATAATTTGAGAATATTTTTTATTTTTTCATATCATCAGAGCATCAAGTTGCTTTAAAAATTTTTAGAGAGCTATCAATATATTTATTAAGTTAGAAAGTTTGTGTTTTACTAATTGACAAGATGTTGTCTCAAAGCTACTGGCCTGAAGTTTAATGATAAGTCCAAACAATGTTACACATTTACCTCATGGGTGGTGTCTTGTACTTACCCCAGCATAGACAATGAGTGCCTTTACTTAAGAATGACCTTTTTAAACTGTGATGGAAGACATTTAATCCCAGAGCAAAAGGATTGCATTTGAATGTAGCCTATAGATGCTACTGGAACCAAGACATGTTTGAATTCAGTCAATTTGTTTGTTTTGTACATAATTCTGTGACTCACATACGAAAAATGTAACACACAGTACACTAACATGTCTACTATATATGTCTAGCTGGGCATTCCTAGTGAGCAATCTACCCAGATAGCATTCCAAATCGGTCCAGTGTCATTTCTATGTAGGCCACCGTCGGTACAGCATCATTTGACGTCGCCAACGTCGTGCCAACACTGAAGCGATTTGGAATGCTATCTGGGTAACACCAAACAGTTGCTGGAATACAATATACTTGAGAAATTAAAAATATAACAACTTGTATGGTGTGAGACCTAGTATTGGGACAGCAAATGTGCCAAATTGCACATAGAAAACCATTTGCTATAGGGTACTAAAGCAATTGGTTTCTGCAAGTCAACATAATTTCTCGGCATTTCGCAGCTATTCTCTGAATGCCTAAATCCAATATTCATGTACCCATTCATGCTCAGACGAAACTGTGACAGCATTAATGTGAGATTAATATCATTTATCACCTTCATTAAAGAATTATTCGTTCAGGCTTCGTGGTTGATCATTTGCAATGACGTTTCCTGCTGCCTATGACAGACCTAATACATATATAATAAATTATCATTACCTGAAAAATAATTAAAAATTCCGTCTATGTTGTAGGAAATTAATAAAAGATTGCATCTACATATTTTGCAGAACAATAATTAGAGTGCCTGGCATATTAGTTGAGACGAAGTGCATTGGGAAAAACTGAAAACAACCTCTGCCAAAGTCCTTGTGTGACGTAGTTAATTGCTTTGTTTTGTTTGAAAACAACTGTCTAAATGCTATTGAATTTGCCCAATCAGCCAAGAGTTTCGACCAACAGAGAGATAATCCTAAAATGTTGATTACTCTGTTTTATTGACAGTTATGGTTGGCTGGAGATATTCAGTCTTATGGCTTAAATCTACAAACAATAACTACCGGCAGAGGCACTTTGAAATTTAAACAACGCCTACATGCACAGTGTCAAATTAACCCACGCCTACATGCACAGTGTCAAATTAACCCACGCCTACATGTCAAATGCTTACATGGTGCTGTTGGAAATTGGGTCGGATGAAAGTGATGATGAAACTGTTGGAACAGCTAGTACTGTTGTAACTATCTTCGTGTTTTGCCCACATATGATCACATTTGTGCTTCATGAAAATTTAATTTTTTTTGTAACCTCTAGTCGAATACATTTCGTGCATTGATTACGAAACGTAAGTGCTCCACGAAAAAGCCCAGTCTAATACTGCCCTTGTGTAACCAATTTCCGCTAGGCACTATGAGGGTCCATGCACGTTTGATTGATATATTTTTAAAACTTCGAATTATCATTTTCCAAATTACTTTAAATTTTCGTAGTCACTCCACAACTGCTACTCAAGAATTGATTGTACCATTTATGAAATTACATTTAGGTACTTTTAAGATAAGATTAAGCCCCAAACGCAGCCTTAAGGACCAAACTTATGCAATAAAATGATCCAACACATACGAAAATTTTTTTACATATTTGATACTCAAAAATAGCTTATTTATCTGTTGGTGATGTAATGCGTAGGATAAGTTAATGTTTTGAAATAAAATTGGTATTGAATTTAATTGGAATTGCATGATTTGTGTTGGGGTTTGGATTGTTTCCTCCAAATCTAAGCAAATCTGTACAAAATTTTAATGCCGCTAATGTGCCACATGTAGTATGATCATGGAGGTATTATAATACCTCCATGGTATGATTATACAACAATACAGAAGTTGGTCACATGTGAAAATGTAACTGCCAGAAAGTACTTTGAAGAACTTTGTGGACTCTTCTTTCAAACGTATTGAACCAGCAAAAAGTTTGCCTCAATAATGGAAAATGCCTCATCTGTCATGAATTGACCTTGACTCTTGTCTCCATGTATTGACGTTGGACCAACATCAGGCTGCTATGTTAGTAGTTTTCATCCATTGTTTTGATACTATTCCCATATATTGGAAATGATTCATTACGTTCTTTAGATATTTGTACTGCTTAAAAAAAAAGGACATTGTGCAAAGGAATTTTTGCTCAAAACGTTTTTATGCAATCTTTAACTGACGAGGGATGTTGGAAAAATTCTTGCTATCATTAAAAAAGCACAATTCAAATAAGGCTAACAATTTCCAAAGAAAACAATTTAGACCAAAATGTTACAAATTAGTATTGTGGAGAATTAAGTGATGCAATTACTCCACCCAAATCCAAATTTGGTTTCTCAGAAATGTGTCCATCCTTAAACAGTTTAATAATGTTTTTGTATTTGCCAAGCCAGGAAATGCGTCACCCATATGTTGAATCACAATTAGAGAATAATAGAATGCATATTCTGACAGAAAAGAAATATAGCTAAGTGCAACAGCAATTTTTAAAATCCCAATGAAGAAAGCATGTTTGCTTTATGCTCAGTAGCTCTTGAGACGCAGTGCCTGTAACTTCGTTATTCTTTTTTATTGGATCAGAAAAGGCTTCCAATTGAGGCTTTTGACAAGCATTATGATTGGACAGTTTCCATGTGACCCCTAAAGGTCAATTTGCACTTATACTAGGATCCATAATAAATGTCCACTTGTTTTTTTGTTGCCATAATTAGACCAAGTCAAAAATGGCATAATAAATGGCCATATTAATGACACGATGGCAAAACATTGGAAAGGAAGGAAACAAAGTTAATTCATTGTATAGATCTATCGAGGGGGTTTTGTGGGTTTTTAGTAACATTTCTGTCCATTTCGTGCTGCCCCAAGCTTTTTATAATAAAATATGACCGAAAACAAGTGGATATAATGACTTTACTTTTCATACCATTTAGGACAAAATTACCAATTCCATAGAAACGCAAAAATTACAATTTTTTTTTGTCATAGAAATTGATGCCTTCATTTTTGTGTGTTTTTTCATCCGTATATGAGTGGGTGTCATAATCAAAACAGATCCTGATAGCATTCCAAAATCGGCCTCTGTCGTTAAAACATCGCACCAAAATTGTAACGATTTGGAATGATATCTGTTATTTTATTTACTTGATAAATTGTAATCGGTGACTCAGGAGATTTCAGCCTACCTTTAAACGCCTGGGTGGCCTCTCGATAGCGGTCTTAAGACCTTAGAGAGGCCTCCCACACATAGAGAAAAACACATTTTAAATATTTCTTTACTTGTTTATTTGTCTATTTGTCTATGTATGTTTCAAACAATGTCTGTATATGAAATGTGTCTCTTTGTGTAAATAAATGTCTTTGTCTGTCTGTCTGTCTGTCTGTTAACAGTGCTAATATTTGTGCCAAGTGCAGTTTAATATCAAAGTAAGCAAACATACCTAAAAATGTTTATGTTGAGAGAATATTAGTGGAACAATGCAAAAAAGTTACAAGAACAATTCTCAAGTAATGTTAGGATAACCTTTCATAAAAAATGTTTATCTTCTGTGAATAATACTATATAATATTATAACTAGGTTATGTTCAGAAAAGGTTAAAAAAAAAAAATTCATTGAATATTTTTTTTTATTAGCTGGTAATGAAATTATGTTTATAATCGGAGCCATGAATTTCAGTGAGTTCCTAAAATTTTTGAAGGAGCCTGTGTATTAGTAATACTTCTTTGTTTATATGCACTACATAAGAAAGGCGACCAGTTGAATCCCGATAATTATAAAAAGATCACTGTTACAGTAGCTATGGCCAAAGTTTTCGATTCAATTTTGAATGCAAGACTCTATTTTAAAAATGTCCCTTGATGACCCTTTTCAGTTTGGGTTTACCCCCTCGCGTGGAACAGCAGATTGTGTTTTTGCACTGGATACTGTAATTCGATATCAGCTATTTCATAAGAAACCAACATTTTTATGTTTTGTGGATTTCACAAAAGCATTTGATTATATCAATAGAAACGCCCTGTACTACAAACTTCATAAAAATAAAATAGGAAAGAAGATGCTTAATATTATTATTAGCATGTTTGATAAAGCACAGGCCAAAGTATATCAACAGGGAAAATATGGTGACCATATAGACAGCATTTTTGGGGTATTACAATGAGGGATTTTAAGTCCCAAATTATTTAATGAGTTCATGTCAGATCTTCCCAATTACCTAAATTCTAAAGATGGAATAGAAATAACCCACCTCCTTTATGCAGATGATATAGTCCTCATATCTGGCTCTGCTACCGGACTACAAAATAGCATTGATTCTTTACATAATTTTTGTGCAAAATGGCACCTTATTGTTAACACTTCTAAAACAAAAGTCATGAAAATTATGACTAAATGTACTGTCGACTTTAGGTACAACTACCAAAATATTGAAATCGTTAATTCATATAAATACTTAGGCCATGTTCTAAATTCACATAGAGTTCTACATGATAAAATGCCTGAATATCTAGTCAACCAAGCGCAAAAGGCACTATTTGCACTCCAAAGTAGAATAAAACCATCCCTTGGCTACATACCCCCATCACTTGCTATCAAGATGTTTGATAGCTATATTCTGCCAATCCTTGAATACAATAGCATGTTATGGTGTATGGGTAAACAACACAATGACATGGAGAAATTACAAATTAGATATCTTAAAAGTTTGTTAGGTGTAAGAAAACAAACCCCAACCTTAGCTGTGTATGCTGAGACAGGCAGGTTTCCTCTTATGATTAGACAAAAGATAAACATGATTAAGTACTGGGGAAGACTAATGACACTGCCATCCTATGACATCCTACATAAATGCAAGAATTTCTACACCTGAAGGGTCAGAGCAACTGGTACAATAAAACAATACATATCATAAATGAATGTAATATAAATAGTTGGGAATCAAAGGAGCCAGACACTCTGGTCACTGAAATCAAACTTAAACTGTATGAAATTGAACAATCAAGAATCCTTAGGGAGATTAATGACTCTGAGAAGCACCCAAAACTAAGAACATATAAATTATTTAAAACTACTTATTGCTTTGAACCTTATCTAAATCTTAACCTCCCCAAGAGAACATATAATAACATAGCGAGATTTAAACTTAGCTCACATAACCTCAAAATTGAAACCGGAAGACACGAGACCCCCAAAATACCATTAGAAGAAAGAAAATGTAATAAATGTGATAGTAATGATGTAGAAGATGAACTACATTGCCTCTTAATCTGTAACAATCATGCAGGACCAAGAAATCAATTAATCCTAAAAGCAACTAGCCTGATACCAAATTTCCATAACTTAGATAAAACACAACAATTTAAATCATTGATGTCAAATAAAGAACCTGAAATGATATATGCTCTTGGTAATTTCCTAAATAAAGTAATGTAGACTTAAATTTCCACTGGGCGCCTCTGACATGCCACTTCCTTGACAACTGCCATCATAAATTAGATGAGTCAAAATGCCAGGGTCAGCGCCATGTTGCCTGGTATTTTTCTCTCCCATATTTCATATGAAACCTATATGTAAACTGCAAATTTTAATCTGTATTGTGATATTATTATCAGTATTTTGTATATAATTATGAAAATTTTAATCTTATTTTATGTTGTGATCAGTATTTTTGTTAAATGCTTCACTGGTTGATATGTGATTTATGTTTTATGTAAATCTTACTCTATGTTTTATGTAAATCCTACTGTAAGGATATTATTACCTTGAATTTTTAGCTATATTTAGCATATTATGATTTATGTATAAAATAATGAGAACCTGTATAGCATATTTCTGTAGACCGGTGTAGCTTTAGTTAGATTTAGTGAGTAGAGCTGTAGTTATATGTGACAAATGTATCTTTTCTGATATGAATCAATGTCAATAAAAGCCATATTTATAT
Organism: Alitta virens; assembly: GCA_932294295.1. Classification (NCBI taxonomy): domain Eukaryota; kingdom Metazoa; phylum Annelida; class Polychaeta; order Phyllodocida; family Nereididae; genus Alitta; species Alitta virens. The sequence continues at coordinate 2,425,462 of OW028574.1, read as the reverse complement.
ATATATTATTAGTCATACGAGCCACAGACGGAATTATTCTTACACTGCCTAATCCCTGGATTGCGGGTAATTGTGGAAAAGTTCAGTCATATTTTACACAATAGACATATTTGTTCATATTAATGTTGCACAAATTCTGCATACATTTTCTCAAAATATATCTAAGCAATTACCTGCAATAGAATGTGGAAGAATGAAGTCATAATTATAAAAGTGTGCTGAGAAGCACTTTAACTCAGGAACACTTGCATAGAAAGCAAGAATGCTATCTATTCCACCAGTTCCTTCGCTGTGGTTTTACTAAGGATTCGATATATGGGCCGACGTCGTATTGCTATCTGGGTAAGATAATCTAAACATTATTTTAATATAAGCTGCTTATTGTTACCTGATAACCACCAGTTGAGATTGAGGGAATAATAGTACCCTATTATGATAGACACACATAATGTTATCCAAACATTATTGAAATATTAGCTTCCGAATGTTACCTTATAACCACAAGCACTTGAATTTACATTAGTACATTTTAACCATACATGATACATTATTATGTATATCATATGAATGCATCTTGAAAAATAAATTCAAGCGCTCGTGCTTATAAAACAATCAGCTAAGATTCAGGTAGCAAATTAGCTCACAGGCGTATGTCATCACTTAGCAAGTTAGCATACAATAAGACCAAGGCTACTGACTTTGTCAAGAACAGCTTTTACTCCCCCATGCAACTGCCTCCAAGGATGGGCCAGTTTCAGTCAAAAACAGCATGTAACGCCTAGGCAATATCATACACAAAATAAATTTTTTTATTGTAAATGATAACTTCCATTCTTTATGCATTATGGGTATTTACCACTTATTTTTTGGGAATTCCTTGTCTGTTCACTGGCAATGTTCAATTCTCACCTCTTGTGGCAGCTGCTTCCTGATTGGCCAATATCTCCCAACCACTGTGCTTCAAGCGAATTAAGTGACCTAACTGAGCAATCTTTGCTTAAGAATTGAGTGTACTCACGGCAAACAAAACTAATCTATATGCAATTTCATTGTTAGGCCATAAGTTAGCCTATAGGCTATTAGGCAACTTTGTTTGTATTTAATTCTAACTGGTACACTAGCAAAACAACTGCCATAAAGTTTTTAACTTTCACAAACTGTTATTGTTTCGGAGAACAATGTGCTGAAACCCAGGTAGCTGTGATCTAACTATTGTGTAAAACGGCCTCTAATTGGCCAACTGTTCAGGGCATTTCCTAATGTATTCAGCTACATTCCACTCCAGCACAGGCTCCAGCAAACAGTCAAGATAGGCCCTCAACTAGCCAATCAGCAGAGACTCAGACGTTATATGTTAATGAGTTGACAGCGCCATTACATAGCCTGACCACTAAGCCTGGCCAATGGGGTCAGGCATTCAAAAAGAGTAAAATTCCGTTGCAATGGTTACAACCACAAGTTTTTGTTTACTGTATAAATGATGTGTATACATCAATTGAAGATATTTAAAAGTGATTATGAATTTCATCTAATCGTTTCTGTTAGTTTGACAGCTCTGACCAGGTGGGCCACATGAATAATTATGATAATACCGCAACTTAATGTGATTTGCCTGCGGTGCCTTTCCTGGGTGCTACATTCTGATTGGCTGTTGCAAATGACATAGCTGCCTCTTGAGATGAGAAGCCAGTTAAGGCAGTCAGGAGTCTTGGTATTAGCTAAAGTATGAGAGCTGTCATCACCGAGCAATGTCAATATGACAATGCCTTGGTTAGGTGTTAGGTGTGAAGAGAGAGACCGTCACCGCCAAATTCTGAATTGACTAACCTTGGCCTTCATGGCCTTATTGTGCAAATACGATATTCTCCTCTGAGGTTTAGGCAAAATAACTAGTATGATATCAATTTTGCAGAAGAATTTTCAATGGGCAGAGGCAGACGTGAAGATGACATGAAATTGCCTTTGCGTGATGGTGTTCATTTAAATGCACATTCACTCCATGAGTGGAGTCGTTCACCTGCCTAAATAAAAGAATCCAAGACACTCCCTTAAAGATACAATTACTTTAAAACAGCAGTATTCTGAAAAAATTGGCATACCCCTAAATCCATGAAGAAAAAATGGTTTGAGAATACCTACAGAAAATTGTGAGCTTTTTCAATGTGATTACCCCATTGCTATTCTTCAGCCTTAGCAAGACCATGTGTCTCAATACTTTGCGGCTTCCACTTTACGGGCATCGCTTTAAGGATCTAAGGCATTGAGCGATGCCTTTCATCACAGTTTCATCATAAGAAAACCACATCATTTAAGAAAAGCAGACAGAGCTCTCGGGTGGCCTAACTAGCCAGTTCTGCAAGCTGAAGGTGCTGGGTTTCATCCCCGGCAGGGCACTCTTCATGAGCTACATCCCACCATCAAATTTTAAATTGGAGTTGCCTTGTATCAGGTATCTATGGTGAGGCAACCAAAAGACCCCTTCCCTGGCCATGGGGTTAATGTGTAACCTGAACTCAAAGCCTTATCATTTCATCATTATCTCTGTCTCTGGTAGCTGATCATATAAGCTGACTAAGCTTCATACCAGTGGCATTTATCATTGAGACACTGAAACCAAAACTAAATTTCTCAAGAAGCCGACTTTGCCCTAGTTAAGAGTGTGACTAGAAAAGCCAAACATCCTCCAGTATAAGACATTCAGAGAAATGATTGCTGAATCTAGGTAGGGTCCTGTCATTGCATGTCCACTGGCCGCTCCCCACTTGCTAATTGTCCTAGTAATTAAAATGGTACAATTGGGGTCACACGAGTGGTTTGTATGCAAAACGACTATTGTGGCAAACAGTTATTGCACTGGGATGTATTTGTAAACCTCTACAGTATAATCCTTGAAATAAATGTTTAGGCTATAGACAACCACCCTACCACACATGCTGCTAAACCAAAAACATAGAGATTGAATCTTCGCAAATGTGAGTCTACAAAACTGTATGGTGAAATTCAGTTGTAGGGCATAAGAGTTACTTGCAAAACAGGATCTTTGTGATTAAGTATTGATTTGATAGCGTGATGTTAGCAAGCTTTTTGTAAAGTTGAACTTCTCTTTGAGGAGTACTGTAGGGTATTGCTATTTAAATGGAAAACATTATAACTGAACGAGTGACCCGTATGTGTAAGAACGACCGCAAAACAATGATCATTATAGGGCAAAATTGGGCTGTGATTGCCGATAAGTTAACTGTAATATCCGAATGGAAGGCTCTAGAATGCTAAAACAGATGGACTGCGTTAAGTGTGAATCACGGAGCCAGAGCATAGTGTGATAAATGACAAGTGTATTTGTGATGCCAGTAGTCAGGTAGACTTTAATGAGCTTGAATGGTTGGTTTTAGTTTTGAAGAATCAAATTTAATATGTGATCTCACTTGTACGATTTGATTTTTTATTCACTTTTCAATTGTTATCGATGTTGAGTTTTTCTTAATCCTTTCTTGTACCCATTAAAAACCATTATATAACTTTATCTGGCGGGTAGTCCATTGATGATTACTTGGCATCCATGAAAGGTTGCAGATCATGAATTTGATTGTGGAACTTTAGTCTTAATTGATGATTATTCAATGGTTATTATCCCACTGACATTACGTGTTATCAAGACACTCCCATCACATATCCAGAAGTGATCAGTGTCAGAGTTAATTTAGTGCCCAGTTTCTCTAGAAAACATATGACTTCTAATGTGAATGGCTCTCAATACATATATCACAACTCGTTTCTTATATAATCCCACAATCATGATAATACTGGTCTTAAATTTGTTATATTTGTGGTCATGGTTGTTAATATGTTTGATGGACTTCTGAAATTAACATCTGATTTTCATTAGTTTTTTCACATGGTGGCCCGTCATCAGCAACACACTGCATTCAGTCATACTGTCCACTTTGTTGTCTTTCATGGGTCGGTTTGCCTTTTTTTATGATCCCCATCAATCTCCGGGGCTAAATTTCGTTTTATTTCATTTTTTTTTATCATCATTGCACTTGCATTTTTTGGAATTAAAAGACAATCAGCCGATGGAAAGCATCCGGGGCCTGTCAAACCCAATGGACAGACCAATAAATTTAGAACCAGGCAACAATTTCCTTGACTGTCTACTTCATTCGCCTTTTAGCCTCATCTACTGCAATGTATATTGTGAATAGCCCTCTGTGACCAAGGCAGATGTTGTTAGCGCTTTACTGCTACAGTTCATTTATTATTTATTTCTTGTTATATTCTTGTTACGAGCTTGCAAGTAAGACAACATTTTTTGTTATGTAATCTATTCGATTATAATGAGATATGCCCAAACTAAAACAACAAAAAGTATATTTCAATGACTGATATTGTTCAGATATGCCAAAACAAAACAAAAAACATATTTTAAAAGCATTCTTCAATGACTGACATTGTTCAGTTCTTTAGATTAGCATAAGTTTATCTATACTTTAATAGATGTTTTAGCAATGTTTTCTAAAAGACATTTTCTAAGATCTAATGTTTTGTCATGGAGCCAAGAGTAGACTTGTCTTCATGGTTCTGTCAAATGTGGTAGGGAAGCCTTTAATGGTGTATTTTAGCAAACCACATAATCTTCTTTGATTATCGTAGGATGAATCAAGTTCAAACACAATGATTGATTAATACTCAGTGGGCTATTGCGTCATGTTAATGCCATAATGGAGTGATACAAATCACGATTTGTGGCAGTTAACAAACTAAGAAACACAGAAAATACATTCCCCTGGCCTGACATTTCCTGAGAAACCATTGAAGTTGTCTGAAAGCTTCATGTGGGTGTGGATACAGTTACTCGTGTTCTATTCTTGCCTCAATCTTGGACACAGCAAAAAAACAGCTTTTGCTACAAACACAAAAAAGCAGTTTCATTGGAAATACCACAGAACTATCTATCATCTTGGGATATGTACATAAAAAAACTGTGCACCTCGCTTGGTTGTAAGATAAGTAAGATGGCACGCCTGCGAGCCATAACAACCTCACATATCCTGAATAAAATTTATGTAAGTGCTGTTCAACCTACCATTGATTATGCCATTATTATGTTCTTGGGGTTTTACATCTAATTATATTATTCATAAAATTCAACGTTTGCAAAACTATGTTGCCAGAATTGTAACAGGTAATTTTGACTATATTAACCACAGAGGAATTGACATTGTTAAATCACTATGCTGGATGAATGTTGTTCAAAGAAGAAATTATTTTACATTGGTTTTAATGTTTAAATGTCTAAGAGGTCTTGCACCAAATTACCTGTCAAATGAATTCACCATGTACAGAAATATTGAGAGTGTTTACGACTTACAGTCTTCTTCAAGTGAAAATGTTATTGTGCCATATATTGATGCTTCTGTGATGAAATGTTCTTTTAACTACAATGGTGCTATTTTATGGAATGGCCTTCCTAATTCTTTAAAGGTTTTAGCTGATGTCTGTGATTTTAAACGGAATGTCAAAACTTTTGTACTTACACATTTTTAGCTATTTATGTATTTATTGTATAATTTGTTTTTAACTATATTTTTATTTTTATGTATCACTTTTTTATAACAGCACCATTTGAAAAACAGTTGTATTGCTGACAATGTGTTGCTGTCAAAATATATTAAAATAAAATATAATAAACAGCTTGGTATATACACCTAACCAGTTGTATCTTCATCTACAATAAGTGTGAATAATTGCAACTTACCTTGTTACATATAAAGATCTCCCTATAAGTATTCTTGCAACACTACCATCCTGTAGTGGACAGTGTGCCTGAATGCCAGCATCTCAAGCTGGTTAAAGGCAGGAGCTGGCCAATGTGTACCGTTTGCACTAGATATATTGTAGAAAGTCAGTCATAAATCTAGCTCATTTGCACATGGGTAATCAACACTTAAACATCCACGGAGTGTGTGAAAAAGAAAAGATATGAAGGACTGCAACACTTTGAATGGACGTTGACACACCAGCGGAACATCTGTGATGTGCGGCTCACAGCTGCTGAGAGTCTGCAAATGGGCTGCTACTGGCACGCAGGCGATGTTTTCTTATTCTCTAGAGTGGCGCAGACTCATCATACAGCTATCCGGTTTCATACAGGAAGGAATAAATAATTCCCTGACAGGTCCAGCTGGGTGAATGCATTGACAAATATGGTTAACAACCAAACAATAATAATTTATGTAGACAGGTGGAACTGATATGACAATTACCAGGTTTTTGCAATTGTCAGGTTCTCCGGCAGGAAATGTACTGCACGCAATCCACATGCTGGAGTTGAGCCAGCCACTGTAGTTCACCTTCAGGATTCACTCAATTGGGGAATAATAGAACCCATCAAAGTTGCCTGAAATCAATGTGATTCTCACATTTGGTGGTTTTGATTGCATGTAGGCTCCTTCTTATATCTGTACCATAAAAAGTATAGGCACTCTTCATCTTGGCAAGAATAAGAACATGGTATAAATGTGAAACGTGGTGTGGACTCTTAGCATTATCATCTCACAATGAGTCATATTTATGTCTGACTCTGGAAGCTGGTCATATGAGGTAGCTTCAGACCAGCATTGAAAATATACAATGTAATAATACCGGTTTCTGGCGTTTTAGAATAGGTAATTCAATGGTTGATGGTCTTATGGTGTTCCTCTAAGTCAATATTTGACATGTAGCTCAGCTATAAACAGCTGTTCTGGATATCACTTAGGTACTCTTGAGTATGAAGCTGCGGCATTGCTGCCACCATCCGTGGCACACAAACTGGTGAAATAGTATAGCTAGACCCAAACCTTTCCCTTTAACTTCAAAATCAGGTGGTTAAAATATCTATTAATTTAAGAAAGCAGGTCACCAATATTAGGATTAAAAAACAGAAGTTGCTTATGTAGTACTTAAGGGGCGTTCACACTGTCACGTATAAGACCTATGTATGACCACGTATGTAACAAGAACATTCTTTTTCAAAAAAAAAGAATAGATACCTGGTGTTGTGTGTAGAATGCCAGCAGCACTAGGCCTACAATGTAAACACTTCAATGCAGTATGATGGCTACTGCCTCATTAAGACCAGTGTTTGGGCCTTGTATACTCCATTCTTTACTCAGAATTTTACAAATTTCTTTATCTATCAGACTAGCACTACAATATCCTTGGATTGCCCATCAGACCACGAAATGCATTGTTATATGCCACCCAAGTACACTATATAATATAATTACTAATTTTTTCTGTTTTCACAAACCATTTTGCCCCAGTCTTACATAGCCGGTTTTGCCGTAGTGAACCCGTAGTATTACATAACGGTTATGCAACAGCTTTTTTCGCCAGGTTGGCGACGGATTCTGGCGGCAAAAAGGGTTCTACGGGTGACTCGGCGGGTTCTACGGGTGACTCGGCGGGTGACTCGGCGGGTTCTATGGGTCACTCGGCAGGTTCTACGGGTCACTAGAAATAATAGTAGGAGTAACTCGACGGCTTCCAGGTGTAATCCGTGACTTCCAAGGGTGACTTGCCGACTGCTACCAGTGTCAGCATCAACGTAGGCAGGGAGGGTGGTTTTTATATACTTTAAAAGGCTGCTGCTCCCCTAATATTAGTCTGATTTTCGTCAAATAAAGACTGAATTGTAGTATAGTTTATACTGATTCCATAAGTGTTTTTGGATCGAAAATAACCAAATATTAAGCGAGATATTCTATATTGTATAATAAGCATATAAATCTATCTGTCTCTCTAAACTATTTATCTACATATTTACATATCTACATATCTATCTATCTATCTACATATCTATCTCTCTAACTATCTACATTAAAGAACAGTGATTAATGTTTTTTACAAGAATATTCTTGTTTTTGCCCAGTATACTCCATTAATTTTCCTCACCTTATCTATTATATAAATTTTATTTGACGAAAATCGGACTATATACAATTCATAGATGAGCGGCCAGAGGGCTAAAAAGTGGCTTATTTAAGGAGTTTTGTGACCCCGAGAGCATGATTGCAATGGAAATGAAATTTTTGCATTTTTCAACCTTACACAGATAATATGAAATAACAGGATTCCTGTAATCCACAGCTTCACCTAATGCTATAGAATTAATAGCAAAGGATAACGAAATGCAAATATGGTAAAGAAATCTGGAAATTTTCCTGTCATTTCAAGGATATATTACTTCACAGCTAGCACCATGTGACAGAATACCCCACAAATGGCATAAAATATTAAAGTTTATGAAGAGTACTTTATTAGGAAGCCATGCTTCTGGTATCCATGGCAACCAAACATGTTGCTATGGCTGCCTCATTGCCAACTCAAACTGCTTTGAGAAAGTTGTTATTTACCAGAAAAATCTGAAATAACTGCATCCATCCTGTAAAAGATTGAGTTTCAAGTAACAATTTAAACAGCACCATGTTAATTAATTTACATAAGGTAATGAATTACTTTTCAGAGGCAAAGGTCACCAATATAATTATGCCAAATATGGAAATCTGTCAATTTTGTTGTTATTCCAAGGATATCTTATTTAGCAGCTAACAATATGAAACAGAAAACCACACAAATGGCATATCATATGAAAGGCTATCCAGAATACTTTTAAAGACACCTTGGTATTGGTACCTATGGCAACCAAATGTTGCTATCCCTAACTTATAATACACCGAGGGAGATGACATTTACAAAAATTCTGGAAAAAATCTATTATCGTAATTTATTCAGTAAATTGCTGTGGAATAGACCAAATGCACCATACAGCATGTCACTGCATATTGTATGGGAAGTCACCGTAAAAATACTCTACACCATGATACTGCAGTATTTTATGGTAAGATACAGAAAATATCAACTGCCAATCACTAATCATATAAAAGCTTATGAAAAGTATTTTCTTATGACACCATAATTATGAAATCCATATGGCAACCAAAATTATGCTAGTTACCAACTAATGATGCAGTGAGGGAGATGACATTTAACAGAAAAATCTAAAATAATGTGATACATGTTATTTAGATTTTCAAGCAAGAATTTGAACTAGGGTTGTTTTGGGGAGCAGGCGGGTATCCTACCACTGGACCGCCAACTGTCTTTTGGCACTAAAGCTAGTTCTCTAGAATTTCTTGCAATATATTTTTTTTAATATATATTAACTTACAGATGTCTTGTCAGCAATAAATGATACTTCTTGCTATACAATGTTTTGTTAACAAAATTAAAGCCTTGTCAATATTAAAAATATTCTCAGAATTTCTGGAGCATCTGTTAGACAATATATCATATTAAGAAAAATATTACTTTGTCATACATTTTCTGTATGTGAAAATCCTAGCATCCCATCCAGAATTGTGATTTTTTATTTATTTTCGAAAATGGTCATTTCCATGGAAACCTGCTTATTTGAGAATATTGAAGTGGCAACTACTTCATGTCATCCTACCCATAGTTCCATGCTTTAAATTCATTCACCATTGGATGCTTATTTTGAAATAGCCTCACCTTATAGATCTTTCACCGGTGAAAGATCTATAAGGTGAGGCTATTTCAAAATAAGCATCCAATGGTTATGAATTTATGTTTCCATGGCAACTAGTGCAATGGCTGATCAATATTGGTTTAAAATATCCTAGCTAGAGTTTGATGCTTTGAATTAATCTATTAACAATATGTTCAACAATATTATGTGACAATCTTCTGGCATATTGTTGAAACAATTTGAGAGGTTTGGTTACCTTGGTGACTATTTTCCTACTAAAAATAAACTGGAAGTCTACAAATAAGGTATTATTAGAAAGACCATAATGTTAGGTTTTTCAAACATGAGTGAGAAAGCAACCTTCTCACAATTATTTACATAATAATGAAATGAAAGTTACTAGTTTTGTTTCCATTACAACCTGAGCAATGTCAGATGAATGGCCACAGAATGATTTTTTTCCAGATTTGTCTATTGCTTGAATTTAGGCAATTTTTAGTCCTGAAAATTGCTGAGATGGTTACCATGGTAACTATATTGTCAAGTTTTGCACCACTTTTGAGTTTTAAGACCAAACAATCTGAATAGCTTAAGTCTTCGTGATTAAAATGATGTGACTACTAAGAGGGGTAGGTCTGATCCCTCCCTAGTTTCAATGCTAATTTTCATCCTCGATGTCCTCTAGCTGACCCCCCCAAAAATCACCAAAAATTTGACCCCACTTGACCTTTCTCTTTGCACCCAGGCACTTCCCATGCTAACTTTCATCGACCCCCCCCCGCCGACCCCCCCCAAAATCACCAAACATTTGACCCCACTTGACCCCCACTTGACCCTACTTGACCCTCTTTGATCCCCTGTCCCCATGCTAACTTTCATCGATCCCCATATCTAATTAGCACACGGGCACTTCCCATGCTAACTTTCACCTTTGATCCCATGTCTAATTAGCACACCGGGGCACTTGCCATGCTAACTTTCATCGACCCCCCCTTGATCCTACTTGACCCTACTTGACCCCCTTGATCCCCTGTCCCCATGCTAACTTTCATCGACCCCCCCTTGATCCCACTTGACCCTACTTGACCCCTTTGATCCGCTGTCTAATTAGCCCATCACCTGGCACTTCCCATACTAACTTTCATTCTCTATGTCCTCTAGCCCCACCCCCCCCCATTTGCATCCCCCCTGTCTAATAAGCCACTCCCTCTCTAATAAGTCATTCTAATCTACTCAGATATATAAACAGATAGTCTAGAACAAATATAGATAGGCTAGACAATTCTAGACAGATATTCTAGGCTAGACAACTAAACACTACAGTCCTCTGACCTAAAAAGCATACCCCCCCCCCCCCCCAACCAGAGGGCTGCTGCCATTTTCCCCTTGTTACTCACCAGGGGGGAGATCTGCTATTTTTACCCTTGTGACTCACCAGAGGGGAGACCAGTGTTATTTACCCTGGTCAAAGGTCATGACCTCACCAGGTGAGAGCTGTCACCTCGATCCTCTCCTTTGAAGGATGATAGTTTAGCCTAATGCTTACAATTCTACCCCTTTGATCATTGTTGACAGTGAAAATTGACATTATTTCACATGAGTCAGTTTCTAAAAATAAATTACCTATATGCATTACTATTATATACTAGGCTCATTATACTTAATTATGGATACATCCTACCCCCTGTCTATCCTTTGATGTTATTTGATGGTAACTGATCAAATGTCTCACTACTTCATCTTATGACTCATCTGTTTGGATCTAAAAATACTCTATAACAGCAACATGATCATACATGCTGAACAAAAAATAACTCTGGTCTCTATAAATAAAGAGAGAGAAACATTTTATCATTCAGAAATGGAAAGTCACACAGATAAAATCAGTCTTAAAAAGCTTACTGTTACTTTCAATACTGAGAAAAACATAATTCACCCAATAAATCCTGATGATGAAAGTAGAAATGGCATAATTTGGCAACTTGAAGCTATGAGGAGATTGAATGAAGAAGGAACAAAGGATCATGACCCCAATGAAGAGACTGGTATGAGTCATTCACTGCAGGTCATCTAAGGTCATCAACTGTAGGTCATCTAAGGTCATCAAGTATGCTGCATGTCCAGACTTGTTTGGCCCTCCCATGCACATAGACCAATCAAATTACACACTAATCTCATTCATACAGCACAATGATCTCAGACAGGATATTGTTATTCATATGAGACCTGAATCCCTCCTCACTAGAAAGACCATTATGGACCACATGGAAAAATGTATGACCACCGGTCAGGGCCCAAGGGCATGGACAATTTTACTTCTTGTCATAAAAATAACGAAAATAAAACATCAACTAAAAAAAAAGGCAAACAACAAAAACATAAATCTATCTTAATTATAAAACACAAGCTTAATTGTGAAATTTTAAAATGAAATTACAAGAGTAAAAAAAATTAATGACTAACGATATGCAGCAATTTACATACTCAGACCTCATAATTTCACAACAACTTACATACCTCGTTAATGGTCGTAAGTTAAAATTACATAACCTGTACATAGCTCATTAATGATCATTATATTTTTCTTTTGTGTCAAGGTGTTCATAATTAACACGTTTACATAACTCATAGGTCATCAAGTATGCTGCATGTCCAGACTTGTTTGGCCCTCCCATGCACATAGACCAATCAAATTACACACTAATCTCATTCATACAGCACAATGATCTCAGACAGGATATTGTTATTCATATGAGACCTGAATCCCTCCTCACTAGAAAGACCATTATGGACCACATGGAAAAATGTATGACCACCGGTCAGGGCCCAAGGGCATGTACAATTTTACTTCTTGTCATAAAAATAACAAAAATAAAACATCAACTAAAAAAAAAGGCAAACAACAAAAACATAAATCTATCTTAATTATAAAACACAAGCTTAATTGTGAAATTTTAAAATGAAATTACAAGAGTAAAAAAAATTAATGACTAACGATATGCATCAATTTACATACTCAGACCTCATAATTTCACAACAACTTACATACCTCGTTAATGGTCGTAAGTTAAAATTACATAACCTGTACATAGCTCATTAATGATCATTATATTTTTCTTTTGTGTCAAGGTGTTCATAATTAACACGTTTACATAACTCATAGGTCATCAAGTATGCTGCATGTCCAGACTTGTTTGGCCCTCCCATGCACATAGACCAATTAAATTACACACTAATCTCATTCATACAGCACAATGATCTCAGACAGGATATTGTTATTCATATGAGACCTGAATCCCTCCTCACTAGAAAGACCATTATGGACCACATGGAAAAATGTATGACCACCGGTCAGGGCCCAAGGGCATGGACAATTTTACTTCTTGTCATAAAAATAACAAAAATAAAACATCAACTAAAAAAAAAAGGCAAACAACAAAAACATAAATCTATCTTAATTATAAAACACAAGCTTAATTGTGAAATTTTAAAATGAAATTACAAGAGTAAAAAAAATTAATGACTAACGATATGCATCAATTTACATACTCAGACCTCATAATTTCACAACAACTTAACATACCTCGTTAATGGTCGTAAGTTAAAATTACATAACCTGTACATAGCTCATTAATGATCATTATATTTTTCTTTTGTGTCAAGGTGTTCATAATTAACACGTTTACATAACTCATTAATGTTGTATAATGTCACATGTCCACATTGGTACACAGATAACTCATCATAATTTCACAATCGCAATCGGTATTCACCAATACATAGACATAACCAGGCCACCATTGACTCATCACAATTTCACAATGACTATTGATATGCATCAATGCACAGACAATTTCACAAGAGGTTAGTCTCACATCAGTGCACAACAGTGTAGAGAACATGTCAAGACATGTATGACCACCTGTCTGGGGCCCAGGAGCATGGACACTTCTACCTATTGTCATAAAAAGAATAAAAATAAAACATAACTAGAAAAAAATTAATATATGAAATAAAAAGGCAAACAATAAAAACACAAACCTATCTTAATTATAAAACACTAACTTATTACTGAAATGTTAAAATGAAATTACAAGAGTAAAAAAATTAATGACTAATGATATGTATCAATGCACAGACATATTCAGACCCTCTATGACACTCAGATGACTCATCATAATTTCACAATATTTTTACAAAAGTAAAACATTTAATTTTACAATCTGCAAAACTACAAAAACATTAAAAAAATGTCAACTGATCAATTTTAAAGATTAAAACTTAAATATAAAATAACAATTGTCTTCATTAAAGAAACAGACTAATTGAACTGACCGTAGGGAAGCGTATATTGACTTATTTGTTTCTCAATCTGTAATTAAATCACCTCAATAACCCTTGTAGTGTAAGCCTACTTTGAAAAAAGCTAAAGTAAAACAGAAAAACAGCTGTGTACTGTTAGGCAGTGTTAGCCACTTAAAAGACTCATCATAATTTCACAAAGGGTTGGTTCCACATCAGTGCACACAGCATGTCCACAATGGCTGACTATATGCATCAACGCACAGATATGGCCAGACATCTATGACCACCTGGTCAGTGTCTTAGCTATATTCAAGATCCTATATGTTGTTGAGATATGGTTCAATGATTCATTTTCAAGAGATCATGTCTTCTATCCTATATGGAGAAGGTATGTTTCACATCAGTGCAAAGAAAGTTCATTGTCATAAAAAGAACAAACAAGAAATACATATAACTAACAAAACAAACTGCAAAACATGCACCTATAATAAAAATTTAATTTTGAAATTTAAAAATTTGCATCTTATCACTATATTAAAAATTAAAACTTAAATATTAAATTACAAAATAACCATTGTCTAAGTTAAAGTAACTGTTTAAACTGACCATAGAGAAACATATTTTGACTTACTTTTTTCTCCCATCTGCAATTAAATCACTTCAGTATACACTATCCTTGCAGCCACTTTAATTGTGTTATTTGTAAAAAATGTTACCAAAAATTAATATGACATAAAGTTACCAAAAACCAACACTACATACTTATTTCTCTAATTCAAAATCAAATACAAACGATGCAAACCTTTTATCCAAAACTAAACAAAAGTCAATAAAACGGAAAATTTCAGAAAAACTGTGCACTTAGTAGATTGCACAGTGGGAGTTAGGCAGTGGTTTCATATCAATGCACATGAATGCAGTGAGTATGTGAGAAAAATAAAACTTAGAACTTAAATATATAAACTACATGCTCAACAACAAGATATAATCATAACTGAAAAAAAAAAACATATGCAAAAACATATATCTAATTTTGAAACTATTTCAGATTTACTTGTAAAATACATTAAAAATTAATATGACATAAAGTTACCAAAAATAAACACAACATACTTATTTATCTAATTTAAAATTAAATACAAAAGATGCAAACCTTTTATCCAAAATTAAACAAAAGTCAATAAAACAGAAAATGTAAGAAAATCTGTGCACTGTTAACCACTTAGTAGACTGCACAATGGGAGTTAGGCAGTGGTTTCATATCAATGCACGTGAATGCAGTGAGTAAGTGAGGAAATTAAAACTTAGAACTAAAATATGTATATAAAACTACATTCTCAAAAACAAGAAATAATCATAAATGGGAAAAACACATATGCAAAAACATGTATCTAATTTTGAATCTATTTCAGATATGTAAAATCAAAATTAGAAAAATTAAAAAATTAAATATTAAAATATGCAGAATGTCAAACTTCCCCAAATTTCATAACCATAATGACTCTTAAGATAGTTTTCCCCTTAAATATATGTTGAGGAAAGCATCCCCTATTTGTCCCAATTGCTGCCAGTTTCTCCATACCTGCATGATCAGAGGGCCAGCAATGGGGGCTATAATTCAATACCAACATAATCAAAGTAGTATATGCCAGTATACTATCCCAATATTTACACAACATGCATCCACAAATTGCTATAAGCATTTTCTAAGATGCAATGTAATTGTGAAAATATATTATAAGATAGTTTAGTTTCTTGTATGGAAGGTAGTCACAAAGCAAGCCTGCTCAGGTATTTCAACCAACTTGAAAGGTGAGAGGTTCATATATTACTCACTAATAATACAAATAATCAGAAATATATTGTTCACATTTTACTGAAAATGTATGAAGTAAAGATAGCATAACTGAAATATACATAGAATAATTTATCCTACTCAAGAACAATAATACAATATAGTGTTAAGTTTGAAAAAAAAAAACAAGATCTGCATAACTTCTAAATTATCATTTGGCAGTTAAAGAGTAACTCAGTGACTCTGGGTGGAAAAGGTTACACAAATTGTATTTTCTTCATTATATTGCAACTAACATTAATATCTCCAAGCTATTGTTTCGATCAAACAATGCAACAATGCTTTCCTCTTTGATGCAAGTAGAGACTTCAAATGTGGTATATGCAAGCAAGGCAATCATCACATGACATTTTATTCTGATCTATAATCCTCAGTTGAGACATAGGCACAGAGATAAAGTCAAATATGTTATTTAATAGTCATGTTCTAGCAGTTGTATGATCACCCAAAGAGATTATGTTTAATGATAGGAATAACCCATATTTCTTGCCTAAACCTTTGCTTAACTAGACTTGGTGGAAGTGATTGTACAGAGTAGCTTGTGTATAACCTGTGCTAATGATATACAATATAAAACATTGCAGCTGGTGATGTATTATTTCTGAGAAATGAATGCATCAACTACTAACCACTAGCAATATTGTTTATAAAAAGTTTCTATTACCCTGAGTTTGTTGTACTTCATTTAGATGGCAAATTTATTTGGCATTTTGCTGTGATTGGCCGACTCTCTAAGCAACTGATATTAATTCAAATGAACAGGTCAAGTCTTGTTTATGACAGATTTAAATTTCATAGAATAACATGCATTATATTCTAAGCATTAAACCTTAATAGTGTGCATAATTGTTTTACAATTGTCTACTGGCATTGTCCAAGAAGCAGAGGGTTAAACACTGATGTCCAGAAAGTGAGACATGTTTCCTTAACTTTATTATTGTATAGACACTGTCAATTGCTTAGTAGACTCAATAAGTATCTTATTTCTCAAATTAAAAAATTGCATAATAAAGGTAAAAAAAATATGCCTGCAAAATACACCAAACTTATTTATTACCGTATCAAAATTCTAAGATGTACATATATTACTCAAATGTAACACAAAACAAAAGCCCAATATCAAAGCTAAATAATTACAAAATTTATAAAACCAAATTACTATGACCCCTCTTTAGCTGAGCAAGACTAGACCATCTTTATTATTTCTCACTTCCCCTAATTTATTACTCCCCTTAATCTGCACTGGCTACTTTAGCCATCTTGTTCATAAATAATCTCTCTTAGGCAGTTTCTCCATTCTGACAAAAATATATCACAGTGTATGGTGGCATGCATCCCATATTATGTAGATCACACAGAATTCATCACCACCTCCATGATCAAAGGGTCACCTACCTGCATACTGTCCATTATATTTTTTCAGTAGGCATTCAGTAATTAGCAATTGGATGCAATGAAATTGTGCCAATATATAAGTCAGTTACAAATTTAGTTTCACCCAGTCAACCTTAGTTCACCAGTTCTAACTTAAAAGGTGAGAGAATTGACAAATTATCAATATATCAGGTAACATATTTTACCACAACATTTATTGTATAATTTGTAAAATATTGATACATGACTGTAATATTTGTTACAAAAAATGTGCATGGCTTCATGATAAAATTTAAACTTATGTCTCAAATTTAATATAAAAATACAAAGCTAAAAACCTTAATATTACAAACTATGTGGTTGGCCTTCTGGGTTCCTATAGGTGATGACAAATGTCTCTTAAATAGTTTTTCATTATAATCTAACTTAAACCTTTAGCCATATGTAGTGGAATGCACTAAATTCTAGCAGCAATCAAACATTTGTCCCATGGACATGGTCTCTGTTATCATAAGATACACTTACATATTTTGAAATTTAAAGAGTAAACTTACAAAAAAGCATAATTATTTCCATCAATTAGATTCCAATCAAATGTTATAAGAAAATATTCTTTAAATCTAAAAAAGCTTAAGACTTTTAAAGCTTAAATTTTTCTCTCTCCCTAGTTCATTACACCAGTCTGCACCATCAATCACATGTTTTGTGAGCATACATGCCCCAGGGTATTTCACTTTTGTTGTTATGAAGAAAACTACAAAAATGTCTTAAACAAAAAATTATATATAATAAATATTGCAAGATATGTGTTTGCACACCTCCTATGCACCTGCTGGCAGCAGTGAAGGCAGAATTCACTGCTATGATATCAAGGGGTCATAATATTATATCGACATAATTTCCACAATGTATTTATAAAACAGGTACTTAATGCCAAGCATTTGTGAGATGCAATGACATTTTTCGGTGTGTAAAAATAGAAGACTTCAGTTTCATAAAAGTCAATCACAAATTAAATCTGCTAGCTCGAAATAACTACAGTTTATCAGTACTTTTTGTCAGAGGGGAGAGATAAATATAAATATTATTCCTTAACTGTCAACCTTACAATGGTTTAAAGACAGACATTTATGCCAGGAACAAATCAGAAACTAATTATAGTTTTCACTTTAAACTGAAACTTCACACAAGTTAATACATTTTGTTAAGACATGAACTAACTTTCAATTAAATTAATCTGCCAAAAAAATGTTATACAAATATTTATATATATATAGAATAAAATAAGAATTTTAGGAATGAAATTTACAAGTTGGTACTATTGTAAACACATTTATTACATAACTGGTTTTCCTTACTGTAAAACATTGGCAAGTACTACAAATTATTCACTACATGGATCATTACTAGAATTGTGGATTGTCATCAATATAAATCAGTCTGTTTCCACTAGAAAATTCAATATCATGAGGTATGGACAATAACTTTGAACTTCTTTTTATAAGCCCAGCAAAGCGTCTGCTGGATGATTTCCATTAAATCATTATAATGTAATTAGAGTGTGTATCAGTGACTTTGGGTAAAAATTTTACATTTAAAAATCATGAGAGCCAAATGTAGAGCACCTTCTTCATTTTCTTCCAGGTATATGAAAAGGACCACATCCAAGTTCCTGATAATAATTCTGCATTAGTTTGTTTCATCTTTTATTACAAAAGATACAAAATAGCCAGTTATCTGATAATTTAAAAAAGACATGACTTATGGAACACAGTGCTCCTGAACAAAATTAAATCTGATGGAATTCTAAATATTTCATGTGCTCAGTTAAAAATGTATATGCATGTGCTTGTGAAAAGGGTGGGGGCACCCGCGCCGCAATCTATGAGACCGCCCGGGCGCAAGCACGGGCGCGAGCGCGTGTCAGAGGGCGGATTCCTCTGTCATGCTAAATAGAATCTGCCCTCTGACCCGCGCTCGCGCCCGTGCTTGCGCCCGGGCGGTCTCATAGATTGCGGCGCGGGTGCCCCCACCCTTTTCACAAGCACATGCATATACATTTTTAACTGAGCACATGAAATATTTAGAATTCCATCAGATTTAATTTTGTTCAGGAGCACTGTGTTCCATAAGTCATGTCTTTTTTAAATTATCAGATAACTGGCTATTTTGTATCTTTTGTAATAAAAGATGAAACAAACTAATGCAGAATTATTATCAGGAACTTGGATGTGGTCCTTTTCATATACCTGGAAGAAAATGAAGAAGGTGCTCTACATTTGGCTCTCATGATTTTTAAATGTAAAATTTTTACCCAAAGTCACTGATACACACTCTAATTACATTATAATGATTTAATGGAAATCATCCAGCAGACGCTTTGCTGGGCTTATAAAAAGAAGTTCAAAGTTATTGTCCATACCTCATGATATTGAATTTTCTAGTGGAAACAGACTGATTTATATTGATGACAATCCACAATTCTAGTAATGATCCATGTAGTGAATAATTTGTAGTACTTGCCAATGTTTTACAGTAAGGAAAACCAGTTATGTAATAAATGTGTTTACAATAGTACCAACTTGTAATTTTCATTCCTAAAATTCTTATTTTATTCTATATATATATAAATATTTGTATAACATTTTTTTGGCAGATTAATTTAATTGAAAGTTAGTTCATGTCTTAACAAAATGTATTAACTTGTGTGAAGTTTCAGTTTAAAGTGAAAACTATAATTAGTTTCTGATTTGTTCCTGGCATAAATGTCTGTCTTTAAACCATTGTAAGGTTGACAGTTAAGGAATAATATTTATATTTATCTCTCCCCTCTGACAAAAAGTACTGATAAACTGTAGTTATTTCGAGCTAGCAGATTTAATTTGTGATTGACTTTTATGAAACTGAAGTCTTCTATTTTTACACACCGAAAAATGTCATTGCATCTCACAAATGCTTGGCATTAAGTACCTGTTTTATAAATACATTGTGGAAATTATGTCGATATAATATTATGACCCCTTGATATCATAGCAGTGAATTCTGCCTTCACTGCTGCCAGCAGGTGCATAGGAGGTGTGCAAACACATATCTTGCAATATTTATTATATATAATTTTTTGTTTAAGACATTTTTGTAGTTTTCTTCATAACAACAAAAGTGAAATACCCTGGGGCATGTATGCTCACAAAACATGTGATTGATGGTGCAGACTGGTGTAATGAACTAGGGAGAGAGAAAAATTTAAGCTTTAAAAGTCTTAAGCTTTTTTAGATTTAAAGAATATTTTCTTATAACATTTGATTGGAATCTAATTGATGGAAATAATTATGCTTTTTTGTAAGTTTACTCTTTAAATTTCAAAATATGTAAGTGTATCTTATGATAACAGAGACCATGTCCATGGGACAAATGTTTGATTGCTGCTAGAATTTAGTGCATTCCACTACATATTGCTAAAGGTTTAAGTTAGATTATAATGAAAAACTATTTAAGAGACATTTGTCATCACCTATAGGAACCCAGAAGGCCAACCACATAGTTTGTAATATTAAGGTTTTTAGCTTTGTATTTTTATATTAAATTTGAGACATAAGTTTACATTTTATCATGAAGCCATGCACATTTTTTGTAACAAATATTACAGTCATGTATCAATATTTTACAAATTATACAATAAATGTTGTGGTAAAATATGTTACCTGATATATTGATAATTTGTCAATTCTCTCACCTTTTAAGTTATAACTGGTGAACTAAGGTTGACTGGGTGAAACTAAATTTGTAACTGACTTATATATTGGCACAATTTCATTGCATCCAATTGCTAATTACTGAATGCCTACTGAAAAAATATAATGGACAGTATGCAGGTAGGTGACCCTTTGATCATGGAGGTGGTGATGAATTCTGTGTGATCTACATAATATGGGATGCATGCCACCATACACTGTGATATATTTTTGTCAGAATGGAGAAACTGCCTAAGAGAGATTATTTATGAACAAGATGGCTAAAGTAGCCAGTGCAGATTAAGGGGAGTAATAAATTAGGGGAAGTGAGAAATAATAAAGATGGTCTAGTCTTGCTCAGCTTAAAGAGGGGTCATAGTAATTTGGTTTTATAAATTTTGTAATTATTTAGCTTTGATATTGGGCTTTTGTTTTGTGTTACATTTGAGTAATATATGTACATCTTAGAATTTTGATACGGTAATAAATAAGTTTGGTGTATTTTGCAGGCATATTTTTTTTACCTTTATTATGCAATTTTTTAATTTGAGAAATAAGATACTTATTGAGTCTACTAAGCAATTGACAGTGTCTATACAATAATAAAGTTAAGGAAACATGTCTCACTTTCTGGACATCAGTGTTTAACCCTCTGCTTCTTGGACAATGCCAGTAGACAATTGTAAAACAATTATGCACACTATTAAGGTTTAATGCTTAGAATATAATGCATGTTATTCTATGAAATTTAAATCTGTCATAAACAAGACTTGACCTGTTCATTTGAATTAATATCAGTTGCTTAGAGAGTCGGCCAATCACAGCAAAATGCCAAATAAATTTGCCATCTAAATGAAGTACAACAAACTCAGGGTAATAGAAACTTTTTATAAACAATATTGCTAGTGGTTAGTAGTTGATGCATTCATTTCTCAGAAATAATACATCACCAGCTGCAATGTTTTATATTGTATATCATTAGCACAGGTTATACACAAGCTACTCTGTACAATCACTTCCACCAAGTCTAGTTAAGCAAAGGTTTAGGCAAGAAATATGGGTTATTCCTATCATTAAACATAATCTCTTTGGGTGATCATACAACTGCTAGAACATGACTATTAAATAACATATTTGACTTTATCTCTGTGCCTATGTCTCAACTGAGGATTATAGATCAGAATAAAATGTCATGTGATGATTGCCTTGCTTGCATATACCACATTTGAAGTCTCTACTTGCATCAAAGAGGAAAGCATTGTTGCATTGTTTGATCGAAACAATAGCTTGGAGATATTAATGTTAGTTGCAATATAATGAAGAAAATACAATTTGTGTAACCTTTTCCACCCAGAGTCACTGAGTTACTCTTTAACTGCCAAATGATAATTTAGAAGTTATGCAGATCTTGTTTTTTTTTTTCAAACTTAACACTATATTGTATTATTGTTCTTGAGTAGGATAAATTATTCTATGTATATTTCAGTTATGCTATCTTTACTTCATACATTTTCAGTAAAATGTGAACAATATATTTCTGATTATTTGTATTATTAGTGAGTAATATATGAACCTCTCACCTTTCAAGTTGGTTGAACTACCTGAGCAGGCTTGCTTTGTGACTACCTTCCATACAAGAAACTAAACTATCTTATAATATATTTTCACAATTGCATTGCATCTTAGAAAATGCTTATAGCAATTTGTGGATGCATGTTGTGTAAATATTGGGATAGTATACTGGCATATACTACTTTGATTATGTTGGTATTGAATTATAGCCCCCATTGCTGGCCCTCTGATCATGCAGGTATGGAGAAACTGGCAGCAATTGGGACAAATAGGGGATGCTTTCCTCAACATATATTTAAGGGGAAAACTATCTTAAGAGTCATTATGGTTATGAAATTTGGGGAAGTTTGACATTCTGCATATTTTAATATTTAATTTTTTAATTTTTCTAATTTTGATTTTACATATCTGAAATAGATTCAAAATTAGATACATGTTTTTGCATATGTGTTTTTCCCATTTATGATTATTTCTTGTTTTTGAGAATGTAGTTTTATATACATATTTTAGTTCTAAGTTTTAATTTCCTCACTTACTCACTGCATTCACGTGCATTGATATGAAACCACTGCCTAACTCCCATTGTGCAGTCTACTAAGTGGTTAACAGTGCACAGATTTTCTTACATTTTCTGTTTTATTGACTTTTGTTTAATTTTGGATAAAAGGTTTGCATCTTTTGTATTTAATTTTAAATTAGATAAATAAGTATGTTGTGTTTATTTTTGGTAACTTTATGTCATATTAATTTTTAATGTATTTTACAAGTAAATCTGAAATAGTTTCAAAATTAGATATATGTTTTTGCATATGTTTTTTTTTTTCAGTTATGATTATATCTTGTTGTTGAGCATGTAGTTTATATATTTAAGTTCTAAGTTTTATTTTCCTCCCATACTCACTGCATTCATGTGCATTGATATGAAACCACTGCCTAACTCCCACTGTGCAATCTACTAAGTGCACAGTTTTTCTGAAATTTTCCGTTTTATTGACTTTTGTTTAGTTTTGGATAAAAGGTTTGCATCGTTTGTATTTGATTTTGAATTAGAGAAATAAGTATGTAGTGTTGGTTTTTGGTAACTTTATGTCATATTAATTTTTGGTAACATTTTTTACAAATAACACAATTAAAGTGGCTGCAAGGATAGTGTATACTGAAGTGATTTAATTGCAGATGGGAGAAAAAAGTAAGTCAAAATATGTTTCTCTATGGTCAGTTTAAACAGTTACTTTAACTTAGACAATGGTTATTTTGTAATTTAATATTTAGGTTTTAATTTTTAATATAGTGATAAGATGCAACTTTTTAAATTTCAAAATTAAATTTTTATTATAGGTGCATGTTTTGCAGTTTGTTTTGTTAGTTATATGTATTTCTTGTTTGTTCTTTTTATGACAATGAACTTTCTTTGCACTGATGTGAAACATACCTTCTCCATATAGGATAGAAGACATGATCTCTTGAAAATGAATCATTGAACCATATCTCAACAACATATAGGATCTTGAATATAGCTAAGACACTGACCAGGTGGTCATAGATGTCTGGCCATATCTGTGCGTTGATGCATATAGTCAGCCATTGTGGACATGCTGTGTGCACTGATGTGGAACCAACCCTTTGTGAAATTATGATGAGTCTTTTAAGTGGCTAACACTGCCTAACAGTACACAGCTGTTTTTCTGTTTTACTTTAGCTTTTTTCAAAGTAGGCTTACACTACAAGGGTTATTGAGGTGATTTAATTACAGATTGAGAAACAAATAAGTCAATATACGCTTCCCTACGGTCAGTTCAATTAGTCTGTTTCTTTAATGAAGACAATTGTTATTTTATATTTAAGTTTTAATCTTTAAAATTGATCAGTTGACATTTTTTTAATGTTTTTGTAGTTTTGCAGATTGTAAAATTAAATGTTTTACTTTTGTAAAAATATTGTGAAATTATGATGAGTCATCTGAGTGTCATAGAGGGTCTGAATATGTCTGTGCATTGATACATATCATTAGTCATTAATTTTTTTTACTCTTGTAATTTCATTTTAACATTTCAGTAATAAGTTAGTGTTTTATAATTAAGATAGGTTTGTGTTTTTATTGTTTGCCTTTTTATTTCATATATTAATTTTTTTCTAGTTATGTTTTATTTTTATTCTTTTTATGACAATAGGTAGAAGTGTCCATGCTCCTGGGCCCCAGACAGGTGGTCATACATGTCTTGACATGTTCTCTACACTGTTGTGCACTGATGTGAGACTAACCTCTTGTGAAATTGTCTGTGCATTGATGCATATCAATAGTCATTGTGAAATTGTGATGAGTCAATGGTGGCCTGGTTATGTCTATGTATTGGTGAATACCGATTGCGATTGTGAAATTATGATGAGTTATCTGTGTACCAATGTGGACATGTGACATTATACAACATTAATGAGTTATGTAAACGTGTTAATTATGAACACCTTGACACAAAAGAAAAATATAATGATCATTAATGAGCTATGTACAGGTTATGTAATTTTAACTTACGACCATTAACGAGGTATGTTAAGTTGTTGTGAAATTATGAGGTCTGAGTATGTAAATTGATGCATATCGTTAGTCATTAATTTTTTTTACTCTTGTAATTTCATTTTAAAATTTCACAATTAAGCTTGTGTTTTATAATTAAGATAGATTTATGTTTTTGTTGTTTGCCTTTTTTTTTTAGTTGATGTTTTATTTTTGTTATTTTTATGACAAGAAGTAAAATTGTCCATGCCCTTGGGCCCTGACCGGTGGTCATACATTTTTCCATGTGGTCCATAATGGTCTTTCTAGTGAGGAGGGATTCAGGTCTCATATGAATAACAATATCCTGTCTGAGATCATTGTGCTGTATGAATGAGATTAGTGTGTAATTTAATTGGTCTATGTGCATGGGAGGGCCAAACAAGTCTGGACATGCAGCATACTTGATGACCTATGAGTTATGTAAACGTGTTAATTATGAACACCTTGACACAAAAGAAAAATATAATGATCATTAATGAGCTATGTACAGGTTATGTAATTTTAACTTACGACCATTAACGAGGTATGTAAGTTGTTGTGAAATTATGAGGTCTGAGTATGTAAATTGCTGCATATCGTTAGTCATTAATTTTTTTTACTCTTGTAATTTCATTTTAAAATTTCACAATTAAGCTTGTGTTTTATAGTTAAGATAGATTTATGTTTTTGTTGTTTGCCTTTTTTTTTAGTTGATGTTTTATTTTTGTTATTTTTATGACAAGAAGTAAAATTGTACATGCCCTTGGGCCCTGACCGGTGGTCATACATTTTTCCATGTGGTCCATAATGGTCTTTCTAGTGAGGAGGGATTCAGGTCTCATATGAATAACAATATCCTATCTGAGATCATTGTGCTGTATGAATGAGATTAGTGTGTAATTTGATTGGTCTATGTGCATGGGAGGGCCAAACAAGTCTGGACATGCAGCATACTTGATGACCTATGAGTTATGTAAACGTGTTAATTATGAACACCTTGACACAAAAGAAAAATATAATGATCATTAATGAGCTATGTACAGGTTATGTAATTTTAACTTACGACCATTAACGAGGTATGTAAGTTGTTGTGAAATTATGAGGTCTGAGTATGTAAATTGCTGCATATCGTTAGTCATTAATTTTTTTTACTCTTGTAATTTCATTTTAAAATTTCACAATTAAGCTTGTGTTTTATAATTAAGATAGATTTATGTTTTTGTTGTTTGCTTTTTTTTTAGTTGATGTTTTATTTTCGTTATTTTTATGACAAGAAGTAAAATTGTCCATGCCCTTGGGCCCTGACCGGTGGTCATACATTTTTCCATGTGGTCCATAATGGTCTTTCTAGTGAGGAGGGATTCAGGTCTCATATGAATAACAATATCCTGTCTGAGATCATTGTGCTGTATGAATGAGATTAGTGTGTAATTTGATTGGTCTATGTGCATGGGAGGGCCAAACAAGTCTGGACATGCAGCATACTTGATGACCTTAGATGACCTACAGTTGATGACCTTAGATGACCTGCAGTGAATGACTCATACCAGTCTCTTCATTGGGGTCATGATCCTTTGTTCCTTCTTCATTCAATCTCCTCATAGCTTCAAGTTGCCAAATTATGCCATTTCTACTTTCATCATCAGGATTTATTGGGTGAATTATGTTTTTCTCAGTATTGAAAGTAACAGTAAGCTTTTTAAGACTGATTTTATCTGTGTGACTTTCCATTTCTGAATGATAAAATGTTTCTCTCTCTTTATTTATAGAGACCAGAGTTATTTTTTGTTCAGCATGTATGATCATGTTGCTGTTATAGAGTATTTTTAGATCCAAACAGATGAGTCATAAGATGAAGTAGTGAGACATTTGATCAGTTACCATCAAATAACATCAAAGGATAGACAGGGGGTAGGATGTATCCATAATTAAGTATAATGAGCCTAGTATATATATATATATATAGATTTTATTGACATGTAAAATATCATAAATGATACATATGTCATTCAGTTAAAAGATAACATGAAAGAGACATTAATGTAAGTACAGAAAGCAATAAAATTTCAATAATCAAGGTTCCAGCCACCAAGTTAACTTATAATACGTGTTTAAAATCCACATACACAATAGAAAAAAATACAAGCCGCTAATAAAAACATTTCACTCTCAAAGTCCAAAACATGACAAGCACATCATAACTAATAAACTAATAAACTAAATTAATAACTGTGTGGATACAGGAGATGGTTTTCTCTACACATCAGCTTGAAGGAGAAACTTTCCTAAACTAATTAATAACTCAGGTTCCTTGTTTGTCATTATTGCTGTAAACTTAGTTATATCATCTAGAGACAAGAAGTTGTTAATAAATTTAGTTGCATTCAAAAAAAGGTTAACACGGTGTTGCTCATTACCAGGACAGACAATCAAACAGTGAATTTCGTCTTCTACAAAGTTTAACGTACACTTTTCACATATTCTATTTGGAGCAGGAATTATTGGTTTATGGTGTCGACCTGTTTCAATCTTCAGGCTATGTGAACTTGTCCTAAATCTAGCTATTTTAGTTAACACTTTGCGAATTTGTTGCAATTCAAGATAAGGTTCTATTCTACAATCAGTTTTAAATAGTTTATATGTCCTAAGTTTTGGTTGTTGTGAACTGTCATTTATTGCATTTATAAGTCGCTCATGTTCGGCTTCATAGAGTCTTAGTTTCACTGTGTTAGAGATATTATCAATGTCAAAGTTTCTGAGGTTACTAATATCATATTCAATGTTGCAGTTATTTAATACATGACACACTTTACTGAACCAGTTATTTCCATTTACTGCATTCACATAAATTTCCTTCTGAAAATTTAAACATTTCTTAAGTAAACTGTCATCAGGTGCTCTTTCCAATCTTATCCAGTAATTCACCATTCTAATTTTCTGTCTGACATGCAATGGGAATCTACCTGTTTCACCATAGACTGCTAAAGATGGTGTTTGTTTTCTAACTCCTAATATGTTTTTAAGATATGCAAGTTGCAAATTTTCTAATTCAGGCATAGATTTTTCACTTGTCCATATTTCACTATTGTACTCCAGGATAGGTAAAATATAGGTATCAAACATTCGAAGAGATAGCATGGGATCGATTTTTCCTAATGCTTGTTTTGAATCACCTTGCAGTGCAAAGAGCGCTTTATGAGCTTGTGTTGAGAGGTATTCCGTCATCTTGCTATGTATTCTACGCTTATTAGTAAGCATATGGCCAAGATATTTGAAGCTGTCAACATTTACTAGTTTTTCCCCATTACAGAAGAAGGTGCTTATTGCTTTGTTACCAATCTGCATCACTTTGGTTTTACTAACATTTACAATAAGGTGCCATTTTTTACAGTAATTATGAAGTGAATTTATACTATTTTGCATGCAATTAGGAGAATCAGCTACAAGTGCGATGTCATCGGCATACAATATATGTGTAAGAGTAAAATCACCTAATGTTATTCCATCTGATTTTTCAAGATGATCGGGTAGATCTGACATAAATTCATTGAATAATTTTGGGCTGAGGATTCCACCTTGTAATACCCCACATTTGCTGTCAATAGAACCACCGGTATTACCACCTTGGTTTACTCTTGCTTTTGCCTTATCATACATACTAATGATAACCTTGAGCATTTTGTCACCAATATTCTGCTGCATCAATTTGTAGTACAAAGCATTTCTATTAATGTAATCGAATGCTTTAGTAAAATCAACAAAGCACAAGTATACAGGTTTTCGCATTGCTTGTTGGTAACTTATAACTGTGTCAAGAACAAAGACACAGTCAGTAGTGCTTGACCCAGGGGTGAACCCAAACTGACAAGGATCATCAAGATTTAGAGCCTCATTTTTAAAGTATAATCTGCTATTTAGGATTGAGTCAAAAATCTTACCCATTACTACATTTACAGTTATTTTTCTATAGTTATCAGGATCTGTGCGGTTACCTTTTTTATGTAAAGCATTAATAAGCCCTTCTGACCACTGAGATGGGTATTCACCTTTATCAAAAATGTGGTTGAATACAGCACAAAATGGTGTTATAAGATTTTCACCAGCATATTTATAGAATTCTGCGGGTATCCCATCAATGCCAGCCGCTTTATTATTTTTGAGTCTCCTGAAATGCAGGGCGACCTCTTCTTCAGTTATTACATTATCACAAATATGAGTAGATAGTTCACTACTGCAGCTATAACCGGAATTTTGCACAGCATTAACTATGTGTGCCATATTTTCAGTGTCAAAATAGTCACGCTCTGGTGGAAGCGATTGTTGTTTAAAGTAGTTATGAAAGGTATCTAAGTCTGGGCAGTTAACTTGGATTTTTCCAACAGATTTTAATTTATTCCAATACTTCCAGCAATCTGCTTGATTTTTACCCATGAGAGTTTGCATTTCCTTTCTATTATTTCCTTGAAATTTTCTTTTTTTCTTTTGAGTTACTCGTTTGTAATATCTGTGCATAATACCATATTGCATTTTATTTTGATCCAGGGCTAAATCATTCTGTTTAGCAAAGTCATTCAAAGATTTTCTGAGATTTTTACACTCACTATCAAACCATTTATTAGTAGGAAAAGTGCTTTTTGCAGATTTAGATTTCTTTTTCTCAAACGTTGGCCGTATTCTATCAGTTAAGTATTGGTATACAGTATCTATGACCACATCTGTATCATAGTCTGACTCAATATCACAGCATAGCTTATACAGTGTGTTCTTGGCATTTTCATTGTCAAAATTAGAGAGGTATTCTTCAGTTTTACTCTTGTCAAATACATACTTGAATGTTCTGGTCTGCCGACTATTTTTAGTCTGTTTATTTATTTTTGGTACTTTGGGAAAGTTAAAAGAAAAGCTAAGTGGTGTATGGTCAGACTCAGTAAGCTTATCATTTACAACAAACTCATGAAGGCAATTATACGCTGGTTCACTACAAAGCAAATAGTCAACAACACTTTGTCCCATAGGAGTATGACAGGTAAATCGATTGGTTATACTTTCATCAAAGAATCCATTCATTATTCTAATACTGCTTGCCCTACATAAGTTAATGAGATCCTTTCCAAAGGCGTTTACCTTCTTATCTCTACACAGTCTGTGCTTAAGGGACCATTTGTGTTGCATTGTAGTTGCAACACGAGATACAGTGCCTAAGTCAGAGATGAGAGAAGAATTTTTTCCATTTACAGGTTCTTCAAAATCATTCATATCACCTGTCCGGCTATTAAAATCACCACAAATAGAAACAAAGGGTGTTCTATCTAGAAAACATGCAAGATCCTCCCTCAATTCATTCAGCACATCCTTTCCATATCTACTATTCAAATAGATCATGCTACCCTCAGGGGGAATATAGGCACCACCAATAATAATTTCATGAGTTGATCCCCTAATTTTCAGCCATATAGCATGTTCACTTGCTTTTTCGATAGCTACAGCTTTTGACTCAAAAATATCTGACTTAATCAATACGGCTATGCCGCCAGATGGCCTCCTAGCTCTAGGGTGTCTGTACTTTCTTTCATAATGGAAGTAGTGGTACCCTTCCATTTGTGGGTCAAAGGTATCTGATTTCATGGTTTCATACAGGAAGATGACATCATAACAGGTAAACATATTTCTAATCTCCTCTAACTCTAATTTTTGACCAATGCCCTGAATGTTCCATGAAATTATTTTGAGAAAATTATCATTTGAGCCTTTGTTACTGTTCCAAAATCTAGATTTTTCATTGAACATTTGAGTCATATCATGAATTAAGTTTATGTCTGAGTGTGTAATTGTATCTACAACAATCTTAGTATTAATGTCAGAACCATCCCCCACATCCACACAGTCATCAACGAAAAGATCTATCACAGGTTCAACATTACTAAAATCAGATGGCATAAAAATATTACAGTCATACATTGCCATTGAGTTTGAAATAGTCATATTTACAGGAGGCAATTGCAGCTGGAACCTATTTACGTAAAAACCTTCTTGACAGCACAAGACACATTAAAGCAGAGTCTCTCTCTGGCTGTGCGACTGAGGTGGATGTGATCTCGTAGCTTTGCTCGAGCGTTGGAGACATACTCTACCAGCCTTTCGTCACGAGCAACTGCCTCAAGGTAACTGTTCACTTTCCGTGTGGTGTCTTGACGGTGGTTGCTACCAGTCTGTGGGAGGCCGGAGAGCATGACTCGAGTCCAAGGAAAGAGTTGGCGAGCTTCCTTGAGCATATGCTCATAGCGAGCGCATATTGATTCTGCGGGAAGGCCGTCCGAAGCTTCAATATCCCCAGCCATGAGAAGGAGGTAGTCTGTAGGGGACCTCACATGTCGGAGACGGGACGTGACATGAGAGATGGTTCCACCTGGCAGAGTGAAACCGCAGGCGTCTAGACCTCTGTCATTTAGGCCCTGTGCTACTCCGCGGGCATTGGAGTTCCCAAGCACAAGGACCTTTGGGCGACTGACAGCAGGTGCACGAGGGTGATTTGGCTGGGGGCGGTTAAAGGCCGTGGGTGTTGGTGCTGGGCGGCTCCGAACTGTTGTGAGCGCTGGACGGCTCTGAAAAGGCTTTGGCAGAGCACAGTGCAGTCTTTGGCGTAGGTCTTCCAGGAGGCTGCCGAGAGTGTTGAGACCCCGGAAATCTTCGCCACAGCCCCAGAAGCTGTCGGTTTCAGTGTTGTGCACCAGCCGTTTGTTGCCGGTGTTTACCAGTGCCTTGTGGAAGACACTGCACTGTTTGGCTTTCTCTTCCAAAATAGCAGCCATAACATCAGCCTTACAATCATGCCATGCCTGACACTGAGAGATGTTTTTTGCAGCCAGCTTGGCTTGGTGTGGTGTTCTGGAGCGCAGAACACGGGATGCAGTGTCACTTCGTCCATGGAACCGTGCCTTCTTGTGCTGATAAGCATGTTCCGCGCTCGCAAACAGCACACTACCGATTGACAGTTTGTCTTCAAAAAAGTTTGACAGCACAGTGAAGCGACCACTGGCTCTGAAGAGGAGCATCTCTCGATGTGTACCATCTTGCATTACAGGCATCTGTCGCTTTGCACTGTCATGCACTGCAGGCGTATGGATTGACTGTAGTGCTGCAGAGGCAATATTGCTTGCTTTCAGCTCCTCGATTCGCTTAAGCAAGTCGTTGATCCGCTGGTTCGCCAAAATCAGGGCACTGACAGTTCGAGCATGTTCTGCACTGGGGCTTTCAGGTGGAAACATAGCTGATGTCACAAGGAGAGATGACTCATCAGCCTCAGAGTGTCCGGTGCCCAGTGCGAACAGGGACGGAGTGCCTGATGACGAATCAGTAGGTGATAGCGATATCTCTTGTGACTCTGGGACAGTTAGGTCTATCGGTGCAGCGGAAGTGGCTGACACGGGAGAGGCAGTGTATTGCGTCTCACACACGAGAGTGCAGTCGTCAAAGAGTGTTGGCGACATCCGAAATGATGGTTCCCAAGTCGATGGGTTCGCAGTAACGCCACATGTAAGCTGGACGTCTTGCGACAGTAGACGTCTCCGTGTTGCCCTGGTCGACCTGCGGATCGGAACCTTTGGCGTGCTAACTTCAGACCTCATCTTTGTAGTTATTTGCAGAGGATTTAGAAATCTTGCAGGTCAACTTTCTGACGTGTCTGTAAAAAACAAAAGTATAAATATAATATATAATAGTAATGCATATAGGTAATTTATTTTTAGAAACTGACTCATGTGAAATAATGTCAATTTTCACTGTCAACAATGATCAAAGGGGTAGAATTGTAAGCATTAGGCTAAACTATCATCCTTCAAAGGAGAGGATCGAGGTGACAGCTCTCACCTGGTGAGGTCATGACCTTTGACCAGGGTAAATAACACTGGTCTCCCCTCTGGTGAGTCACAAGGGTAAAAATAGCAGATCTCCCCCCTGGTGAGTAACAAGGGGAAAATGGCAGCAGCCCTCTGGTTGGGGGGGGGGGGGGGGGTATGCTTTTTAGGTCAGAGGACTGTAGTGTTTAGTTGTCTAGCCTAGAATATCTGTCTAGAATTGTCTAGCCTATCTATATTTGTTCTAGACTATCTGTTTATATATCTGAGTAGATTAGAATGACTTATTAGAGAGGGAGTGGCTTATTAGACAGGGGGGATGCAAATGGGGGGGGGGTGGGGCTAGAGGACATAGAGAATGAAAGTTAGTATGGGAAGTGCCAGGTGATGGGCTAATTAGACAGCGGATCAAAGGGGTCAAGTGGGATCAAGGGGGGGTCGATGAAAGTTAGCATGGGGACAGGGGATCAAGGGGGTCAAGTAGGGTCAAGTAGGATCAAGGGGGGGGTCGATGAAAGTTAGCATGGCAAGTGCCCCGGTGTGCTAATTAGACATGGGATCAAAGGTGAAAGTTAGCATGGGAAGTGCCCGTGTGCTAATTAGATATGGGGATCGATGAAAGTTAGCATGGGGACAGGGGATCAAAGAGGGTCAAGTAGGGTCAAGTGGGGGTCAAGTGGGGTCAAATGTTTGGTGATTTTGGGGGGGGTCGGCGGGGGGGGTCGATGAAAGTTAGCATGGGAAGTGCCTGGGTGCAAAGAGAAAGGTCAAGTGGGGTCAAATTTTTGGTGATTTTTGGGGGGGTCAGCTAGAGGACATCGAGGATGAAAATTAGCATTGAAACTAGGGAGGGATCAGACCTACCCCTCTTAGTAGTGATGTGTCATTTTTCCATCTGGCTCTCAGGGTCACATAATCTCCAAAAGTTGGCCCCTGGCCGCTCATCTATTATGACCGTTATACTAAATGACAATTGACACTGTGATGTTCAAAGTGGCTTCTTTTTAATTGTGAATTGAATAGGACATGACATAAAACCTGTAATCCATGTTAATTGCACTTGAATAATGACAATTAACCTTTGTGAAGGACTTCTTTACATTTGGGTAATTGAATTGAATTATTTATGTTATGATAGCTCATGTCTCACAATGTTATTTTCATTTTTTATAGATTTTTTATATACTTTAAAAGGCTGCTGCTCCCCTAATATAAGTCCGATTTTCGTAAAATAAAGACTGAATTGTTCAGGGAAATGTGTAGAATTTATATAATAGTTAAGGTGGGGAAAATTAATGGAGTATACTAGGCACAAACAAGAATATTCTTGTTAATAAAGTTAGTAATACCTCAAAGAGTATAGATATGTAGATAGACAGATAGTTATAAGATCTTCACCTAATAATACATTACTATCAATAATTCATTGAATCGTAATCAATAAAAAATTAAAATAAAACAATGATAGAAACTATCTATAGATAGATATACCCTAGTTAGAGTAATCATTTTAGATATTTATTTAATTTTATAAAAATTATTAATATTTCGTTCTTGTTGTTGTTTCTGAAAATAATCCAACTGGAATTAAAATTAATATTGCATGTTTTATTTTTTTTTGTTTTTTTTTATTTGTTTATTGTCCAGAAATAATACATACATAAATTACATTACACAGAAACATTATAGTTTTTGTTTATGGTTTGCCCAGACAATAAAAATTTCAATGCACAGGGATGATGCCAATAGCATATATTCCCTTTCTTTTTGTGTGATTAACGAAATAATAATAAATATTATAACAAACAAAAAAAATAATAATAATATTATTATAATAACACAACTAAAATAAATAATAAACAGACAGAGAGGAAAATTAAATAAAAAATTTCAATTTGAAGTATTACAGATATTACAAATTAAGTTCATTACTAATTAGGTATCTTTTCAATCTAGTTTTATAAGTTTGTATACAACATTTTCTATCTATTACAGTCGATAAACTGTTGAACAATTTAACACCTTGATATCTTATTGATTGTTGAGAACATTTAGTTTTATACACAGGTATTCTATACAGGCTATTTGTACGAGTATCATGCACATGATTTGGAAATTGAAAAAAGTTAAGAAATATATTGGGTAACATTTGTCGACTAAATTTATACATAAATATCAAAATACGGAGTTGAAATATTTTCTTTACATTAAGTATATTGTGTTTCATAAACAATGGACATGATTCTGTATTGTACGGAACATTTGAAATAATTCTTAAGAACTTTTTTTGAAGTTTGATTAAACAATGTAGATGAGTGTTTGTGGCAGTTCCCCAAGACTCAATACAATTAATTAAATATGGATATATACAACTGTTGTAGAGGGTAATTAGAGTTGATAATTTTACTACTTTTTTTGCTTTGCAAATAATACCTATTCCCTTTGATATTTTAGCTTTTACATAATTAATATGAGATATCCATTGTAGTTTTTCATCCAAATGCACTCCTAAAAATTTAATAAAATTGACATGGGTTACCTCATTTCTATTCATGAATAATCTATTTGTGTTGCTAACTTGTTTTTTGGGAGGATGGAATATTAAAGATTTGGTTTTCTTTGCATTTAGTGATAGTTTATTAGCATTTACCCAGTTAATTGTTTTATTTATTTCAATGTTCATCGTATTTATCAAATCATCTATGTCCCTTCCAGTTATGAAAAAATTAGTGTCATCTGCAAATATGATAGAAAAGATAATATTACTAACATTAGGGAGATCATTGATGTAAATCAAGAACAATAAAGGTCCAAGGATTGAGCCCTGGGGAACACCACATTTCAAAAGAAATCTCACTGAGCTTGATTTATTGAATGACACAAATTGATATCTATTGCTTAAGTAGCTTGACATCCATTTGTGAATTACCCCTCTTATTCCATACTTATATAATTTAGATAAAATCTGATGATCCAGAGTATCAAATGCCTTGCTTAAATCGATAAATAAACCCAAAACATATTCATTGTTATTGAATGCAGTTGTGATTTTGTCAATTAAATATAATGTAGCTAAAGATGTATTGTAATTCTTTCTAAACCCAAATTGCAGTTTGTAGAACAATTTTTTAGTGTTAAAAAATGAAATAACTCTATTGTACATTAATCGTTCAAATATTTTTGAAAACACTGACAATAATGAAACTGGCTTGTAGTTAATAATTTCTAATTTATCCCCTGATTTATATATTGGTATTACACAAGCTGTCTTCAATTTATCTGGAAAAGCCCCTGTTGAAAATGATAGATAAATTAAATAGGTTAGAGGTTTTAGAAAATGCTGAAAACTAGATTTAATTACTTTTGAATGTATTTCATCATGGCCTGGACTTGATTCTTTTAATAATTCAATTGTTATTGCTGTTTCTTCTTCGCTAACACTATTCAAAAACATGCTATTTACATTATGCTCTGAGATATAAGACAATGGATCTTTGTCAGTATATGGTATTGTTTTGGACAAATTGGGCCCAACATTAATGTAATGTTTATTAAAACTAGTTGCAATTAAGTTAGCATCACTTGTAAGTTTATCACTTATTCGAAACTCTGAACATATTTTGCCTGATTTATTTTTATTGATGATAGCTCTTATAGTTGACCAAGATTTCTTGAGATTGTGCTTGTGATTGATAAAAATTTGATCATAGTATTCTTTTTCTGCGGTTCTAAGTAACTTATTCAATTTCGATTTTATAAATCTCTAATCTTCCAGTTGAAGCATTTTTTCTGTATTGTTCATATAGTTTATTCTTATTCATAATAGCTATTTTAAGATCATGAGTCAACCACTGCTTTCTGTTCTTGTAACCTATTTTATGCATTTTGACTGGAAAACATTCATCATATGTTTTTATAAAGTAATCGTAAAAAATATTGAAAGCATCATCAATATTCTGCATAGAAAGTATATCATCCCAGTCACGTTTCTGAATTTTCTGGATAAACATTCTGATATTCTTCTCAGTGAGACTTCTTTTTGAACAATGAGTTGGCTTCACATGCATTTCGTGACTTATATTGATGCAAAAAATAGGATAATGGTCAGTTATTTCTGTAATAAGTATTCCATTAAATAGATGGGAATTGTGTATTTCATTGCAATAAACATGATCTATTATTGTAGCAGAATTTGCACCTCCACCTGATTTGTCTGCCCTAAACTGACTTTCAATATTGTAACCGCACATATTATAGCAGTCATAGTTTGCTTGGGTAAGCCAAGTCTCACTAAATGTGATTATTTTAAACCTTAGATTAAAGCCCCTGTCACACTAGGCTGTTTTAGCCGTAGTGAACCCGTAGAGTGACGTAACGGTTATGTAACAGCTTTTTCCGCCAGGTTGGCGACGGATTCTGGCGGCAAAAAGGGGCGGGGCAGCACCCGCCGGGTTCTATGGGTTACCCGCCGGATTCTACGGGTTACCCGTGTTTTCGGATTGAAGATAGACCAAATATTAAGCGAGATATTTGTCTAAGAAGGTGGTTGCCTGGCGGCGGCTGCTGCTCCATTAATATTAATCCAATTTTCGTCAAATAAATATTGAATTATAGTAGAGCTCATACTAATTCCACACAGATTTTCAGATTGAAAATAGACCAAACATTAAGCGAGATATTCGTCTGAGAAGGCAGTTCATCAAGAACAAAAGTTGCAGCTTCTCCCAGGACACCTACAGGAAGTCTGGAAACAACTGACAAAATGATGAAAATGTTAACAGAAATGGCTACGACTTTAAATACTATGAAGGAAAATTATGTAACAAAGTCTTATCTTCTCACGCTGAAGTCTGCCGTTGATGAGTTGAGTCAAAAGATTGACAATGCTGTCCTGCAAGCTGAAGATGCAGTAGCTAGAGCCACTGAAGCTGAAACGAGGGCAGATGCAACAGAGTCTAAAGTCCAGGACCTTGAAAATGAACTTCACCAGATGAAATCAAAATTATCTAAATCGACTGTCAAATGTAATACTCTGCATGAAAAACTGATATCACTAGATGATTATGGCAGACGTGAAAACCTTATTTTTGAGGGTATTGAGGAGTCAGGAAAGGAAAACTGCACTGTAAAAGTGGTGAGGTTTCTCAATGAAAAACTAAACATCCCTGATGCTGACCAAATTGAATTCCAGAGAGTGCATAGACTGGGCAATGGAACAAAGCCACGCCCAATAATATGCAGGTTCCTCAAATACCCTCAACGTGAATGTGTCTGGGATGCTCGATCAAGACTAAAGGGTTCAAATCTTAGAATCAAGGAAGACTTTAGTACAGAGACGGTAAACAGAAGACAAACACTATTCCCGATAATGATGAAAGCACGCCAACTGGATAAGTTTGCCGCGATTTATGGGAACCGACTAGTTATCGAGAATCAAACATATACTGTCAATAATTTGACCTCCCTTCCCAAGGAATTGCAGCCAGCATCTGTTGCTACAAAGCAAGTACCCAGCAACATTACAGCTTTTTTCATTGGTTCATCACCTCTATCGAATTTCTTCTTGACAAATTTCAGCATTGACGGCCGTGAATACACTTCTGTAGAACAGTTTTTCCAGTACAAGAAAGCTGTGCATGCTGAAATGTCAGACATAGCAAAGGCGATCCTCGACACTGATAGTCCACGCAAATGCAAGCGACTTGGGGACTCAATTAAATGTGAATGGTTGCCTGCAGCGAAAATAGTAATGAAACATGGTTGTTTGGCTAAATTTAGTCCAAATGAGTATGCAAAGAAATTTCTTCTGGAAACTGATAATCAAACATTGGTTGAAGCTGGGCCAAACTGTGTATGGGGTGTGGGCAAGTATATGTCAAACAAAGATATTTCAAATAGAGACAAATGGAAGGGTCAGATTCTCATGGTTGTCCGAAATGAATTGAAAGTTTAATTAAGAAATGATTAAACTGTTCCATTTTTACTTGGTATTACTTGGTATTATTGATCTTTGACTTGGTCTTGGTGCAAGTAACACAAAAATCGTATTATGGGTGATCGCACTTTGGTTTATTTAATTTTCATTTGTATGATTTATTTAAAAACACAGAAATTTGAGATATATACTATCAATGTTTTTGTATTACAGTACTATGAATGGTATCTTTTTTTATTTACTAGCAACTTTGTCATTTTAGTTTTATGTTTTGTATATTCATTGATTAATCATGGTTAATTGCTATGTGTGTTCACACAGGATTCTATCACATTCTCGCACGGTTGTTTGTATTTGGTGTAATAACTTATTTCATCGCCATTGTTTGCCAGTAGATATATGTGATATACAAATGAATCATTTACCTGTGAATTTTGTCATGTTAACCTTTTTCCATTCAATCATATTGAATGTGACTCTCAATGTATTGATAATGTCAGATGTAATCCACAGTCAAGTCTTGAGCAATCTAAAATGTCTGTAACAGATAAATTATTTAATCCACTGGACATTGACTGTCAATCTGAAGAAGAACAAATGCAATTCTTACTTGACATTGACCCTGACTATCAGTATTATAATGATGAACAGTGTGTTTTTAATATACAGAACTGTGATTATTATACAACACAATCATTTGCTAAAAAATGCACTCAGTATAACATTCCTGAAAATTGTCTCTCTTTGATGCATTGTAATATTAGAAGTATGTCAAAGAATCTGAACTGCTTTGAACAGTACCTGCAATGTCTTAAGCCCCTGTCACACTGGGCGATTTAGCCGTAGTGAACCCGTAGTATTACGCAATTGTTACGCTACGCGCTACCCGGCTCCAAGCGGCTCCAAAATGGGCT
This sequence comes from Alitta virens, assembly GCA_932294295.1. Lineage (NCBI taxonomy): Eukaryota > Metazoa > Annelida > Polychaeta > Phyllodocida > Nereididae > Alitta > Alitta virens. Next base: position 2,385,858 of record OW028574.1, on the reverse strand, counting down.
ACCCATGGCCAAGCCGAGAAACCCGGCCCCGGTAGCCGGTTGTGCCATGCTTGCATACTGAATCCATACATGTTTACGGATCGAAAATCGACCAAATATTAAAGGGGAACTAAAGGACATTTGCATGTTTATCTTAAAAGTTCAATTACATGTAAAATAATATATTGCAGTGCAAGAAACTGTCTAAAAGGTTAGTTTAGTCTTGTTTTAAGCTAATTAATTGTGCACTTTGAACAAGGCTGTGGGCCGCCATTATTGCACACGGCACCATGACTAGTGACGTCACTTATGTACTAGGTCTGGTCAATACAGCATGATTGCAATGAACAATTTGTATTAGGCTGTCAGTCAAAGTCAAAGATACCTTTATTTAAACAGGGTAATTTCATTCAGTTGTACATGGTATCCATATTTTTTATTTAATTATATATAACTATAAGCACGGGAGTTTACAAACTAAAGTTAGGACTATTTAATAAAAGGATTATTTGCATGATTAATTTGTTTTAACTATAAGATTAAATTAAGCATATATTTGGTAATATATTTGGCATCACTATATGTCTGAGCATATATTTGCTGGGAACAAAATTTGAATACTTCTTTTAAATGCTTAAAATGTTACATAGCCTTTAAGACTCACACACAAAAAGCATGTCCAAAAGTTGGGGAATGGTGTCATGTAAATGAACGGTCTTAATCTAGTCTAAATTAATCCACGTCTACAGTATCATAATCGCAACTGGATGGCAAAATTCCTTGGCACCTGAAGCATGCCACAATTTTGTTATAGTTTCATTCATAGTATACATGTATATTATTGAATAGTTAGGCCTAATGTTAGTTTTTGGCATAACCCATCCCCCTCTGCTCTGGCTACATATATCTTACATATATGTATATAGGTGAAAACAAGCTTATGTAAGGATAAAATATCTTAAAAGCATTTTTGTGCACCTCAGTGGTATAGTTTAATAAATTTATATTCTATAATTACTGTTTAACAAAGCTAATTTACATTCCCAAAGATTTCAGTGTTTCTCCATAATTGCGTAGTCTCAAATTGTTCAATGGCAATTTACTTGACACTTGGTTAGAACAGTGACATGCTCTTTTTTCAATTGCAATTAATAAATTTTGCCTGGTTCTGACAGTCAAGCAGTTGGATTGCACTTGGCTCTCATAGCCTGTGACCTATAGTACAACAGTGACGTATTTCTGGTCTGTGCAAAACACCGGGAAAGTCGAAAATGGCGGCCTCCGTAGATCACAACACGGAGCTAATAAATGCACGATATTACTTTATCAGGACATATATACAAGTTATGAATATCGGGGATGTGTTTCTATGGACCCAAGCTAACATCTGAGAGGTAAAGTGCAAAAGGGGTTAGTTCCCCTTTAAGCGAGATATTCGTCTCAGAAGGCAGTTGTCTGGCGGCGGTCAAGGAGCTCTATGTATGGTCATGACTTGAATGGTGTGATCAATATTTTTGACCATGATATATATACATTGTTTTGATGAGCTTTATTGCAATTTATTTCTACTCATTCTGCCAACTGCCATGACCGTTATGTCAATTGCTATTAGCATTTTTAATGATACAAAGAATGGGTGTAGAGAATACAGCAAATGCTCAATACATGTGTCAATTGCCTAATTGCCTAAATTGGGGTTCTTTGACCTGTCATGGTTTGTTCAAAGATGACACAGTAATATGACATTGTCTTGATTGTCATTCACAATTACAAAAAGATGTAATTGCTTTCATTAATTTAAAAAAATGTATTTTATTGTAATTACCAGGCAATGATTATATTTGTATATATTAGATATTCTATATTATATAATAAGCATATAAATCTATCTGTCTCTCTAAATCTATCTGTCTCTCTAAACTATCTGTCTATCTACATATCAAAGGGAGTAAGTTGAAAGAAACTGAAGAACTCGGAAGTTGCTAAGTGTTTTAACAGACATTTGGCAGGTGTAACACTGACAAGTCAAACTGAGCACATATTCTGCTGTCAGAAACTAATGTAGCAGTGCATGTAAGCCATTGTAAATCGTGTGTTTTCTCTCTTGCAAGAGAACTTGTTATTTTAGCCCAAGCACATTGAGGTCCATCATATTGTGTCTAATTGACATTCTGTTGTATTGAATGTTGTGTTATAGTTAATTGTCACAACAATACATGAAGCCACAAAGGCACATAGTTTTATTTTGCTGTGAGAGTGTCACTTATTTCACACATGATGATACAAAATATAAACAAAACAATTGGCGAACTGGGACTCTTAAGACATTCAATGAAAAGCTTGTTTTATCAAACCATGCTTCCATGACATGTACCCTCAAGGAGTCAAAATCTTGATCAGTTTATTGACGGATGTCTGAGGGAATTCTAAGACTGTTAAGAAGATGATGTACTCCATCCAAGGGCTGTATACAAGACTGTGAAGCAGAAATAATTTGATGCATCACATAAGTAGAGCAAATCAGAGCTGAAGTTTTTGTTAGTAAAACACAACTAGCCCAGGCAGAGCATTCATGTACTGTTGGTGTAACTGCAAATGCCAGCCAAATGGCCATGACTTTCTCAAATGTGAGATTAGGCCAGACATCTTGATTCCCCTGGGAGGGGGGAATGCTTTCAATTTCTTTCCTTTTTTTTAATATTTTTCTAAAAATCACGCAGCTTCAGCAATCTGTTGTGCCCTGTTATTCCCATGCAGTAACTACAAACTCTCCTACAATCTCAAAGCGTTCTACGCATTTCTTTTAAACTTTCTTTTCTTATTTGAGATTCACAAAATGCCACTCCAGCCAGAGAAAGTGAAGCAGCTTGCGTCAGTCTTCCATACTACTAACATTATATAACATAGAGAACAAAAATATGCCTGCCAGTGAATGGGAAACTCGTTGGCTGTGCAATGCCACAACGAAACCTACACTCTTCTTAAATTTAATCATATAAGATGTACACGTATTTGAATGTTGGAATCACCAACAGTTACTCAATTATTAGATTTACTAAAATTATATGGTTTTTTACTTGCTTCATTCCCCATCATTTGGTTACTGCTTGGTTTATAGCTGGCCTTAATAATTAAAGCCAATTGCATTTACTTGGAAACAAAACTTTAGAGGACGTCATGTGAATCTAAAACTCACATTGGCTAAGCCATCCCACAGCCAATGAGAGTTCTGGATCCAAATGGCGTTCTCTGGAGTTTTGTTTCCAAGTGTATACAGTTGGCTGTAATATATGCCAAAGATGTTATAGCTTTCCTAATTGCATGGCCATTAAATTGTAATTTGCTTGATAGCTTGATTGCCTTGTTTGACCCGCTTTACTGATCTTAAGCAGGTGACCATGTAAGTGGCTCTAGTGTTGATAAACATACCTGCAAGATACAGGAGCTGAGATTTCTCTCTTGTGAGTTTGTTTAGGACCAGACGAGAGACTAAATGCACGTGTTGCCATTGCAGCCCCACATGTCCATGTTTATTGGACGTTCCAGGAAGTCTGCATGAACAGGTGCCCTGCATTACAGGAACACAGCGTCACATGCGCTGACACCAAGTGTTCCGGATTTCGCCCGGAAAAAAACCCCAGGGTGTCTGGCAGAATGGGGTGGGCGGCCTAGACATGATTGTGGCTGCCCAGAAATATTTGTCATACATGAGCATCCCACTCATAGGGTTTCTTACACACAATTCTGAGAGTGTTACTCAACTGTATATTAGCAAGGCACTAGAACTCAAAACGAGATTGTATTTGTGGTAGACAATTGTCCTTTGCACACTGCAGAGTAACTTGAGGTTTTACCTTGGCAAATCAAAGCAGACGCCACAAAGGGCAAAGGTGAGTTTGGGATGGGAAGTCCTCATTGAATAACCACCTGGCCATTAGATCCAGCCCTCCAAGACTGGCCCATGCCAGAACTGGCAACCCAAGACCTGGCCGCCAATCTGACTGTTGGCATTTGTTGACCCCTAGCCAATCTGCATTTGTGTATCTCGAGTGCAGGGGATCAATTGGTTTATCCAGTAGTGAGGCGTCAGGATTTACAATTGGATTATCTCAGGAGATTTCTGCCCAGCTCTTTAGTAAAGGGCAAAGAGGAGCTCCCTGCTTCTGTCCTGGAGTGAACTCTTCCCACCTTTCTTCCATGGACCCCAGTCTGAGAGACTGCTCCCACAAGAGCCTCTTCACTTTGTTTGTTTGACTGAGCCATCACGAGACCAATTTCCATTACAGGTTATAATTGGAGACAGGTGTTAATTGCACTCAGCATGGGCCTGCCTCACAGGTGTTCTTCCAAACCACGAGTATCAACAACAAAAAATACTGACATAAAACTGCTAGGAAACTCATTAAATTCAGCAGACGTCACAACACAATTCATCTACTTACCAGTTTGACTTCTGTTTGCGTGAAAGAGTGTTATTATTAGTGTATATTCCGTATTGGCTCATAATACAATATACAAGCACAGAGTACACCATTTGTTAGACTAGAAAGGGGATGGACATATTTGCCTCAGGGTTGATGCATCAGCAGACTTACCTGAGACAAGACCCAGCCCACTGCCCTCCTTCCTCTGAAGTTCCACTAGAGTTGTGCTTCTGTTGACATCTGGAAAACAAGAATATATCAGGTGCCATTTTTATAATACATGATATGGGTCATCTACTAATGCTTGGGTAAGGCTTGTTGATAAGCATTGGGTTATAAAATCATGAAGAATCATTCTGGGGAAAAATACATTTAACTAGGAACAGGAACTCAGTAGAGAAAGTAACATTGGTATATTTCTTGGATTTAATCACACGTAATGTTCATCATTCAATGTAGTTCATGAATACACCAAAGAAGCAACATTATTGATGACACATTTTGAATTCTATGATAACAACAGCATAGAGTAAACAGAGAATCCTGGAAAACATCGTCAAAATCAAGTACAGGCAAGGGCATATCCAGTGGCCTTCAGCTGTTGCTCTGAACCAATTCTGGCTCATTAATCACTAAGCCTGTTATTTTAAGAGAGGAGGGCGTAAAGCCAGAGACTATTTTCCCACCACAATTATCCCATAATAAGCTCCACTCCCCCAGGCAGGTACTCCCTGACACAGACAAAAATGCCCACTATACTTGTTAACTCCCTTAAAAACAATATCCTTGAAGCATGTCCCTCAACATTCCATAAAGATCCCTCCCAGACTGGTCTTGTGAATCACTTTGCAGTTCTCTTTGAATGAGGTTTTCGCGAAATGGAAATTACACTTCTACCCAATATACTGCATGTCTTTGAAGGTACAGTATTTCAAACCACGGTTTTCATACACAGCACACACTGACATAGCTGAGTGGGACAGTGTTTGTCCTTATTTTGTGAGTTTACAAGCAGACCTGCCAGTTACGTGGGCAAGCTGTAAACTTGACAAATCCCCCATGACCTAAGTCCATTAGGCAAGACTACCACATGCCAATGCTTGCCTGGAACTGGACCTTTCTTTCTAATAAGCTACATGACTTGTGCAAAACATGGATTATTTAACACCGAAAATGCCCTTCTTGTATTGAGGTTTATAATTACACAGTAGTGTATCGGTACAAGTTAAGGTCATTAAATTTGTGAATTAAAATATGGTGTATAAAGTTATGGAATGCCAACAACCTTTAGTGAGGGTTTTTCACAGATATAAAGCAGGGCAAAAGATACAGTTAGTTTCATGAAAAATGGTCAACTCTAGACAGCTGCAGCGACCTATTCCTGGCTTTAGCTATAACTTCTAAAGCCAGCTGCTTCTGTCTAATTCTAGCTTATAGTCGGTTTACATATATCACTACAGGAAAACAAAAAAACCTTGGTAAATGTAAGAAATTCATCTAATATATCAAAAATATGTATGTTCAGTAGAAATGCATATTTTCAACAACAAAATTACAATATGTGTAAGTCTCAACTTAAGCCCCTGTCACACTGGGCGATTTAGCCATAGTGAACCCGTAGTATTATGCAATTGTTACGCAATTCGCTACCCGGCTCCAACCCGGCGGCTACAAAACGGCCACCTGTGGATACCCGGCAAGCACCCGTGGGACCCGGGGCCAAGCCGGGAAACCCGGCCCCAGTAGAAATCTCCCAGTTGTCCAAAAAATAAAAAATACCCGTAGAAGCCGGCAGGTGACTAGAAGCCGGCGAATTATCCGTCCCTAATTTCACCCTTTAGTAAAGCCGGCGACTTGTTGAGGGGTTCTACGGGTAACCCGGCGGCTTCCACAGGTAACCCGCCGGCTTTTTGCTACCAGCGTCAAATAAGACTGAATTGTAGTATATTTCATACTGATTCCATACATGTTTTCGGATCGTAAATAGACCAAATATTAAGCGAGATATACGTCTGAGAAGGCAGGTAGGCGGCAAACAGTGGTGCTCCCTGAAGCGTCCGCAGATTTTCGTCAAATAAGACTGAATTGTAGAATAGTTCATACTGAATCCATAAATGTTTTCGGATCGAAAATAGACCAAATATTAAGCGAGATATTCTATATTATATAATAAGCAAATAAATCTATCTGTCTCTCTAAACTAAATATCTACATTTTTGCCCAGTATACCTTATTAATTTTCCTCACCTTATCTATTATATACTGCCATGATGCAAGATGTACAAAGGGTGCTGGACTGATGCTGGACTGATGCTGTTCTCTTTGGCATTTTCAAAGTTTACTGTGAAATAGTTTTAACCATCTTATATACAATGTTTGGATTGGCTTTATTGCAATTCATTTCTACTCATTCTGCCAACTGCCATGACCGTTATGTCAATTGCTATTAGCATTTTGAATGATACAAAGAATGGGTGTAGATAATACAGCAAATGCTCAATACATGTGTCAATTGCCTAATTGCCTAAATTGGGGTTCTTTGACCTGTCATTTCGTTCAAAGATGACACAGTAATATGACATTGTCTTGATTGTCATTCACAATTACAAAAAGATGTAATTGCTTTCATTAATTAAAAACAATGTATTTTATTGTAATTACCAGGCAATGATTATATTTGTATATTGGTATTTTTTTTTATACATGTGAACATTCTTATCTTTTTGTGTTAATTTGAATCTTATTGTGATATTTTGATCAGTATTTGTGTATATTCTTGTAAAATATAAATCTAATATCGATATTGTAATTAGTATTTGTGATTTGATCTGTGATTTTATTTGCTATCTTTTATGTACTTATATAGACCAAATATTAAGCTAGATATTCTATATTATATAATAAGCATATAAATCTATCTGTCTCTCAAAACTATCTGTCTATCTACATATCCGATTTTCGTCAAATAAAGACGGAATTATTCAGGGAAATGTGTAGAATTTATATTATAGTTAAGGTGGGGAAAATTAATGGAGTATACTAGGCACAAACAAGAATATTCTTGTTAATAAAGTTATTAATACCTCATAGAGTATAGATATGTAGATATGTAGATAGACAGATAGTTATAAGATCTTCACCTAATAATATGTTACACTATCAATAATTCATTGAATCGTAATCAATAAAAAACGAAAATAAAACAGTGTTTGTTGGCTTGTTGCCAATACAATTCCGACTTGATAAAGATGTCTATGGAGCTATAACAACTATCTATAGATAGATATACTCTAATTTAGAGTAATCATTTTAGATATTTATTTCATTTTATATAAATTATTAATATTTCGTTCATGTTGTTGTTTCTGAAAATAATCCAACTGGAATTAAAATTTATATTGCATGTTCCATCCATGATCAAAACAAATTATAGACAATCTCCCTCTTTAATATGCATAATAAACAGGAATCAGTTGCAATTCAGAATTTCAATTAAAGCTTGTTATCAATGATGAAAAAGCATGATTTACCCCATTCTTTGTAACATTCAAAATGCTAATAGCAATTGACATAATGGTCAAGGCAGATTGCTATTACATATATAGGTTAATTGACTTTTACAAAACCCAAGGAAAAGTCCTTCCCATTGGCCAGTTGGCAGAATGAGTAGAAATGAATTGCAATAAAGCTCATCCAAACATTGTATATATGATGGTCAAAACAATTTGATTGTGTACACTTTAAAAATGCCAAAAGAGAAAAGCATCAGTCCAGCACCCTTTGTACATCTTGCATCATGGCAGTATATAATAGTTAAGGTGAGGAAAATTAATAAGGTATACTGGGCAAAAATGTAGATATTTAGTTTAGAGAGACAGATAGATTTATTTGCTTATTATATAATATAGTATATCTCGCTTAATATTTGGAAAATCGGACTAATATTAAGGGAGCAGCAGCTTTTTAAAGTAGTGCTCAGCTTTCTGCATTAATACAGTCCGGGCGCGGATGCTTCAGAGAGCACCAGTGTTTGCCGCCTCCCTGCCTTCTCAGTCGAATATCTCGCTTAATATTTGGTCTATTTACGATCCGAAAACATGCATGGAATCAGTATGATCTATACTATAATTCAGTCTTATTTGACGAAAATCGGACTAATATTAGGGGAGCAGCAGCCTTTTAAAGTATATACAACCCTTCTCCCTGCCTACGCTGACGCTGGTAGCAGTCGGCGAGTTACTCCTACAACTTGACGGGTTACTCCTGGAAGCCGTCGAGTTACTCCTACTACTCGTCGAGTTACTCCTACTAGCCCTGAACAAGCCGTCGTGTTCACTACGCCTTAAATTAGCGACGGGAAACCCGTCCAAGTCGTCGCGTGACTCGACGGCCTCCAGGGGTGACTCGACGACTTTGAGGGGTAATCCGCTGAGTTGTAGGAGTAACTGTTTACTTTTGGACATCCGCGATTTTGCCACAGGAATTCAATGCATGCATTGAATTTCCGGCTACCGGCGCCGGGTATCCCAGCTTGGCCACGAGTTCCAGGACTGACTCGACGGGTATCGCCGGGTATCCACGGGTAGCCGTCGGAAGCCGTCGGGTTGGAGCCGAGAATCGCGTTGCGTAACCGTTACGTCATACTACGGCTTCACTACAGCAAAACCGGGTATGTGAGAGGGGGGCTTTAACGTCTAATTTCTGTGAGATTTCACTTATTGCATGCACCGGATTATCTTTGAGCAGACTTTTAGTTTACGAACTTTTCAGACATTTTGACTTACTTTTTAAACATTTTGATTATGTTTAGAATAACTAACTCCATCGTTTTTTTTTTTTTTGAGAAACAGGTTTAGTAATCTTTATACAGTCAGACCTTAATAAATGTCACGTACAGTTAGTATCATAAAATATGGTAGACTCTATATAGCTGTAGCAACCTATTCCTGGCTATAGCTATAGCCACTTTTGTCTACTCCTAGCTTATAGTCGGCTTACTGAAAAAATATGAAGCTTGGCAAATGTAAGCAATTTATCTATATCCAGCTTTGAGTAGCCAGCTATACCAGACAGTTCTGTTTAGTGGCAGGCAGGATCGTACAATTAGTTTCATTAAAAGCGGCCGTCAAATTGAACCTTGCCAAAGCTGTCATTGCGGCTACTCCAAACCGGATCTAAAAGTACATATTTATGATATTTTATATTAATTTCTTACATTTGCCTACACTTTTCTGGTGATGAATGTAAGCCGACTATTAGCTATAGAAGTGGACAGAAGCAGCTGGCTTTAGTATGTTTAGACCACAATCAGGTATAGGTCGCTACAGCCATCTAGAGACAACCGTTTTTTATGAAACTAACTATAGCAGAAGTTGTCTAGATTTGTCTAGGTTCAATTTGACAAGCCGTGTTAAATAAAACTCACTGTACAACCTTGCTAATATTTTAATACCTTATAGTCAAATAAAGGTTAAGTGTATAAGTCAGACATCCCAGACATAATCAAATAGCAAAGATATGTTAGTCAACATATTTTCAGTGTGGTATGAGAATGAACTGTATATATGATGACTGATGACTTAACCTAAAATCAGGGGCTTAACAATGTTAGTAGTTGTGGCGTGATTAGCAGAACAGGCAGAGCAATCATTCACACTTGCCTTTAGGCTCTTCTCCTAACCTATCGTCATTTCCTTTTTTTATTATACTGACAGCATTAATCAGCGTTACTTGTTCCCACAACCTAGGTCACTCAGGGCGGGGGCCTAGCTCAGAGGTAGCACTCTGGGCTTCCAACCGCTGGATCCCGGGTTCGATTCCCGGTCGAGCCTAAGTTGGATGGCTGTTTCGTCCTTCGTCTCATTGCCATGGTCTCTGCCTGTCCTAATTAGCCCAACTGGTGCAGAATACAGGACGTAAAGCCCTAATCACACACACACACAAACCTAGGTCACTCGCTCAATGCTGTACACTACAGCTGTAGTGGTCTTAACCATAAAAGTGCTGGGTAAGCTTATAATTGCACGTCCATTTAACCTTGGAGAAATTACACCTCGGATTAATTTCTCCAAGATTTCACGAAGTACACAAAGCTTTTCATTGATTGATGATAACTAAATTGCATTCAAATCCAGGTTGAGACGTTAGCAAAACAGCTGATGTAATTTGATGCCCTTCATGATTGGTATAGCACAACAAGTTCAACTTGCATATCATGTCATGATCCTAACTGTTGATAGTCAATAAATTTAAAACATAGTTTGGCCTGTGTAGTCTTTTGTTTACTGCCATTTCACCAACCACGTACAAAGAGCTTTCTTTGCTAATTTTCACTCATATCCAGGTTGGTACGTAGGCAAATGAGTTAATAATATAATTGGAGATCACTCAAGTACTACAGGTAAGTAAATTTGCGTGTCTGCATTTGCTTGTTTGATAGGCTAATCAACATGAAGGTTCACTCAAATTAGACTGAAATGAAATTAAACTGTGAATGTGGTCAGTGAAATAGCAGTAACTTGAATTGGCTTAATTCTATTCAGAACTCTGAACACATATATTTGACAGAGTAAATAAAAATATACAAGATCAGGAGGGCACTTCTAAGACAGCCACGCTGTCGCTGACAAAGGGCCCGCCCCCCATACAACAGTGTATACAATAAATCAATTAGAATTTAACATAAACTTAAAACTCACCAGGTAACTGACGTTTATATAATAGATAAATTAGAAGACATGCTTGTGTTGGAGGAATGACATTTATCAATCTGAAGCAAATCTTTGATTATGAAAAAGTTTGTATTATTCAACCTGTAAGTTCCATTCATTAGAATTTAATATGAAACTACACCACTTAACTATATTGACTATCTACAAGGAAGACGTCATTTTCTTGCTCCACTTGACGTGGTTGCAGTGATTTGCTTTTCTTTTATTAAGCTGGACTGCTTAGCACTAAGCTTCATGTAATCTGTAATTAGAAACCGATGCTCTTAAGTTGGCGGGGTTAATTGCTTCACTTAACACACGTATCAACCTCCATTGGGATGAAATACATATGTACAGCAATTTTAGAGCGAGCATGGACAGTTCAGGGGTGAATGAGACAGAACAGGAAAATGGTAAAGTAATTTCAAAGTGCTTCTGCCACGTCACATTGGTTGTTATTGCATTGAATATCTCCAGCTGTTTATAAAACACAGTAATCAACATTTATATATATGTTGTGTACGTAGTTAGTGAAATGGCAGAAAACTCTTTAACAACACAACGATGTTAGTTAAAAAAAACTTCTGTGGTAGGAATGTTAAACAGCGTAATCAGCATCATCAAGCCCTAATTCAGCCTCACTCCACGACATCAAGGCATCATTAAACCCTTCTGCCTACCTCCAGCCTGACCCATTGACCTTACTTTAGGAGCTACAGCTGCTTAAAGGGCCAGTTGCTTTCGGCCAGTCATCAGATACCTTCAGATCACAGTCCCATTGGACGATAAGGTATATCAGAGAATCAAATCGATTGTCTGTCACAACTGAATAAACAGCTGTAGAAAAGTCCAGTCCCAGTTGTGCTATGGAAGTCCCAATTTGGTACTTCCAAATGACCTGAAATAACATGGATGGATAGAAGTCCTTAACCCTGAATGAAGCCATGCACAGAGCCTGCGAAAGGAGTCACTAACCAGATAGCGTGTCACATCGGGGAGACATTGGTCCAATGTGGGCGATATCGGACCAACAACAGGCCGACATAGCATATTATTAGTGTTGGTCTAAGTAGTTAACAACTTGATATCTGAGTAAGCAGCTGAGGAAGCAGCTGAGGAAGCAGCTGAGGAAGCAGCTGAGGAAGCAGCTGAGGAAGCAGACGAGTAAGCAGACGAGTAAGCAGCTGAGGAAGCAGCAGAGGAAGCAGCTGAGGAAGCAGCTGAGGAAGCAGACGAGTAAGCAGCTGAGTAAGCAGCTGAGGAAGCAGCCGAGTAAGCAGGTGAGAAAGCAGTTGAGTAAGCAGCTAAGTAAGCAGCTAAATAAGCAGCTGAGGAAGCAGCCGAGTAAGCAGTTGAGGAAGCAGTTGAGAAAGCAGCTGAGGAAGCAGCCGAGTAAGCAGTTGAGAAAGCAGCTTAGTAAGCAGCTGAGGAAGCAGACGAGTAAGCAGGTGAGTAAGCAGCTGAGTAAGCAGCTGAGGAAGCAGCTGAGGAAGCAGCCGAGTAAGCATAGAGAAAGCAGCTAAGGAAGCAGCCGAGTAAGCAGGTGAGAAAGCAGTTGAGTAAGCAGCTAAGTAAGCAGCTAAATAAGCAGCTGAGGAAGCAGCCGAGTAAGCAGTTAAGGAAGCAGTTGAGAAAGCAGCTGAGGAAGCAGCCGAGTAAGCAGTTGAGAAAGCAGCTTAGTAAGCAGCTGAGGAAGCAGACGAGTAAGCAGGTGAGTAAGCAGCTGAGTAAGCAGCTGAGGAAGCAGCTGAGGAAGCAGCCGAGTAAGCATAGAGAAAGCAGCTAAGGAAGCAGCCGAGTAAGCAGGTGAGAAAGCAGTTGAGTAAGCAGCTAAGTAAGCAGCTAAATAAGCAGCTGAGGAAGCAGCCGAGTAAGCAGTTAAGGAAGCAGTTGAGAAAGCAGCTGAGGAAGCAGCCGAGTAAGCAGTTGAGAAAGCAGCTTAGTAAGCAGCTGAGGAAGCAGCTGAGGAAGCAGCTGAGTAAGCAGTTGAGAAAGCAGCTTAGTAAGCAGCTGAGGAAGCAGCTGAGGAAGCAGCCGAGTAAGCAGTTGAGAAAGCAGCTTAGTAAGCAGCTGAGGAAGCAGACGAGTAAGCAGGTGAGTAAGCAGCTGAGTAAGCAGCTGAGGAAGCAGCTGAGGAAGCAGCCGAGTAAGCAGTTGAGAAAGCAGCTTAGTAAGCAGCTGAGGAAGCAGACGAGTAAGCAGGTGAGTAAGCAGCTGAGTAAGCAGCTGAGGAAGCAGCTGAGGAAGCAGCCGAGTAAGCATAGAGAAAGCAGCTAAGGAAGCAGCCGAGTAAGCAGGTGAGAAAGCAGTTGAGTAAGCAGCTAAGTAAGCAGCTAAATAAGCAGCTGAGGAAGCAGCCGAGTAAGCAGTTAAGGAAGCAGTTGAGAAAGCAGCTGAGGAAGCAGCCGAGTAAGCAGTTGAGAAAGCAGCTTAGTAAGCAGCTGAGGAAGCAGACGAGTAAGCAGGTGAGTAAGCAGCTGAGTAAGCAGCTGAGGAAGCAGCTGAGGAAGCAGCCGAGTAAGCATAGAGAAAGCAGCTAAGGAAGCAGCCGAGTAAGCAGGTGAGAAAGCAGTTGAGTAAGCAGCTAAGTAAGCAGCTAAATAAGCAGCTGAGGAAGCAGCCGAGTAAGCAGTTAAGGAAGCAGTTGAGAAAGCAGCTGAGGAAGCAGCCGAGTAAGCAGTTGAGAAAGCAGCTTAGTAAGCAGCTGAGGAAGCAGCTGAGGAAGCAGCTGAGTAAGCAGTTGAGAAAGCAGCTTAGTAAGCAGCTGAGGAAGCAGCTGAGGAAGCAGCCGAGTAAGCAGTTGAGGAAGCAGTTGAGAAAGCAGCTGAGGAAGCAGCCGAGTAAGCAGCCGAGTAAGCAGCTTAGTAAGCAGCTGAGGAAGCAGCTGAGGAAGCAGCTGAGTAAGCAGTTGAGAAAGCAGCTGAGGAAGCAGCTGAGGAAGCAGCCGAGTAAGCAGCCGAGTAAGCAGTTGAGAAAGCAGCTTAGTAAGCAGCTGAGGAAGCAGCTGAGGAAGCAGCTGAGTAAGCAGTTGAGAAAGCAGCTTAGTAAGCAGCTGAGGAAGCAGCTGAGGAAGCAGCCGAGTAAGCAGTTGAGAAAGCAGCTTAGTAAGCAGCTGAGGAAGCAGTTGAGGAAGCAGCCGAGTAAGCAGGTGAGAAAGCGGCCGAGTAAGCAGTTGAGAAAGCAGCTGAGGAAGCAGACGAGTAAGCAGTTGAGAAAGCAGCTGAATAAGCAGGTGAGAAAGCAGCTGAGTAAGCAACTGAGGAAGCAGCCGAGTAAGCAGGTGAGAAAGCAGTTGAGTAAGCAGCTAAATAAGCAGCTGAGGAAGCAGCCGAGTAAGCAGTTGAGGAAGCAGCCGAGTAAAGCCCCTGTCACACGGGCCGGTTGTGCCGTAGTGAACCCGTAGTATTACGTAATAGTTATGTAACAGCTCTTTCCGCCGGTTTGGCGACCGGTTCTGGCAGCAAAAAGGGGCGGGGCAGCACCCGCCGGGTTACCCGCCGGGTGCTACGGGTAACCCGCCGGGATACCCGCCAGCTTCCACGGGTGCCTCGGCGGGTTCTACGGGTGCCTCGGCGGGTTCTACGGGTGCCTCGGCGGGTTCTACGGGTGCCTCGGCGGGTTCTACGGGTTACTCGGCGGGTTCTACGGGTTACTCGGCGGGTTCTACGTGTTACTCGGCGGGTTCTACGTGTTACTCGCCGAGTTGTAGGAGTAAGCAGGCGAGTAGTAGGAGTAACTCGCAGCTTCCAGGAGTATACTTTAAAAGGCTGCTGCTCCCCTAATATTAATCCGATTTTCGTTAAATAAGAACTAAAATTGTAGTATAGTTTATAATGATTCCATACCTGTTTTCGGATCGAAAATATACCAAATATTAAGCGAGTTATTCGTCTGAGAAGGTAGCTAGGTTGGCGGAGGCAAACAGTGGTGCTCTCGCAGACGTCCGCGCCGGGACTGTATCAATGCTGCTGCTCCCCTAATATTAGTCCGATTTTCGTCAAATAAAGACTGGATTGTAGTATAATTCATATTGACTCCATATGTGTTTTCGGATTGAAAATAGACCAAATATTAAGCGAGATATTCGTCTGAGAAGGCAGCAAGGTGCTCTGTGTATGTTCATGACTTGAATGGTGTGGTCAATATTTTTTACCATTATATATACATTGTCTGGATGAGCTTTATTGCAATTAATTTCTACTCATTCTGCCAACTGGCCAATGGGAAGGACTTTTCCTTTGGTTTTGTAAAGTCAATTAACCTATATATGTAATAGCAATCTGCCTTGACCGTTATGTCAATTGCTATTAGCATTTTGAATAATACAAAGAATGGGGTAAGTCATGCTTTTTCATCATTGATCACAAGCATGAATTGAAATCATTGATCACAAGCATGAATTGAAATTCTGAATTGACCGTTATGTCAATTGCTATTAACATTTTGAATAATACAAAGAATGGGGTAAGTCATGCTTTTTCATCATTGATCACAAGCATTAATTGAAGTTCTGAATTTCAACGGATTCCTGTTTAATATGCATATTAAAGAGGGAGATTGTTTTGATCATGGATGGAACATGCAATATCAATATTAATTTCAGTTGGATTATTTTCAGAAACAACAACGAAATATTGATAATTTATATAAACTAGAGTATATCTATCTATAGATAGTTGTTATAGCTCCATGGACATCTTTATCAAGTCGGAATTTTATTGGCAACAAGCAAACAAACATTGTTTTATTTTCGTTTTTTATTGATTACGAATTAATGAATTATTGATAGTAACATATTATTAGGTGAAGAGCTTATAACTATCTGTCTATCTACATATCTATATTCTATGAGGTATTACTAACTTTATTAAAAAGAATATTCTTGTTTGTGCCTAGTTTACTCCATTAATTTTCCCCACCTTAACTATTATATAAATTCTACACATTTCCCTGAATAATTCAGTCTTTATTTGACGAAAATCGAATATGTGATAGACTGATAGTTTAGATAGACAGATAGATTCATATGCTTATTATATAATATAGAATATCTAGCTTAATATTTGGTCCATATAAGTACATAAAAAATAGCAAATAAAATCACAGATCAAATCACAAATACTAATTACAATATCAATATTACATTTAAATTTTACAAAAATATACACAAAAAGATAAGAATGTTCACATGTATAAAAAAAATACCAATATACAAATATAATCATTGCCTGGTAATTACAATACAATATATTGTTTTTAATTAATGAAAGCAATTACATCTTTTTGTAATTGTGAATGACAATCAAGACAATGTCATATTACTGTGTCATCTTTGAACAAACTATGAAATGACAGGTCAAAGAACCCCAATTTAGGCAATTAGGCAATTGACACATGTATTGAGCATTTGCTGTATTCTCTACACCCATTCTTTATATCATTCAAAATGCTATTAGCAATTGACATAACGGTCATGGCAGTTGGCAGAATGAGTAGAAATGAATTGCAATAAAGCTCATCCAAACAATGTATATATATCATGGTCAAAAATATTGACCACACCATTCAAGTCATGACCATACACAGAGCACCTGGCCGCCAGAGAACTGCATTCTCAGATGAATATCTCGCTTAATATTTAGTCTATTTTCAATCCGAAAACATGATGGAATCAGTATGAACTATGCTACAATACAGTTTTAATTTGACGAAAATCGGACTAATATAAGGGGAGCAGCAGCCTTTTAAAGAAGGGCTCAGCCCTTCTGCATTGATAGAGTCAGGGCGCGGACGTCTGCGAGAGCACCACTGTTTGCCTCCGCCAACCTAGCTACCTTCTCAGACGAATATCTCGCTTAATATTTGGTCTATTTTCAATCCGAAAACACGTATGGAATCAGTATGATTTATACTACAATTCAGTCCTGATTTGACGTAAATCGGATTAATATAAATGGAGCAGCAGCCGCCGCAAGACAACTGCCTTCTCAGACAAATATCTCGCTTAATATTCGGTTTTTTTTAAATCCGAAAATACGTATGGAATCAGTATGAGATATACTGCCATCCAGTCTTTATTTGAGGAAAATCGGACTAATATTAGAGGAGCAGCAGCTTTTTAAAGTATATACCTCCCTGCCTACGCTGACGCTGGTACCAAAAAGCCGGCGGGTTACACGTGAAAGCCGGCGGGTTACACGTGAAAGCCGGCGGGTTGCCCGTGAAAGCCGGCGGGTTACCCGTAGAACCCCTCAACAAGCCGCCGGGGTGAAATTAGGGACGAATAATTCGCCGGGTTCTACGGGCCACCCGCCGGGTTCTACGGGCCACCCGCCGGGTTCTACGGGCCACCCCCTGGGTTCCACGGGCCACCCGCCGGCTTCCACGGTTTTTTTTTTTTTTTTTTTACACCCGTGAGATTTCTACGGTTGTGCCATGCAAGCATGGCACAACCGGCTACCGGGGCCGGGTTTCGCGGCTTGGCCAAGGGTCCCACGGGTGCTTGACGGGTATCCACGGGTATCCACGGGTGGCCGTATTGGGGCCGCCGGCTTCGAGCCGGGTAGCGATTTCCGCAACTATTACGTAATACTACGGGTTCACTACGGCACAACCGGCCCGTGTGACAGGGGCTTAAGCAGTTAAGGAAGCAGTTGAGAAAGCAGCTGAGGAAGCAGCCGAGTAAGCAGTTGAGAAAGCAGCTTAGTAAGCAGCTGAGGAAGCAGCTGAGGAAGCAGCTGAGTAAGCAGTTGAGAAAGCAGCTTAGTAAGCAGCTGAGGAAGCAGCTGAGGAAGCAGCCGAGTAAGCAGTTGAGGAAGCAGTTGAGAAAGCAGCTGAGGAAGCAGCCGAGTAAGCAGCCGAGTAAGCAGCTTAGTAAGCAGCTGAGGAAGCAGCTGAGTAAGCAGTTGAGAAAGCAGCTTAGTAAGCAGCTGAGGAAGCAGCTGAGGAAGCAGCCGAGTAAGCAGTTGAGAAAGCAGCTTAGTAAGCAGCTGAGGAAGCAGCTGAGGAAGCAGCTGAGTAAGCAGTTGAGAAAGCAGCTTAGTAAGCAGCTGAGGAAGCAGCTGAGGAAGCAGCCGAGTAAGCAGTTGAGAAAGCAGCTTAGTAAGCAGCTGAGGAAGCAGTTGAGGAAGCAGCCGAGTAAGCAGGTGAGAAAGCAGCCGAGTAAGCAGTTGAGAAAGCAGCTGAGGAAGCAGCCGAGTAAGCAGTTGAGAAAGCAGCTTAGTAAGCAGCTGAGGAAGCAGCTGAGGAAGCAGCTGAGTAAGCAGTTGAGAAAGCAGCTTAGTTAGCAGCTGAGGAAGCAGCTGAGGAAGCAGACGAGTAAGCAGGTAAGAAAGCAGTTGAGTAAGCAGCTAAATAAGCAGCTGAGGAAGCAGCCGAGTAAGCAGTTGAGGAAGCAGTTGAGAAAGCAGTTGAGAAAGCAGCTTAGTAAGCAGCTGAGGAAGCAGCTGAGGAAGCAGCCGAGAAAGCAGGTGAGAAAGCAGCCGAGTAAGCAGTTGAGAAAGCAGCTGAGGAAGCAGACGAGTAAGCAGTTGAGAAAGCAGCTTAGTAAGCAGACGAGTAAGCAGGTGAGAAAGCAGCTGAGTAAGCAGCCGAGTAAGCAGTTGAGAAAGCAGCTGAATAAGCAGTTGAGAAAGCAGCTGAGTAAGCAACTGAGGAAGCAGCTGAGTAAGCAGTTGAGAAAGCAGCTGAGTAAGCAGCTGAGGAAGCAGCTGAGTAAGCAGTTGAGAAAGCAGCTGAGTAAGCAGCTGAGGAAGCAGCTGAGTAAGCAGTTGAGAAAGCAGCTTAGTAAGCAGCTGAGGAAGCAGCTTAGTGGCCTATGTCATCATAGATGTTAAAAGTGGTAGTGCCTTATTCTCTGTGAATATGCTTAGGCAAGTAAATCACCTCACTAATTGGATTTATAACAGTCCAACATGTTTTGGACTGTAAGTCTACCATTTCATCACGAACAAGCTCGCCCACAGTTCGATAATTCTCCTTTGGAAATATAAAAGGTGCCACTGATTCAACCAAGCTGACTTTAAATATTAACTCAATTTTTTTGAATATTCTACTTCTTGTGGATATTCATTCAGCCATGATGTTTCAAAAACCAAATGGCTTTTAATTTGTACATTTTGTATTAATACTAATAGCATAACGTTTCAATCAATATACATTGGTTTTTCTCTTTTTTTGTGTGTTTTCTCAAGTGATCAATTTTTTTTTTTTTTTTTTTTTAATACAAGTGCACTATATACTCCAGTTTTAGGGTTAACCATACTCTGTTGTTTTCTGAGAGTGTCCTATGACGTCCATAGCTTCTGATTAGGCTTGTGGAATCAGTCTGGACAAGATAAGACAGCCTTTGTCAGGCTACCGGAAACTTCGTGATCACAACAAGAAAATTATGATAGGCTTCGTCATACTGTACTCAAGAGACTCTGCCAAACTCGAAGGAAATACAAAGAAAACGCTCTGGCTAGAAATTGCCAATTAAGCTTTGAAAAAGCAATTATAGTTCTGAATAAATAATTAAAATATACACTTGTATAAACAAATTAGAGAAGAAGAAAAATTTGATATACTGACAAATAAAGAAAAAACCAAATTGGTAAAATAAATATTTCCCAAAGAAATTATTCAGAACAAATAATTGTTGTTGCAAAAGAAACAGCTTTGAATGATACAGTGGGCTACAAAATACCCTATCTCTTGATGTAAACAATACCTTTTGCATTTTATTATCCCCAAAATATTTCTTCTCTAATATCAAAGATATCTAACCATATCAAATTGTTCGCTTGTTGTCTCTTTTTATAACAATTTCTTTTTTCTTCGTTCGTGTGTCATTTCGTTTGTTAGATTATGCCATAACTTAAAATTCAAAGATACAGCATCCTCACTGGAAACCTGTCTGATATAATCCTTATGTTGTATTATTTAATAAATTAGATCATATCATTTAGAACAGGATATGAACAGTTGATATTGATAGCATACAGGACGTACTTTTTTCCATTAATGATTAATTAAATCAACGTACGGTAAAATGGGTTAACCTCTCTGCATCTCTATATTTGTCTCTTCTCTTTCTTTTCGATCGCCTGAGTTCCGGTCATGTGATGGTCAGCTGATTGCCTGGACCTGGCTCAGCCAATCCTAGGCCGTTTCCGCCGCGTTCCCACCAAATTACCCCTTAAAAGAGGTCGTCTTTCCCGGTCCAATCATTCGCCTTCTCATTTTTCGTTTCCCACCCACCCTTTCCAAAATGTAATTACTAACCTCCATGCCATACTCATCTGTAACAAATCGCCAACATGATTATGAATAAGTGTTGCAAACAATCTTGAAGGTATCTTTTACGTAATCGAGATGGTGTATATCGTATGAATATTGCTGTATCTTATCATATGAATCACGATGTAAGCTATCATGTGGGTATCTTATCATATGAATCACGATGTAAGCTATCATGTGGGTGTCCTCTCGAGCATCATGTATAAATATTACTTTGTGCTGTATGTGTGTCCTTCTGATTCTTGATTGTGTCTGGGCCAAATGAATTGGCAGGGTGTCCAAACCTTAACCAGAGTTTGTCATTACGTTTTTAAGGTATTTTTGCGCCGGACTGTATATGGACCATTAATCTAGAGCAACATAAACTTGGTGTAATTCGACACTGACAGGGCAGAGACGTTCATTACTGAACCATATTTGAGATACAAGAGGCCACATCTTGCTGTGGTCCTCAGGGTGAAACCTTCATGAAAAGGAAACAGAAATCCGCCTAGGAAGAGGGGTGGAGGTACGCTCCCTTTGGTCAAAGGGGGAGAATAGTGCATAAAGTGCATAAAGTATTTTTTCTCCTCGTATTATTCATTTTGCTTTTCTGACATAGATGATGATAACTAGATTATTCAACACACAAAAATCAACTGAAGGCAGATGTCATATATAACAGCATTTTTATTAGTACAATCAGTACAGTATTTTACATGAATAAAATAATTTAATACATTATATTATAGAATTATTTATGACATAGTGAGAATATTAAAAATTAATATCATTGCGGGTGAAGCCAGGTATAAACAGTTCACCGTCTCTTGCAGCCACAAGTTATTAAGTTTATCACATTTGGTTGAAAGACAAATTTTAAGCAGTTAATGTCACAATTCTGTTTTAGCCACCAAGTGGAAATATCAATAAACTTCCGTGAAAATCCACCATTGCCAACATACACCCTTTTCACATGGCAGCCATGTTGGCATTTTTGCCTCATTGACCTCATTTGATTAATGATTAAGTCATATTATGACAACATTACTTTCCTATTGTTCTTGCACTCAATGACCTCACCATGGCCATTGTCTACTGATGACATCACAATACTACATCTGAGCACAAAGAGCTATCAATGAGGCAAAAATGCCAACATGGCTGCTCTGTGAAAAAAGTATTTACATGTTCTGCTGCTATTGAGTAATAAATGACACCATGTGAATTCAAAACTCATTGGCTAAGGCTGTGCCTCAACCAAACAGTTTTGGTTTCACACGACATCCTCTAGAGTATTTTTTGCCATAAATGTCCGAAACAAGTCAAAGCCCAACTTTCTGGCTGAATTTTGCTATATTCTCCATTGTAATCTCTTAAGCTTTTTTGCGACCATAACAATTAGCCATAATGAGGAAAAGTGGCAAATAATTATCATTGCAAAGATAGGGATAATTTGTACAGAGAGGAGTTTGTTTGGGTCAGAAAGTTGGGCTTTTACCTTTTGGTAACATATATATCTATTTTGTGCTTCTCCATGGTATATATATATATATATATATATGTAAAAATAAGGCCAAAAATCAAGTGAATATTTATTTGGATTACACATTGTTTTTCAAAATACATGCTGCTGACAAAATTTAATCGGAGGAACTCACGAGTGGCGAAGCCACGAGTGAGTTCCATAGCCAGACAGCTCACGAATGGGTTTCAATGAGCTGATCCACCACTGTGATTGGGTTTTTGTGCATTTGGTCTCCATGGCAACAACACTGAATGCCTATCTGTTTGAGTTTAACAGACAGTTTCGTCGGTAAAAACAAATCGCCGGTACAGATAAACAACGAATTATACATATGTAGTATATTTGGAACGAGGAGAAATTCAGCTTCATGCCAGCCTTGATTTGGTCAAAATCGGACAAGAATTGGCGAAGTTGTGGCCATGGCATGTTCAATGTTGTGGATGTCAGACTGTTAGACTGTTTGAGATCAACAGATTGTTTTGTCGGTAAAAACGAGTCGCCGATACCAATTATCTATGACATATATAAGATTTAGATTTAGATCAATTTATTTTCATAATTTATAAATAATACATTTTAGAATATATAAATGAAATGAGAAGATGCAATTATGATGGAGACCCCTCAAGCCAGCAGAGCTAGCGCTTATGAGGGGCCACCAATGAAATGGGAGATGAGATGAGTGTTATGAAATGGAGGAAATGGGATGAGGGTGATTATGTACTGGTGCTCAAATAACTATAGAATGTGTTAAGGACAAATTATGTTTGGCAGATAAAGCAATTTCTTATTATACATATATCGCTGTATGACTCCAGGAAATGGTTTTTAATAATTTTGGAAAATTGTCTGAAGCTGTGGGTGAGAATTTTGTCTTTTAAAAAGTTTAGTGTAGTATTGAAACTTTGTGGAATTCTATATCTAATTGACTTTTTAATGAAGGAATGTTTGAATACAGGTAATTGATAGTTATTTGTTCCTCGAGTTAGATAATTATGGGTCTGAGAATTTTTAATAAAAATATTGTTGTAGAAATAGATCGGTAACATATTATGTTCCAACCTGTGACAAAACTTCAACTCACTCAGTGTACACAGGTCCTGTAATTTAAGAAGCCTTAAATGTTAAAATATAGGATTGGTATAGGCATTGTATTTTGATATGCTAATTGTTCTTACTACCCTTTTCTGTAATTTAAATATTGATTCACTGCAAGATCCCCACAAAAGAAGCCCATAATTCAAGTAGGGTAAAAACATGGTATTGTAAAGGGTAATTAATGTATATTTTGGTAGCATGTGTCTTAATTTATTTAATACTGCTGTGACTTTAGATAATTTGTTTCGAATGTGGTTAATATGTGACTTCCAAATATAAAGGAACTGGTAGCATATTTAAAGAGAACCGAAATTGAGCTTCAAGCCAATTTTAATTTGGTCAAAATTGGTCAAGAATTGACGAAGCTGTGGCCATTTTCCAGATTTAATAGGCAAAGTGAAAGTGAAAGTGCTTTGAACTGACGTCTCGTCCAGACATGACCAATGACCGCTACGGACAACTTTTAGTTAGCAAATTTACTTCAAACCTAGTTTGTGTTCATGAATAGTAGTCTATATAATAGGCGAAGCTGTGATTTTAGTGTGAAAGTGAAAATGAAAGTGAAACTGATCAACCTCAAGTAGTCCGTTCAATATGTAAATCAGGGATGGTGGAACACAATTTATTATAATTAGCGATGGTGGATCACAAAAATACCACATGGGTTGTTCCTAATAGGTTTTCTATGAGGAACACAGCCAAGTGTGGGATATAGACCCTTATTTATCACTTTTGACATGGCAACAAAAATTCAAACAGTTGAGGATCATGGGAATAAAATGATGTGTAATATGACCAGCAACCCTTTTAGTGTCACCAACTTCTTAAATATCCATCTTTTTTGAAGTTTGTCTCTATTAGCTCAGATAGTCATTGCTGAAGTATTGGATTTGTTTATATGCCATGGATGCAGACAAATTGGTATAGTAGAAAAGATGAACATATGAGCAATAATTAACATTTTATTAACAATATAACATGAACATAAACCCAGATGCTTAAGCTTCAATTAAACAAAGACCTCATTTTTGCCTGAAGGTTTGCTACATTTAGCTCTAAAAAAAGATCAAATTTCAAATAAAAGTGAACCGAATTAATTATTGTGAATTTAAATCTTTTTACTGGTCTATATAAGTCATTTTTAGTAAAATTTGAAATAATATATAATATATTTAGGTATTTATGATGGATGTTTACGTCATTAATGATTACATTGATCACAGAATTGAAGAGACACTGGTTGCTAAAGTAAACATTTTCATTTGCTTGTTGCTATGGATACCAACAAAACATATGTCACTTGAAAGAGAGGTTATGTGAATTTTATTAAGTGTATTATTAGTAGTATACCACTCACATATTTTTGTAGAAAAAAAATCAAAAACAAAGAAGTTGATTTTTACTCTTAAAATTGAAATTCCTTGTCAAATATGGGTATGTGAGTTTCCAAAATTTTTATTTATTTTTATTTTCTACAGAAAGACCTCAGTAAGAAGCATTTTCTTTCATTTGGGATAGATTTTTTGTTGGAACAAAAACCGACTGACAATGCAGCTTTAATTGGCAACTAATTGGGTGTACCGATGACGTCTTTTGTGAAGGTCACGCTATGTTGTTGCAATAACAGGAAGCAAAAGGATAAAGGGAAATCCGCTTAAAATACAAACAGCGCGGATAAATGAATATAAGCCATTATTTCATTGCACAATGTACAGAAAAAACCATTGATAAAACTATACTAAATATTAATCAACCGCACTTACAGACTTTTTTTTAACAATTGCAATGACTAAAGCCCGGTTCACAACTACACGATTATGGTGCCGATTGATGACAATCAATATTGTCATTTTTGGCCTTAAATTTAATAATTATACCCTGAAGCCCAGTTCACACCTCCTCGATTTTGATTATGATCTATCGCGATTAGCAAATTTGTGAAGTACTGTCATATCCAGCAGGATCCTGATGCATCGTAGTTAATCCTTAGGCTTCTTTAGATGTTGTGGAGTGCAAAAAAGTTTTGAATCTACTGAAAACTTTTTTTTTCGAATCTACGACCTTTTGTTTATGGTTACTAATTTGTAGGTCCATCTTAGCTTGTTGTAGAAGGTCGTAGCTCGTCATAGGAGGTTGTAGACCAAATCTTTATCAATCGCCATGTTACGCGGCTAAGCTTCATATGACGAAAGGTACATACAGCTACAATTTTGTTTCGATCTCCTATATTATTTTTTTATCATAAATATTTGTACAAAATCAAAGCTCTAATTCTGTTAATGGTCGCAGCCCTTCCTGGCATGTCGTAGCCAAATATTGTCAATTTGTTTCTAATTATTAATTCAAGGCCATGAATGATGACGATTATGGGATTGTCATCAATCTGCACCATAATTGTGAAGGTGCACATGTGAACTGGGTTTATTTAACGTTAATTACCTACGACCTGACAGAAAGAGCAACGACCAAACCATGAAGCAACATTTTGCCTACGCAGCACTACGATTTGCTACGAATATCTACGACACAGAAAGTATATTGTCACAGCGTCTTTAATTTTCGTCAAATGGTAGCTGGTCGTGGCCCTTCCCAGAGAGCATTCTATTACCATTTCAACGTCAGCGCGATGTGGGCGATGTTAATACGATGTTGTAATGACAGTCAATGTGGCCTATGGAAACGATGCTGGCCAATTTGGAATGCTATCTGGGTTCATCAGCTCAACATCGACTATGCTGCATCAGGATGAATGATGATTCCACCTGCGACATCCTACGACATGCTACGTCGAACTCATAACTAATTTATAAACAAAAAGTCTGGAAAAAATGTTTGCACTCTCTGGCAAAACCCCAGATACCTACTAATTTCAATATGCGACTGGACTGCTCACACAATATGACAGTGGCCAAAATCTGTTCCATTCAATTCGTAGTCTTCTGTTCACTAATTGCCTACCTTAATTGCTAACATTTGCCAAAATCTGTTCCATTCAATTCGGGTGGCTGTTCCATCCTTCATCTCATTGCCATGGTCTCTGCCTGTCCTAATAAGCCCAACTGGTGCAGAAATACAGGACGTAAAGCCCTAATCACCCACCCTCCATTCAATTCGTAGTCTCTGTTTACTAATTGCCTACCATCCGGGGTCTTAATTGCTGGGTTCGCTATTATATAATAAACTTCCTAGCGCACTAAATTTTTAGTGCGATGAGAAATTCGGTTTGTTTACTTGAGATTATTCTTATATGGCTAATGAATGATGAAAACGAGGCATAAAATAACGTTATTAACGTAATTAGCGTCCTCGATTCGTAAGATATTTTATTACACAGCGTCTTTAATTTTCGTCTGATTTTAATTCAAAGTTTTTGCTGTACAGTTATGAGCATTTTCCGTCATTTGGATAGCTGTTTTGGTGGTACAAATACCGTCTGACAATCCAGCTTTTTAAGGTACTTTGTAAGTTGTGGTACTATAATCTAAGATGAATCTACAAGGTTGATCTGCCAGGTAAATTTACTATCAAAGGTCAAGGTGACAAATGTGTAAAAAAATGTCAAGCTCTTGAGTGTAGAAATTGATAACAAGCTAGTTTTTCACAAACATGTATATTGAATTGTGCCGAACTAAAGTTAGATGGAGATGCCTTTATTCACTCGAATCATTATACGAGCGGTGAATCTGTAAATTTTTTTAACAAAAATAATAATATTACAATATAATAATCACAAATAATTATTACAATAATTATTAATATCATTATTAATATCATCTAAACATATCCAGCAAATGCATAATACACAAATATAATAATGCCTAAATTAACTACCAATCACTTACAAAGCACATGGCATCATCAGCACAATCCAAGGATAAGAAACAATTTTCGCCTGATAATGTTCAGTTTTGACCATTGCATATTCTTCTTCAAGTAATATTCTATGAGCTACATGTTAGCTCCTCAGCTTCTCTGGCATGACTGGCATGACTGGCATGACCAGGGGGAGAAAAAATCAACATTGACCTGTAGTGCCACCTTGAGAATATGTATACAATATGAATGATAACAGCCTAAATGGCTGTTACAATGTATCAACAATATCTAAAAAAGCGAGTAGACAAATTAATGCAATTATGAGATTAAGCAATGTGCTAGATACGGAGGTAAAGGAAACAATTCTATCATCATTTATAAGAAGCAATTTCAGTTATTGTCCAGTGGTATGGATGTTTAGTGGTCAAACCAACATCAAGAAGTTAGAGCTACTTCATTATCGTGCACTGAAATTTGTTTACCATGATTTCGAGACATGCTATAATGATTTGTTGAAAAAGGGTAATAACATGTCTGTATCAGTGCACCTTAAATATGTACTTTGTAATGAAGTTTGTAAATGTGTGAATAGAATGGCACCTGATTATATGTTCAAGCATAATAGGTTTAATTTATTCGTCTACTATGGTGCAAAGTTATGGAATGAGCTACCACTTCATGTCAAATGCAGCCAATCTCTTAATGCCTTTAACAGCTTATCTTTTACAAAGGTGAGCAAGTTCATGTCATTAAAGGGGAACTAAAGGACATTTGTATGTTGATTTAAAAAGTTCAATTACATGTAAAAGAATATATTGCAGTGAAAAGAAATGTCTTAAAGTGGGGATTGGTATGGTTTTAAGCCATTTAAAAGTACAATATGCAGCACCCGCCACAACGCTGGAGGCCGCCATTATTGCACACGGCACCATGGCTAGTGACGTCACTTATGTCCTATTAGTCAGGGGGCCAGCCCCTCAAAATTGGGATCCACACCTCCTCAAATTTGGTATCATCGAATTGGAAATTTTCTGTACTTTTTGTAATCTGTACTTGTTTTGTCAGTTTCTTGGACCGGAGATGTTTTTTTCTGGTCCATGGCAACAAGTACGTTTTTGTATAGAACAAATTCACAGAAATAATTTTGGTGGTATGCTGTTAATTACAATGCTTGACAATTGTTGGTACCATGGCTAATCTGCATGGCTGACCTCATTAAAGTTTTGCAGTAAACACTGGTTTTTCTCCATTTCCTGTTGCTATGGTAGCAGTGTTACAAATATTTTCATAAATTTTATTAATTTGCTTGGATATCTTTGACTGTCAAGCTTTTATAACACAGTAAAATAATATACATTTGGTATTTCAAGACACCTTAGGAGAAACCCTCTCAGAAAAGAAGCATC
Source organism: Alitta virens (assembly GCA_932294295.1). Taxonomy (NCBI): domain Eukaryota; kingdom Metazoa; phylum Annelida; class Polychaeta; order Phyllodocida; family Nereididae; genus Alitta; species Alitta virens. Next base: position 2,357,639 of record OW028574.1, on the reverse strand, counting down.
ACTGAAAGTTCCTTCATTTTTGTGTGTTGCTATGGAAACTCTTTTTAAAATTGTCACATTTTCAGAGAAAGTCTCAGTAATATGGGAATAAACATTTTATAAGCTATATTGAACATAGGAAGGTGATATTTAACAATTTGCATGTAAAAACCTCGCTGATTAAAGAAATATACTTTTTGCAGTCTCTGGTTGCCATGGAAATGTTTATCTGACCCCTGTTTCCTTATATGGGTAAATTTGCAATTAGATTGATATAAGCAGTCTGTAAAAGAGGGAAAATCATCAAATTGCTAGTTATACAGGCTTTTGTGAAGGCTGACACCCATTTTACCTTGCACGGATATCTTTTTATTTTGACTGTGTTACCCTAGCAACCATAAAATAACAGTAAGAGACCCTGAAAGGTAGAAATGTTACATTATTCATATCTCTGGACCTATGACAGGTACAACCATAAGTTGCTTATTTAACACAATGTTTTCAGGTCAAGGAGTTCATTTCTGATAATTTAAAATGGCTAATTTGCATACATTTCATTGTATTGCAAATCTAGATAGGTCAATTTGCATAATATTTCCTTATATGGCTACTGCAATGGGCAGTCAAGGTGCTGAAGCATTTATATTTTTCTTTTATTCTCAACAATGTTTCAAACTGTTTCCAACTAATTACTGAACTTGAATAATAAGTAAATAAAATAAACTTGCATGGACTGGTTACCATGGTAACAAAACCGCCATTAGTCCTGATATAGATCCATGCCAGCATATACGATTTCATCATAAAGCCTCATTATATAGGTCCCTTGATTCCATTCATATGGCATGATTGTTACCCCAAACATATATTGATATGAGGATGTTTGCTCCTATGATAAGTTAATTTTGAAAACTTGTATCCATGGTAACCAAATTGAAAACAAATATGGACAGGATATTCAGTTATGTCACTATTTTTGTCTGCAGCTATCATCTTAAAACAGTTACTGGGCTTGTAACATAGAAAGTATTTGGTAATATTTGATAATATTTGGTAATATTTGGTCTATTTATAGTAACCCTTGTGGATCTGTAACAAGTGGAGCCTCAGAATGCAGCAAGTTGCACATATCAATATATTTGCATGAATGTAAACTTTCTGGAACTAAACATGAAAATTGTCATTTACTGAGATGTTACCAATGACAACTGTTTCCGAGGCAACCAATTAATGAAATTATGTTATCTGTCCATTTATATTGATATTGTGTCTCTCTGAATGCCAGCAGATACTAACGAGGCATCAAATATTGAAGTTCCCAAGATTACTGTACTTGTTGTTAATCAATATTGACTAGACATAGCACTGGTTGCCATGGAAACATAAAATCATAAAAAAATTAGATGAATTTTTTTTTAAAGTTTTCTTTTCTTTTGTCAATGCACAAAATTTGAGAAAATCTCAAAATTTACTGTGATGGTTCAGGAAGCCAACTTTATGATCTTTCAAATGACACCATATTTAATTTACTTTTGCAGTATATTTATATTTGAAAAATGGACTCCAAGGTAAGCCCAGCCTCCAACATTTCCCAGCAAAATGCCATTTTTTTAAAGAAGATTATTGTTTTGCATTGTGTGATATTAACATAATTGGCAAGGATGGGGTGAAACTCCCAGTAATTGCCACTTTTACATTCACAGATAAGCAAGTTTTCATGGAAACAGCCATTTTTGAAAGTATTTATGAATTATAAGCAAATTAGCCTATTTAGATTTGCCATACAATGTAACACAGTGTATGCTTCTTAAAATATCAGAAATGAACTCATTAACGCAGAAAACATGATGGTTAATAAGCAAATTATGTATGTACCTGTTGTAGGTGCAGAGAAATGAACAATGTAGCATTTTCTAGTAATGAGCATTTGAAAAGTGTGATGCAGAGGTGTAAAAGTCATTGTTTCTTTCAAGCAATTAATTCCATAGAAATACCTGAGTTGGTTATCATAGTACAGTTTACTGTACTGATAAAACAAATATTTCCTATTTGGCAATATGCTAATGCCCTAATTTGCATGAATCTCCGATACCTCTATAATATGTTCCCTGTGTGATGTCATTGGACTACTTTAATAATTCCCAACTAAAATTACACAGTAAAATAATGTCAAAATGCTCTTTTATATTACTTGTCAACATTGAGTAAAACCTGTATGTAAGCAAAACTGTAGTCTTGGCAATCAGATTCAAGCAGTTATGTACGAAGTCTCAGAGCTGCTGGAAACTGTTGTACAATGCTTCGATAAGGCTCCATATAACAGCAACATGCCTTGATATTTTTTTGAATCAATACAAGCACCTTTCCAAAAAAACATGATTTTTAAAGATATTTTTAAACTGGCTGTTTCTATGGAAACCTGCCTATTTGTAAATGCAAAAGTGGCAACTACAGGGATGTTTACCCCACCCTATAACCATTTCGGTTCCTGAAATCACAGGCGCCGTCCAGCTGCTATACACTGTACATGTCAATACATAATAAGAATTAAAACATGGCATTTTGCTGGGAAATTATGAGAGGATGGGTAACCTTGGAGATCATTTTTCATATATAGATATACTGCAAAAGTCAACATATAAGGTGTCATTGGAAAGATCATAAAGTTGGCTTCCTGAACCATCACAGTAAATTTTGAGATTGTCTCAACATTTTACGTATTAACAAAATAAAGGTGAAACTATTTCAAAAATGCATCCAATTTTGTTATAATTATATAAGGCAGCCAGGCAACAATTGATGTATAATCAAAGATTGCAATCCGTTTCACTCTTCATTGCCATTTTAATGACAAGAACCAATAGCACAACATAAAAGGTGTTAACTCAATAAACAGAAGTCGGATGTCGTATAGGTATGGACAGAGATCTGCCATTTATTTGGCGACATAAATGGAATGAACAACTGGACAAACATGATGCCCCCCCCCCCCCCCATGGACACCCAATGGCAAGACTCAACATGAGGATACATCAGTCACATAAATGCAATAACAATACATCAGCTACATAACATGCAATATCGATACATTAGTTACATGAGATGTGTGTTATCTCAAAACTAAAAATAATCAAGCAAGACAAATGGTTATGCACAAAAAAACAGGGTTATACCATAACTTTAATCATGATAGGCAAGAGCACATCTCATGCCCAATATCATGCAGATCACCAAGCGCATGCAATAACAGGCAGGCAATGCAAAAGTGGAAACACTATGGAATAATGATGCATGCATATAATGCAAAAATTTCAAGGAAAATTCAGCGACAGAAAGGCTCTTAGATTAAGAATATCCCACTATAGGAGCGGGAGGGCGGGAAAATAGTGGACACGAATGAGCTCTAACTGCACTACCCCTGGTTATAAAGAGGAGGGCCAAGGCTAGGATTGGCCAAGCACGGAAGTGCCGGCAAGGGAGTACCAATTTATTTATATTTACTAAATTTATTAGTTTAACTAATAAATAATATTTAATTGTACTTTATAGTAACCCAACATGATTGCAATGAGCAATTTGTAATATATTATCTGAAGCCTTTATATATGTATTTAGTGTCCATATTTTACATTTTATTATGTTATGTTTTTGCCCAAGCATAAAAAGTTACTTAGAAAAAGATAAGCATTCTAGGCATGATATGCAAGATGTTAAAGATTAAATTAAGCTTATATCTGGTATAACTATGGGCCTTTTTCTAAATATATCTGCTGAGAACAGAATTGGATTACTGTTTTACTTTGTAAATAAAATGTTACATAAGCAGATAAGCTTCAGGGGCAGTGTGCAATTAAACAGAAAGCAAGTCAAACATTGGGAAACAATGAATCCATGTCTAGTTATTATTATCTTACAAGCTCAGATTCTTATTCACACCTATAGTCATGAGCAATTTATACCATACAATTTGCAACAATAACTCACAGGTGAAAGTACTTCGAAAAAAAGTATAACCAAATCATCTCACAAAATATGGCACTTTAACAGGCATCATATTTAAGTAAAAATGTATCCATCTACATTGTGTCATTGACACAGATGCAAAGAAAACTCTTATAACAGGTATTTATTATTGTATACAGTATTATGGTACTAATAGTAATCTATCCTGATCGAAATAAGGGCCAGTGAGCATTAGAAATCAGAACAACTATATTTAACCAATCACATGTGAAAAAAAAGTAATTGATTGGGGCATCTGGAACAAAATGGCATAAACACCTATATTCTCCGATCAGCTGCTGACAACCAATCGCAGGTCAGGACTACCACTACTACCACTCAATATCAGGTTATATACAAATAAATAAACAAATATTTATATATTGCATGCCATGTGTAAAATGAAAGTATATCCCATGCCTAACACTGACTTTAGTCAGAACGCCCCCCCCCCCTTCCTCGCATTTCATGACCTGTAAAACATCAACAAAAATTTCCATGGAAACTTATATAATAGCATCATTCATTATCATGATAGTATGTCGTATACTCGTAGTATCTAGTTAGTTAGTGTACATGTATAATGTTAGCATTTGCTTATCAGGTGGTTTTTAAGGGCATTACCCCCTCCCCCTAAAGTAATCTTCACCAAAATTAACACAATTATCAAATTGCTCTTTTACATTAAATTGTATCAGCTGTTGTATGTCAGTAGAATTGCAAGATACATTTAAAGCTCGGTGGGAGAAACATCACCTTTGTACCAGTGTAAAAGAAAATAAAGAATCAGAAAAATATTTTGTACAGCACAGAACTGTTTCCAATATACCATTTTTTAAAGCTTCACACCTTTACACCTTCACTATTTAACAGTGGACACATAGATACATAGATTTATTTATCTGATACAAAGTACATAAACTAGCTGCTTAAAATGACTAAATATTCATTGATTTAGTACTCAGTTGTCAGAATGTTTAGTAGTTGTATTTTATAGCTGGCTAATTGATACCCTAAATAACTATGGGTCTGATAATTGCATTGTCTCAAATTATTCAATGGCAACTGACACTTGTGTGACATCACTGACATGCCTTTAACAAAAGCTCAAGTGCAATCAACATCTGTCATTGGCAGTATGTTGTTATCATCAGTTGCAATGCCAAGCCTCTAGAATACTTGGCTCTCATTAACTGAGACATGAAGTACAACAGTGACGTATTTCCGGTGAGTGCGAAACACCGGGAATCTCGAAAATGGCGGCCTCCGTAGTTCACAACACAGACCTAATTAATGCAGGATAATACATTACCAGTGCATTTAAACAAGTTATGAATAGCGTGGATGTTATTCAATGGACCCAAGCTAACTTCTGAGAGATGATGTGCTAAAGGTGTTAGTTCCCCTTTAAGTGCATTTCATTGGTCTCTGTACATAATCATCCTTGTTAGCCCTGTGAATAAGTTCACAATATTTATTACATTTGATCCATGAAATCTAAATGCCAGTAAAATGAAGTCCAATTCACAATGTTTAAATGCTTATCAAAAACCTGTGCTTGACTGGAGTGCAGCTATCAATGATTTGTAACCTTCAAATAGAAGCAAAATACATCAACAGAAACCTCGGAAATTTATACAGTAGGCAGGTGAACCTGTCCTGCGACATTGATGTAATGTAATAAATAATATGATATTGGCAGCAGTGTTCACTGTAAGCACAAAATATCTGCCAGTCCCAAGGACCAGCTGTGTGGGAAAGCTGCTGGTCCTTGAGGACCAGGAAGTCATCAAACCTGCCGGTCCTGCCTTGAAGCTGCCTGTCAGGACTGACGAATTGGCCCTTATTTCGAACACTGATTGGCAGGCTTCAACAAGGGTGTACTCACTTCTGTTGTAATACAGTAACATTATGCTAACACCCTACAGAGTATACAAACCAAATTTGAAGCAAATCCAATCACCAAAACAGAACGTACAGTATTTTACCTCATCATGGGGGTGAGTACCGGCAACCATATACTAAGTGTTATAGCATGATTCTTACATCCTATAGACTGTACACACCAAATTTAGAGCAAATCTGATCGCACAAATAGTAGTTATAGCATTTTACGCCATCATGGTGTAATTACCCCCACGACACAGTGTGTTATCTATAAGTCAAGCGACCTAATTTTGGACACAGTTTACCTAGTTAAACAAAATGATTGGTTAAACTATGTAGTTGATAGGCTAAGAGTTTACCTAGTTAAACAAAATGATTGGTTAAACTATGTAGTTGATAGGCTAAGAGTTTACCTAGTTAAACAAAATGATTGCTTAAACTATGTAGCTGATAGGCTGTAGAGTATACACAACATACATGAAGCAAATCCAGTCACCCCAACAGAAGTTACAGCATTTTACCCCATCAGTATTATCCCCATGGCACCCAGGAAAGTGTAATAACTTGATAGTAACACCCTGTATATACAAACCAAATTCTGCAAAGATCCGATCAACCAAATACAAGTTATATTATCACAATGTAATTATTCTCATGAGGGTAAGTATCCCAAGGAATCATTACCCCATGGTAACAACATAAGTTTCAAGATTCTTAATCGGTTTCACCCTGTAGATCATATAAACCAAGTTTGGCAAAGATCTGATCAACCAAAAATTAGTTATAGAATTTTACCCCATCATAGCGTAATTACCCCAATCCAACCATAAGTTTCAAAACCCTAACCCCTACATAATATCCCCATGATATGTTCTTCACTCCCAGAAGTAACTATGCTCGAGACCTCACCAAAATATCATACCCCAAGAGTAAATTTTTTTTCTCAATATTTTTGAAATTTCCACTTCAGGCATTGACTGTGAATTAGGGTGCATTTTCCATGTCACTTGCAGGTTGACCATGTTCCATACCAGGAGATGCCCAAAAGAAAATTGATAAAGAGGCTCCAACTGCCATGCATTCTTTAAAAAGATAGCCTACACAGTGGAAGACTGAGATGTTCGATATAGACACTTCACTTGTTAAACATATTGTACACTGACATGTTTGATATAGCCACTTCAACCTTGTTAGACATGTGGAAATATTTGATTATAAACGCTTCATCCTTGTTAAACATGTTGTAGTGCGTTATAGGGCGTATTTGTTAACTAATTCTCTACAAGCAACGGCGGGAAAAGATTTTCAAATCTCTGAAAATGACAACAAGACAGCATTGGCCACTGGCCAAAGTGTAACAAGCTTATAAAGGTGTTTTAGTGTTTTATGTTTGTCTTAATTTTCTTAAACATTTCAACACATTCACAAAGTGTAACAAAAAAAGTGTTTATTTTAGTGTTGGCTTTCAAACACTTGTTTTAAGAGTGTGGGAACCTGAGTAATGTTTCATGATTTTTTACCATTCCAGGTACTGGTACTTGTTATTTGGTTAAAATTGCTATCATAACATAATATTGAGCTTTATGCAAACATTATAGGCAATGGGTTACACTGAAGTATGGGATTTTGCATAAAAAGGGCATTTGTTTGAGGAGCCTCTCTGGGGTATCTTTAAGATTAATACAGATGATGATATTCAGTCTTATATTGACTAATATTTTTCATCTGTGCTTAGCAAGGAGAACAACTGATACATTGCGGCATCTGTTGACTCAACTTGCTCACAAGGGGAAGTGCAAGTTAGCTGGCAAGTCGGGTTGCACTTCACCCTTCACCACATATAGTTCCTGGATCATTCTGATAAAAAAAAACAGCTGCCCAGTGTCCCCAAACTGCAGTTCTAAACAGACATTGTACTCTTTAGGTGAAATACCATGTTGATGAAGATGAATCACCGTGACTTGTCAGTGATAAAAGCTGAGAGACTGCTGAAAGCATTGATACATGAGTAACTGGGTTAATCTCCATGGTAAAATTTCTTTTCAAATCCCTACACCTGGCCAATCAGGTCTGCCTTTAACTAAAAAAGGATAAATCTAATATGTCGTTGCAACAGTCACTACCACGTGGGTTTTGTACAATAAATGGCAGGTAGGGATTAACTGCAGCTATTAAAAGTTATTCTGATCAATGCACAGTATTTTCAGAATGACGCTGGGAGTGGAGGTGCTGTGAGCAGCTTGCTGTTGACTAAGGCAAGCAACATGTCAACATGGTGGCATGAGCACTTGACCTAATTAGCAGTGGTTGCTTCTAAAATATAATTTACCTGGATTAAAAGCAGTGCCCAGTTTAGGGTTTCTGGAATGTTTTAATTTAGTTTTAGTGAAAAAGCATATCTTCCAAAAGGTTAAAAAAAAAGGCTGCTCTGGGGTAGAGTACAGCAGTACTTGATCCACATTTTTCCGTGATGCTTGTGTTTTGGCTCTATCAGCAATGTGTATGTTGCTGCCACCTGTCAGTTTTGAGTAAATCATTTTCACTTTCTGTCTATCGGGGCTAACCTACATAGCGATATTAACAAGCAGACACAGCAAGCACGGTAAACTATGGATCACAGATCACTTACATGGAGGGGTGGACTAGGGCTTTACGCCCTGTATTTCAGCACCTGATGGACTTATTACAGGGACCATGGCAATGAGATGAAGGATGAAACCCAGAAGCCTAGTGTGCTACCACTGAGCTAGGCCCCACCCCCAAATTTCTTACAAGTTTTATTTTTCTTCTTTTTTTGCGAATCAAATGGCATCAATATAGTCCAGCAAATTTAGTAATAGCGTTAACAGAAGAAGGCAGACTAATTGAAGTAACCCAGTCTATTAAAATTAAGTAGAAATTATAGCACTCATATGCGCTAAGAGCACAAATGCAGAGCACAGATGCAGAGCACAGATGCAGAGCACAGATGCAGACCACCTTTATTTGGGGCAGAAACGAAAATCCGTATGTATCCAATAAGTAAGTTTTTGCATTTGACAATCTAATAAAAAGAAAACTTAGTTGCTGTTGTGTTAGTCATTATGAAATTAAAATTGGTGGTAGCATGCTAAATCATGCTTGGGTCAGGAAAATCAGGTTTTTGTCAATTTCCTATTTCTATGGTAACATACGTTACATATTTCGATAGACTTTACCGATCTTCTTGAATATACCTTAGGGGAAATTCTTTTATCAGCAAAATAAACATGATGCTGATGGGAAAAAAGTTAATTGATAATTACAGAAGTAATGTGAAAACGGAATAGCAAATTTGTTTGTCACCAGGAGCCTGCATATTGAATTATGCTGTGAGCTTGTTTTTTTCGTCTGAATGTTTCAGTCATAACGTCTATATTGTTTTTGATGTCAAACAACTTATGAAAATTACAATAAATGTCCTCCTATTTGTATTCGTTTTGCACAATATATATTTTATTATCATGCTGTTGCTTTATTCCCATTGGAGATTCATATTTGAACCAAATGAAAAATTTGTTGTTAAACACTAAACACGAAAGATCTGTTTGGGAATTAAATCGAGAGCAATTGCTCTTTTTAGAAAATCTCACAGCCTTTTAGACATTTTGATTGTATTTACAATGACTGACCCTGATGACCATATTTACCAGCAGGTTAGTCAGTTTTCTAACAAGTCAGTCAGACAGCCTGAGTCTAGTGTGTGTCACTAGTAACAATGACTACATTCTTAGTCAAACCACATGAAATCGACCAAGTTACCATACAGTGTAAAGCAGACTAACACAATAAAACACAGTAAGAAATTGTCAGTCATTATGCATCCTCAGATATTGACAGACAGGCAGACATTTTTATTGACATCGCAAACTCGTCAATGCCATGCATCGTCAGATGTCGGCTTTATGTTCCGGATATATCGTAGCTAATCTGTAAATGTAAGAAGTCGGTGAGTGTAAAAAAATGTTTGAGTCGACTCGAAACTTTTTTTTGGACCTACGACATTTTGTTTATAATTGCGAAGTCGTAGGTACACGTCATCATTATCAATTGTCATCAATCGCCATGTTACGTAGCCAAGCTTGACATGACGAGGGACTACGAACACCTGCGATTTTGCAACAATAACCTACTTTATTTTTCATCATAGATATTCGCACTAAATAGCTCTACTTATAGAAATGTAAGCAGACCATTTTAGTTTCATTTTTTGGTCTTTATCTAAAGCCAAGTTAATTGACAAATTGACAAAGGTCAGCCCTATGATTGAGAACAATCTTAATGTGTTGCAGCAAATCTTTAGGCTTTGTCAGAAATCGTGGAGTGCAAAGACATCTTTGAGTCTACTCAAACATATATTTTCAGACCTACGACTTTTTGTTTATAGTCACGAGTTCGTAGGCCTATCGTAGATCATCGTACGAGGTTGTATGAGGTCTTACTCGTGGTGTGGAACTCTATCAGAGCACTCGCCTCCCACATTGAAGAGTGAAAATCACGATGCATTGTGGGTATTAGCAAATTACTGAATTGCTCTTCCTACAGGTTAAGTGGGGTCTAATTATTAGCAAATTACTGAATTGCTCTTCCTACAGGTTAATTGGGGGTCTAATTGTTAATTTAAGACCAGGAACAGCGACAATATTGAGATCGTATGCATGAACTGAGCTTAATTAACATTAATTGCCAATTAATTAATTTCAGGCCAAGAATGACTACAGTATTGAGATCGTCATCAATGGGCAACAAAAACATGAAGGTGTGAACTGGGCTTAAATCATTCGATACAGTTTGGTTATTAGCATTCACCTGGGCGGTAGTCTGTGTCATTGTACCTCAAGAGGGAACCCAACAGCACCAAAAATTGAAAATACAGTAGTATAATTGAAAATTTAAAAAAGTTCAATATCTCTGAAAGGACATTACATTCTTATTGCACGTAATTGGTTCTGCACTGATGCCATATTTCAGTAGAAATGAAACTCTATGCCATTGCTATCATCTATTTTAAGTAATAATTGTTAGAAATCAACAGTGGTGTCTGGACAGATCTTTTTTACTTCAGATGTGTAATAAATCATCTATAATTATGCACTTTGAAGTGTTCATTTCATCTAATTAACCGACGAAATACTATTTTTTTAGTATAAAATTATTTCCTGTCAATTGTAAGCGTTCGTTACAAGGTTAATTATTTTCCTAATAATATAATAAGCTGAAGACGAACACTTCGGCTTTCTCACATACGGAAGATTGTGTGTCGCATCCGGAAATGGTACTATACGAAGTAATCGAATGTCACAGAGAGGCAACAGGCTATAATTAATCATTTCATATTTGCTGACAAATGTAAGTACACGTGTTATGCACGTGTTCACTATGCATTGTGTAATGAAAAATAATTCATAGGTATATTACTGACAATGAATCAATGATGCATTAATATGATCATATAACAAATTGCTTGCCATTTACATAGTCATTTACATACAGCATCAAACGCAAGTCAAGTCACTCATGTCATTGTCTGTTGCGACGAAGTGTTCCAGTGCTGCTCAACTGGTATGTTTTAATTCTGGCAAAAAAAGCCAGTAGAATATGGTAATTGCGTGTAAACATGACAACCTGATGTTTTTTTCATGAATACTTTTATTCTAAGCCATACTATTTCAAAACTATTATAGATCAAGCAATTATTGTAACTTTTATCACAGCATTAGCAAGACAAAAGTATGCCCATATTACCCAACTTTACCCTATAGCTCTGTAACAAAAAACCCCACTTGCAAGTTGAATATACAAAGCCAAAATCAAGAATGGGCCAAGTTCATTTGCCGTGGCTGTGTACCCGTATGCCATAGAATTTGCAGACAATGATGGCTGTTGTGAGATAATAACCCCAAAAAGTATATATATTATGCTATTCATAATTATATGAACATTTCAATTAATTTAAGAGTTGATAACGTGCCACTCTATAAGAAAAAAGCACCTCATGACCTTCTTTTTTTCAAAGTCACTACATTTCTAACCGACATTTTAAGAAAACCCTGCAACACATGAGGTTACAGTCATCTGAGAGACCAAGCGCATCTCAACATCAGCTGTGCCAGTGTGTCTGTATGAATATTCTTTATTCTGGTTCAAAGCAACAAAACAAACTACATTTTCCTATTTTCCTTTACTTAATGAGAAAACACAAGGCTGCTGTTCAGCTTACACGCATCGCACAATTGCTATAGAGACATCTTGTTTGGCTTGCTATTCCCTCCCTCCCCTTTGTGTTTATTGCAGCCAGGAGTGAGTACACAATGTGCTCGACAAATATTGCAAATTTGCTTAGACAATGCCTTACAACAAATGAATGGTCCACAGTAAAAGTTTTTTACGGCAATTCTACAAAAATATAGAATGTCCGCCTTCTTTTCATATAACAAATAATCAGTCTTAGTCAATTTCACAATAAATCAAAAACAAGTCACCTTAGATGAGGGTAAGGCTGAATTATTTATAAGATACAGCTAATGAACAATGCATAACAGTTATAGATGACATCCTTAAAAATATATGATTATCCGTGTTGTTTTAATGACATTTTACTTATTTGTGAAGATTAATTTGGCTTTACAGTTTCTGTATTTGGACAGCTCATCCACCATGTCCCCTGGAACATCTTTATACATTGCTGATTGTTATCAAAATATAATGAAGGACTCGAATGGGTACCGGCAGATTTTATTATTATATTGCTCATGTGCTAGAAACATCTTTGATGTCCAATGGGACTTTACAGGAAGTGGGGAAAAAAGCTCTCAATTTGCAATCTCTGGCCATATTAGGAAATACTTAACCGAATCAGCAAAATACCGGAATGGTATAATTTTATGGACTGCTAGTTGCTGAAAAATTGGAACAAATTGTCTACATGTAACTACAATTGGACTGGACAAATATGCCAACACATTATATGATGAAGTTGTCTTAATTCCATTTCATAAAAAAATGTATTTAATATAATTTTTATCTTTTAAAGTGTTAGGGTTCATCGAAGTTGCAGCAATGACTGAATATTGGGATTGTCATCAAGTGGTTATTGTCGGTATAGGTAATTCTGAGGTAAATTTTAGTAATTATTTTGGTCCTTCCTTCTGGAAATAACAGTTTTTATGTTGAAGTCTTTCCCGTAGTTTAATCTGTAAATTCCCTTTTTTGTGTAATTAGTGTCTCTTGTACTGGGTGTCTATGCTGGGGCATGTAAAACACCACACCCATGGGATTAATGTATAACATGGATGGACTCCTGCTCTCTCACTTCATCAATCAACCCTTGATAGTGACAGGAACTTGCCTTAGAGTGCTGCACATTCCATGCCTATCTATCTATCTATGACCTTACATAACCATCCAATTCAAATATCTTGAAATAAAGTAGTTTTCTTATGTATGTTTAATCAATTTGCAGCATTTAAAATACCATTTACAAAATAGAATTTTCATATATTCAGAATATGGCTGAAAAACACCTATGAGGACTGAACAGACAATTTTACAATGGCTACAATTGACTGAATTTTGGTATTATTTGTCATATATAGGCATCTACAGGTGGTATAATGGATAAGGCAATGGCCTGCTCCTCTAATTATCCTGGGTTTGAACCCTGCCTCATCAGGAACAACATTGAGCTGGTAGTCTTTCGGATAAGACAGTTGGCGGTCCCTTGTATTCAGATTGTGTGCTGTGGCGAGTAAAAGGCCCCACACATGGGTTAAATGTCAAACATGATGTGGACTTTTTATACCTGTTGTTACAAAGTTTTTGTTTGTTGTGTTTTATAAAAAAAAAAAAAATTACAGCAAACGTTTCTGTTTTGCAATCGAAAATTTTGCCTATTTACTGTCACTGTGATTTATTGTGTCTTGATGAAAATACAGATATCTTATTCCGATTTTAAATAAGTAATCCGTTTTATGAAAGGCTCGTCTATCTCCAGTTATTCAATCCAAAAGGGGCGATTCTGTGCATAACGTCACTAAGTTGCCGGGTTCACCAGCTCTCGTCAAAAAAATGGCGGCGATCTTGCACGCCGGAAGTCATGACGTCCGATCCAGTAATGGAGATCAATGGAGATTAATGGAGATCAATGGTATTACATATTGGTTTCAATAATTTTAATTGCAGTGGTTGCGCAATAACTGTTGCTTGTTCCCATATATGCTCAACAGTATGACCAGTACCTACCCTACAGTACATTTGCAATGACTTGTAAAATTAAAATGTCCCCCCCCCCACTTTCTTTTAATTAATAGATTGTTAAGAAGTGTGACACAGTGATTAAATTAGCTCAACCCTTAATTTGGTCCCATCTAACTATACGCCCCCCCCCCCCCGTCTAATGCAAGCAAGCAATGCAACAAATAAGATCCAACATATTGATTGACTTATTCATCTAGTGTGACTATTTAATCGAATACTCAAAGCAAGAAGGGGCTTAGTGCCATGATTGTGTTTTTAAAAACTTAACAAGCTAATTCAATGACTGTAAATATCATATCCGGGTATTTTTTCCATTTCTATTGAAAATGTTGGTTGACAATAAGGTGCATAAATCTGTTATGTGCTGCCCTCTTGCATTAAATTGTGTAGCTAATGAAATCAGAATATTCTGGTGCAAAAAGGACCATGATTGCCTTTAGTACCTTTTTGCATCAACTACTGTCATTTTTCAAGGTACATAAGCAGACTAAGATCCTTTTTGCATTGAGAATCAGCAAAAATTATGCATTGATCAGTAAGCGCAATAAGGTTATTACTGGCTGTATGTTCAGTATTGCTCCAGATGATATGTGGATGTGCTGGATTAAAAAGGTGCAGTAATCCAAAAACCCTTACGAAAGCATGTCTTTCATGGCAATTGTTTATATAAATCTATAGAAGACCATCCATTGATACTACATGCCAAATATCAACCCCATTTGTGATGTACTAAGCGTGCATTTAAAAAACTAACTTTCAATAGTACAAACTGCTCATTTCCCAAAATCATAAAATTTCAGTAAGCCTTTTTGCTTTGAAGAGTCGTAGTGTCTTTGTAGTGTGTGCATTATCGATCTAAAGGTCAAGTGAAAATAAACATATGGACTTTGTTTGGGGATAGGGATGCCTCCACCTCTCTTTAAGAATGATTTTTTTTTGCACCCCTCCCCCACCAAACACTAAACCACACGTTTGGAAATGCTGAACTATTAATTTGCCATAATACATTTCTTAATGTAATGTGTGCCATCTCAAATAAACGGTTTCAATACTGGGGCAAGTAAAGGGTTAAACCCATGAGGTAAATATGCATGGTGTGTACTCAAAGCCTCATAATCATCTTATCATTACAACTCCTTGAGCCTTAACTGTTTGAACAAATAAGTGGGAGGGGGGCAATCCTCATGATATGCACTGTAACAAACTTGGCACCAGTGGCCGTACGTGCTGCCTCAAGATTTACAGCTTCAAGTTTGTTAGATAACTCCCCAGTACAATTATAAAAACATATGTCAGCATATTCAATAAGAGGTTTAACAAAGGTGAGATAGCATTTTGTTAGGGCACGTCTGGAGGCTTTGAGAAGACCAAAATGTATGTTTGCCTAAGAAATAATACCACAGATATGCTTGTCAATGTAAATTAAAATAATTAAGGTCCCAGCATGGACCCTTGTGGGACACCAGCCGGTATTATGACTTTTGGTGCGTTTATATGTAGATTGCAGTCATTCTTTTTTCCTTATCAATGATCTTATTTTGAATTCATAAATGATTTATCGTTGGGGTGAGATGGTTTTTTTTTATTTGGGCAGTTTCTAGCAAACATAACTTTTATTTTTCAAACAAGTAAGTCCTGGAATGATTGGAAAACGTCCATAGATGGAAACATAATACAAACTTGTTTTAATGTTATATTCTAAAAAAAACCTTTCAGCAAACGTACGAATGTTGTTTGGAAAATGTCCCATATAACTGCTATGAAGTCTTCTGAAAACGTTTCTATGAAACAAAACATTTTATGTACTTAGGTGTTGAAATATTTTTGGTGGGTCTCCTTGAATTGTTCCTTTTATAATGACTTCATATAAAAATACATACAGGCATGACAGAGATATCTATGATATTACATAATACATCTCATATTAATAATACATTACATTATTCTTGTCATAATGGCTACTATTGGCTAGTATCAGAGAGCAACAAATCAGCCTAGTACTGGATAGCTCAGTTGGCTGTACATGGGCCTTCTGTTCACTCTGGGCTGTGCATTTATACTCATAGGTTAAAAAAATGTTTACCTTAGTTTTTTAGCATCTGGTACCCATGCCAAAACAAGTTGATCCTCTTTGTAATTTAATTTATGCCACTTCCATATTAACTGTGACCCATTTAATTACTGATACAGCACACAGCAAGACATCCTATTCCAGCTTATTAATTTTGTTTGATTATACCAGGACAAGGCTACCTTTACATGACTGGGGGGGGGGGGGGGATCTAGTGGTTAGAGTGTAGGACTATTAGGCTTAGATTAGGTAGGTTGTAGGTTAAACCCAGCTTGGGACAATCATGAATGAAGGCTGTTCTTAAAGATTAGTTCATCATTAGTTGGTGTATGTGGACGTCCAAAACCAGCCTAATAATGTTAATAAAAAAAAAAATTTGTTTGTTGTTAAAAGTCTGATAAATACTAACTAATTTGTTTTTAAAGAGTAAGGCCTGTATAAAGCCTAACTTTTGTCCACTAAGCCTGACCTTTTCTAATTTTGATGCAAATGTACTTGGATATTAACATCCACATTGTAATAATATTCAGACATCTTGGTAAATATAAACGAATAGAAATTATAAATTTATTTTAAGTACACAAGAACTGCGTTAATTTCTTTGTTTAATAGCCAATATCCTTATTTTTTTCGGATGATGAAATTAAAATATTGGTGTAAATTACTATATTAGTGGTCTTATTTTTCATGTGCGCATGATATTATAATGTCTTACAAAGGTCTTACTTCATATGATGGTAAACCTGCATTAACCCTGTATTAATAGCAATCCATTCTGTTCAGAGTACAGCCAAGTGAGCATCAAAAGTATTGTAACAGGAATATTTAGTTCACTAGAATTATCAACACAATAGCATGTTCCCTTAAATAATCTACACCAAAGATTATCGCGTCTATGCCCAAATATGACTATACCAATGCTTCCTAAGGAATATATATATATATATGAAATTCAGCAACAATGTTAAGCCACATAATGATTTTGGGTATAATTATATACAAAATAAGGTTTGTACTTATTTGTATGGAAACGGAAACAAATTTCTATTCATTTTTCTCTAAATTTTATAAAATACAGCTGGGGTATCTTAATCTGACTATCAAAATGCACAAATTAGCTATATAGAGTAATAACATATAAAATGTTAGGGTCAGGAAACATAATTTTTAGCATTTTTTCAGATTTTTCATTATTGTATCAATAGCATGAAATGAAAATTAAACTGAAATTCGAACATGAAAATACTATAATTTAGATATGTCATTGACAAAATTTCATTCATGTAGGGTAAACAGTGTCTTTGGTATGGAGGTTTGAAAAAAGTAAGAATATTCCCTATTTTGCCTAATTTTAATTCTCTAGTAGTTACCCCCAAAAGGCACCACTACACTATTTTAGACATATTATGACAAATTTTTTAGCATGTAGCTGCAGTAGTGTCAGACTTCTGCTCCAGAAACGAAATATGAAGTCTATTTTTTCTTAATTTTGTAAAACATAGCCAACGTATGTCAATGTGACTATCAAAACATACCAATATAGAGTATTACTGTATGAAATTTTTTAGGTTAATTGCATTAGTGTTAGAGTTCTGCTCCGGAAAAGAAAGTGTTTCGTAGTCGGATGGACTTTGATAATAACAATAACCCTCTTCGAAACTCTGATGTGTGTCCACTTACCAGCTTACCATCTGTAGAGCTGCTGCATCCTACCTTAATTGTTTAATCAACATAAATGATGACCTTTGTGCATGCTAGCAATGCCAATGAGGTAATATAGTCACTTTTGGCACAGGTCTGTCTAAATTCATTTTATATTTAGAATTTTCTGTCAACTGTAATTTTGGAATTTTGATGTATGTCTTTTGATAATCAAAGTACTGGGATTTGTACGTACTGTGTACAGTAATGCTATATAACTAGGATCAATGATTTTCAAGTTATCGCTTCTACAAGGGTGATGAACAGCTAGACAGACAGACAGCTAGACCAACAGACGGACGTACAGCCGCACATAGAAGATCACAATACTTTTTGGCCATTAGCATGGCCGAGGGTGAAAACTGTTATAATAGATATAGATGTAGCAGTAGAATGAGCATTCAGACGAAAAGGGCCAATATATGTATATTGAGCCTATGCATTATCAGCAAGAAAACAATCTTTTCCACAAAAGATGTCATGCTTGTTTTGAGGAAATATTGGGCAATAAGGACCTATTCATGCTGTTTATTATCTATTTATGTATACTAGTCCTTTTGTGTGAGGACATGTTTCCTATTTCAAATTATCAACAGCTATAGTGCGTGCAATGAAAACCAAGATGATAGATTGTCTAGATGTTGTGTGACCACCATCTAATGGTAAAAGCTCATTTCATAAAAGAAATCAAATGTCCTTACAAAGCCATTCATTCATCATAAAGCACAAGAATAAATCCTTTTAAGGATTTTTTAACAACAGTGCCACATCAGTTTATATAGATGTATATATATATATATATTTAAAGCACCATCATAATCATTTATGTAGGCAAGCTCCGCCTATATATAAGAACTCTTCCGCATCACAAAGTCTCTCCTACGTAGTTGCCTATACATATGAATGACTCCATTCCACAAAATGTCTAAGCGGGCCCAGAGAAGCCCTTTGTGTATTGAAGCTATAATTAATATTACTAATTAGATATTAATTAATTTATTTATATATGATTATAAGTATATATAAATAACTGCTATTATATCCTGTAGTCCAGAAATAGGTTTCAGAACTTCTGAGAAAAGTGCCTTGCTTTAGAACGTGTTTCATAAATACCTGTCAGAGACTGCCTAGTAAGAGCAGCTCCGAAAGATTCATGAAATAAACATTACCTTTGGTATGTTTAATCATGTTGGTAGTTCTACCTCCAGAGATGGCTGATCAGTGGAGGCGAGATGGACGAGGGCAAAGAGGACATCGACAGGATAGAGGCTGGGGAAGAGGACAAGGACGGGGAGGATTTCAAGCGAGAGGTGGACGAGGACGAGGAGGGTACAGACATATGTTTACTTCCAACAAGAGATATTAACGGATCTTGTTGTAACCATGTGCCTTATCTGATACACATTGATTTGATCTGTTGCCGTTTCAGATTTAGACAAGAACCTGAACACCCAATGGACTACAAAAAAATGGTTCAACTCATGGACTGCGCAAGGGACAATGAACTTCTGCTCACATAGGTAGATACATCAAATTGTTTCAATAAGGAACTTGATGAAGATCACAGCTCTCCAAGGGATCATGATCGGATGCTGATCAAACTAGAATTGATGACCCGCTGCTGCAACTGTGAGTCTGCTCCTAGGTATATGATGCAATTCTTGAACATGATTAATGTCAGTGCTTCAGTGAAACATGCTTATCTGAGTAACTTTGTCATGCAGGTGACAAAAAATGCACAAATACAACCGCAGAGATATTCCAAAGGTATGGTGAACATGTTGACGCTGATAAAGACATTTTTCATCCGGATGCCAAATACAGATTTTGTTAACAACGCACGACTGATCCTTCTAGCAACAGGTCAACTTATAGCAGAACAAAATCAGATTGTAACAGATGAATTGCATATTCTTTATACTGAAATTGAATGTTTGAAAACACAGCTGCAGGATAACCCAAACAATGTAAATGAAGAATTTGTGGATGTGGATGATGAAAGAGCACCTCCAAATGATTTTTTGAGAAATGTCAGTAGTTCCCTCAATTGATGATATTAGTTGCAATGAGGAGACATTTCTGAGGGCAAATAAATCATGGGGGAAATATGAAGATCTTAATCATTACCTTGATGTTCAGTTCCAGCTATTGAGAGAGGATTTTGTTCATCCACTTCGAGCTGGTATATTATCTTTCCAAGAAATAAAGAATGGGGGACTGCCACCAGGCACAAAGATGACAGATTTTCGAATTAATGAAGATCTGCACATTTTTGGTCCAGTGTGTACTGGCCAAGGGCTTACCTACAGAATGAAGTTTGACAATTCAAAGATGAAGAATATCAGATGGTACCTCTGCACTGTGGCCAATCGCAATGCTCGTGACTTAGCCAAGGGAATTATTGAAATTTAGGTTGAACAGGACACTCAGGAGTTTGCTTTACTTGGACCAGATATTGCATTCACTATGGCAGAAACAACAGCTTATTTTGAGTCCTTCCGTCATGTTTTAGCTGCTCTTAAGGCAATTACACCAGAAGATTTCCCCTTTCAGAGGTATATTGTCAAATGCAACAAAGCCATTGCAGTTCCTCGCTACTTGCAACGAAATGGAGAAGTGACGTTTGATTTCCATCCTATACCAGCAGACAATTGACAGTTCAAAGATATCCCTGTTTTGGATTTTGAAGAGTGGCCATCAGCCAGAAGACTCAATCTGGATGAGTCGCAATATCAGGCACTGCAACATTGCCTCACCAAAGAATTAGCTCTTGTGCAAGGGCCTCCTGGAACTGGAAAAACATTTCTGGGATTAAAGGTTGTGCAACTTCTGTTACATAACTGGGAAAAATGGAACAGAACTAGTATTAATGAAGATGAGCACCAAGAACCAATCTTGGTTGTTTGCTACACCAATCATGCTTTGGATCAGTTTCTGGAGGGAATAAAAACATTCTCTGACAAACAGATTGTTAGATTGGGCAGTCGAAGCCAGAGTGAATTGCTGAAGGACTGTAGTTTAAACAACATTCGTAGTGATATGAAGAGAAGGAAGCGAATATGCGTTGCCCTGCACAGTGCCTTTAGAAGGCTTCAGAGTGAAATGAGTGAATTACAGGAAGAAATCCTTACATCCACCTGTGTCATAGAAGGCATAGAAGAGAACATTCCCCTGTTGGATAAATTATATCCAGACAACATATCATTCAGCTGGAGGAATTCTACTTCAGCAGAAATGATCCTCTTATTGCTTGGCTGATGGAGGAAGACATGTATATACAGGCATACCTTGCTGCAGGGCAACTAAATAAGGAAATGGATGAAGTCATTGCAAACAATTTTGCAGCACTTCAATTAGAAGAAAATGGTGCTGCTACTGGTCAAGATGATGCAGTGGCTGATGAGGAGTTTTCAAATGAAGAAATTGATGAGGATGAGAGAAGGAGAATTTTGGAAGACGATTCTGATAAAGTTGAAAAAGACAAGAAAGATGAGCGTAGATGGAAGATAATGAAAGAACTCAGGCAGGCTTATTTTGCAGAGCCAGACCATGAACCTCACCCTGAGGTACAAGTAGATTCAGGATGGCAGGTCAAAGGTAAAAAGAAAAAACTGAGAAATCGGAAGACCCTGTTACAAATCCAGAAACATGTAACACCAATGAGCGATGAGGAAGTGGAACAAGTTCACAACATCTACATGCTGCCAATTCAAGAATGCTTCAGATTGTACAAGTACTGGAAAGAGGCTTACAAGATGGTTATTCACCAAAAGTGTCGAAACCAGGAAGAGATCTACCATCTGAAGTCACAACAGTTAAAAGAGGTCAAACAGCAACTGGACAAAGAAATTATGCAAACTGGTGTCATTATTGGAATGACAACAACAGCTGCTCGATATCATCTTGTGCTTCAAGAAATACAACCAAGAATCATCATTGTGGAAGAAGCAGCTGAGGTTTTAGAGGCACATGTAGTTGCGGCACTCATTAGGAATTGTGAGTACTTGATTCTTATTGGTGACCACAAGCAGCTACGCCCTAGTCCAAATGTGTATGAACTAGCCACATGCTTTAATCTGGATCTGTCACTGTTTGAACGAATGTTGAACAATGGGATACCAATCTGTACCCTTGAATTGCAACACCGCATGAGACCACTCATCTCCAAGCTAATTAAACCCATCTACGGTCACTTAAATGATGATGCATCTGTATTTGAGTACCCCAATGTGAAGGGTGTTGAAAGAAGTCTGTATTTCATCACTCACAATCATCCTGAAGAAAACCAAGACGAGTCAAGCTCCAAAACAAACATCTTTGAGGCGCAATACATTCAAAAGTTATGTAAGTATCTTCTTCTGCAGGACTACAATCCATCACAAATCACGATTCTCACACCATACACAGGTCAAATGTTCCAGCTCAAGAAATTAATGAAGGAAAGCTGCAAAGGTGTTCGCATTTCTGTAGTTGACAATTTTCAAGGAGAAGAGAATGACGTCATCATCCTGTCTTTGGTCAGAAGCAACAAAAATGGACAACTGAGATTTCTGAAGATTGAAAGTAGGGTTTGCGTAACACTTTCAAGAGCAAAAATGGGATTTTAAATTATTGGAAACATCCATTTCCTAGCAGAACATTCTAAAATATGGCTCAATATGAAGGAAATAGCTGAGAGAGAAGGCGTAATGAGCACGGCATTACCACTGCTTTGCCAACAACATCCAACAAACAAAATCAATGCAGCAGTACCTTTGGACTTTTAAGAAGCTCCAGAAGGTGGTTGCATGGAGCCTTGTGGTACCAGATTAGACTGTGGTCATGTTTGCCCACGTGCCTGTCATAGCTATGACCTACAACATGAAAATATAAAATGCAACAAACCATGCACTAAATTCCTATGTGATGAACATCGTTGCACCAAGACATGCTCAGAACCGTGTGGTAATTGCATGGTGCCAGTTGCTAAGATCATTCCCTCTTGCAACCATCAGGCATTCGTCCCATGTCACAAGGATCCAGCAACATGGCTTTGTAGAATGCCTTGCAAAAATGTTCTTGACTATAGCCATCAATGCGTCAACAACTGTGGAGACATTTGTGTCAAGAGATGCCAAGTGATGGTGAAACGACGGTTGCCCTGTGGACATCAATGTGACATGAAATGTTATGATGACCCTGAAACATTTTCATGCACAAATCCCTGTGAAACAGTTCTGATGTGTGAACACCCTTGCTCTGGAACTTGTGGAAAGTGCTTCCAGGGACGCCTTCACCAACAATGCCGTACCCCTTGTCATCGCATTCTGATTTGCGGCCATGTATGTAAAGCACCATATAGTGAGACTTGCTCCCCTTGTAAGACGAAATGCGAGGACACATGTCCCCACAGCAAATGCAAAGAAATGTGTGGTGAACTTTGCACACCCTGCATGGAGGATTGTAATTGGCAATGCAAGCACTATAAATGTTCAAAATTGTGCAGCGAACCATGCGACAGATCAGTATACAATGAACCTTGTGACCAGGAACTGAAATGTGGTCATCCTTGTATTGGGCTTTGTGGAGAAATCTGCCCCAGGTTATGCAGAATCTGCCATCATGAAAAGGTAAGATGCTTGCTTGCGCAACATTTCATAGTGTATTTTGATATTTTATTTCGAAGTTGCCATTACACATCTCTAATTACAAAAACTTAATTCCAAAAGGTCACCAATATTTTCTTTAGAACTGAAGATGATATTGATGCAAGGTTCATTGTCCTTGAATGTTCTCACATCATCGAAGTAGATGCAATGGACATGTGGATGGCAAGTAACACTGATGAATGGAATGAGGTTGTTTTGAAATCATGTCCTGGATGTGAAACACCAATTAGAAAGATGTTTCGGTACAAATCAAGAGTCAAAACCATACTTGCTGACATTGAAAAAGTGAAGGTAGGTGCATCACATTTTTGACCAAATGCCTTTTACCCTCTGTTGCATAATTTGCTTTAAAGTTCTGGAATGTGTATTATGTTTTCTCTACAGGAGAAAGTCCTTGGTGATGCCACTCGAGTTGAAAAAGCGTTTGAACTCTCAGAATTATTCATCAAACTGCAAAAAGAAAATAATGAGGAGTTTTCCACAAGCCTACTGAAACATATGGAGAGAAGGTGCCATCCACCAAATAAACCAACAACATTATGGAGAAAAACATGATGGAAAGTTTCTCAAGGTTCTCCAAAAATTGTCTCTGTCAATGAATGAATATGCTTCATTGCAAAACCTGATGAACTTTGCTATTGGTCTTGAAAAAGTTCGAAAAAAGATGAAGGAGGAAGTAAAAAGTTTCTCCTGAATTGTTGTCAAGATGTTGATTACTTTGTTAGTCTACGTAACACCCTTCAGAACTGGCTTATAAAGATGACTGACAGTTTCTCTCGAATGAGTCAGCAGCAGTGCCTCGAATTTAATCAAGAGCGTCTTAGATTGAATACGGTTATGAAGCTGTGCAGGTAGGTCATGTTAATAGCTTAATATTAACGTAAGGAAATATCACTTGGTAGCTATTGTATATTTTCACTCACTTTACTATGGACATAGTGAAGAAGGCTTGTTTAGATTGAGGTTACAGTGGATCCATCTGGCATCACCTTTGATTTACATCAAGGTCAAATGACTGCTATCTGTTAGTAACTTAATATTACGTGAACATATCATACAAATGAGTTTTCTTAAATCACCTCAAGTAAAGCACTGAAGATCTATATTTTTTTTGCCAATGGTTTAATATTCTGAAGCAATTAATTGAATGTGCGTCACTGAGTCCATAGTAACTTCGAAGTGCTTTACTGCTTTGGTTTCCAGTACTCTGTACTATGACCATAGTTCTATAATTCTATTGGATAATTCATAGTTATATAAATATGTACTTACTTCAGGGTGAAGGCAAGTTTGACTAAGCAATCCCAGAAAAGCTTGGATGCAGGCAAGACAGGTGAAGTAAATGCTGCCTTCAGAGTCACTGACCAATTGTTTGAGGTAATGCTAATTCCACAATGAGAATGTTTCAATCCATTGATATTTAAAGTACCAAACATCAATTTTTTTTATGGAAATGCGGTCTTTCTGCAGGTTCTTTAAAGCAACAAGCTATTCCTTGCAAGTTGTTGCTAAGAGATTTGCTGATGGAGGTCTGGGAACAAATTATACAGGCAATGGGGCTTGGCCAAGGACACTGGTACAAGTGCCCAAATGGTACTTAATATAGCCCACTTAGGCCCATCTTCACCATGTCAAAGTGTCTCTTAGTGGAGGGAAGAGCTTAATTCCCTGAGAACTTTCAACTGTTGCCCCCTATAAGAAAAGCTAGTGACAATTATTTCTGGGCCAATGGAAGGACTTGCAAGTGCTTCCTCTGATGGGAAATACCAGACGCTATGATACCGTATTCCAAATTATGTTCTGTTAGGCCTTGCGTGTTGCAACCAATCAGAAAGGATATGAATAACACACATAATTAGCACCCTTTGTTAGTGGGAAAATGGCATATGCCTAATACTTCTTTTAAATATACCATCCTATGTATTGTAAAAAAATATAACTTTCAATATAATGTCACTCCGTCACACCTGTACCAGTGTAATCTTCCTGTGTGTAATAAATGCACCCATAAATTCCATAATTAATGTAGGAAAGAAGCAGACATGTGTCATCTTATTTATTTATTAATTTTCTTACAATTGTACTTGACTTACCAACCAATTAAAGTTTAGGCTTTATCATTACTGAAATTAACATTGTCTTATTCAAATAACAGTCATCAATGTGATAGTCAATGATCATCTGGCTGTTTACCATTTTCAAGGCATGTAAATGTCATCACGGAGTGTGGAGGTGCCGTGGAAGAAATACGATGTCCAGAATGTGGTGCAAGGATTGTTTTCTAGTCGATTCGTCACTGCGCACTTTGTCCCAGCCAAAACGGGTCCATTCATCACTCCAAAAAAGTTGGTTCATCACCCGAAAATAGCCTGTTCGTCACCCGAATGTGGTCGGTTCGTTACGCGTAGTTATCTAATAGCTATAGCCGCCATCAATTTCAACAGATTCTGATAGCCCGGAATAAAAGAAAATTGGCCATGGGTAATGATTTACTACCAAGTTATAGACCTATCAATTTGGTGTTTCATGATATTAGTAGGTCTAAACTATTTTTTTCCACCTAAAGCACTGGAACCAAAGAATAACTTTCCAGCTATTTAGACCAAAGTTTCAATGTTCATGGTTTCACATAACAATTAATTGAATCATATAGGCCTATGAATAAAAAATGTTATACTTATTCATTGTTACCTAAATATACGTTTTAATGAAAATCTGAATTTCTGATATTTTACATGCGTACATGACCTTATTATAGATGAGTCCATTTTTTTTCAGGGTTCGACTTTGTTCTTAATATTCTGAATTGCATCATAAATTAACTTTAATATCTATTGTTCTTGTATATATTACATACATGTATACAATATACATATGGTATGAATTTATATTTAAAACATATATGTTGGTTTTAATGTTAGTGGGAGGATTTATAATTGAAATGTTGTATTAGGCCTATGTAAAATTGTACATAGACACTGTTTTCAAACTTGTAAACCCATTGTTTTTGTTTGGAGTGCATGTTTATTTCCTTGGGACTGGGTGTTGTGTTACTCATAAGCCTGTGTAAACCCACACACAGAAGGCTACATTAGTTATTTAATATTCATTGTTATGAATTAACTGAACTCCACACATATTATTGCGATTCTAAATTAACTAGTGTTTGTGTTCTATTGGGGGGAAAAAATCAGAAAACTGGCATGACGTGAAACTGATCTTAATTGCAATGAGGCACGATTAACTGGTGAAATCAACCATGTATAGACAATAAACCTGTAAACCTGTATGTTGAACGAACATTTATTTTTATGAAAAAAAAGACTGTATTACCATAAAAAATTATATTACACCAAGATAAGATATTTGATTTTGTGGTGATCCATCAATGAATAGGCCTGAAGTTTTTAATTAAATTCAAATTTGAAAAAAAAACTATTAAAAAAACGATGTACCATTGTGAATTAATAAATCTGCGGGTTAGTTTATTATTGTGAGCAATAATGTGATCGGCGAACCTTACTCTGTCATTTGGATATTTAATTTAGAATGTAATTAATATAAATAAAGCATTCTCACCTTCCGCTTCCTCTATGCGCATCAGCGCTCTCAAGCGGCCAATCATGGCCTTGGCTGTGTATTAATCTAATAGCATGTAGCATTAAGTCTGCATGAAGTTTGTATGGTGTAATTTACAAACTACCGGGTCCTTTATGTCTATAGCCGGGTCACACCAGCCCTGGTTAACATTTTGCTTTCATTTCAATGTATCTACCTAAGCATTACTTTAATCTGTTGCTTGTAGTAATGATATTTCCAATGCATGATTTGATGTATTATCTACGTTGTCATTTATAACTAATTTAATCCTAATTGCTCCAGAAGGAAGTAATTGTAACCTGTTATTTACTAACTGGTGTGACGTTGTTGTTATATTTGCTATAAATCTTTACAAACTGTTATTGCTAACTTATGTTGAGGGTTTCCATAAGAGCATCTCAGTTATCTATTTCATGTCAGTGTGTTAAATACACTTTTCGCCAAATAAAATGGCCGATATTGTCTACGCCTAAACCAATATCCACATCTTGTCTTTATTGAGTTAACAATTGATAAAAAGCAATTGATTCTAGCCACTAGTCTACAAAATTGCAATAAACGAATTGCAATTACCGAATACTGTAATGCTCAGTAGATAGATATTTTTTGATGGACATACATTGCAGTGATGAACCAGCGGAAGCCAACATCAGGTGCAATCAGACAACCAGCTGGCCTCGGAGATGGATGACTTAGCCCACTGCTCTTATGTATCGACATTAATTAAACAAGGGAAAATTAATTAATATATAAAAGCAATAACTAGGAGGACACTGACTTAATCTACATGTTAGATAAGATGAATATTTTTTTTGTTTGAAATCGGAGTTTATCTTAGCATTCTTGCAGGTTCAGTTATCTATGCCATACCTTTATTAGTTGTCTGCTGGTTTTGGATGTGTATATTCTTCCTATGGACCTATTGTATAGATTATTGATGTATGTAAATTTTGGCTTTAAATAATATTCATGGTGTAACATAAATTATTTTTATAATATTATAGCGATGAGTTTATTAAAGTACAGACATTTTGAAGTATCTTACTTATCTTTGTAAATTTACAAAATTATCATAATAAAAGTTTTGACGTCATGTTGATTCACTCAACTGCTATGATATCATGGCAGAGGCATATATAGAAATTTGTTAAGGGAGGGGGCATTGAGCCTGACATTAAACCTCCCAGTGCTTTCTTATTTTAATACACTAAGCTTCATATAAAAATGGATCAATATTGAAATAAATCAGAAGATATGTCAACAAAGGTTTGGGATGAATTTTACCCTGTGACCTAAAAAATAGGTCAAGGTTACCCTTGTCATCACATGTCTTAATTCCTTTAATAGATAATTTGTGTATGTTGCATAATCTCAGCAACAATATACCTTGAGGTATTCTTTCTAAAAGTTTAGGGCAGAACTTGATCCCTGTGACCTCAGAAACAGTTCATGGTCACACATCTTATAAGGTATCCAAGGTTTTAATGTAGGTGAATTTTGCACAATCCTAGCATGAAGATGCCTGAATCTATCATGCCATCTGTTGAGGGTACAAGGTTTGGGTAAAAATTGATCCCTGTTACCTCAAAAGTAAGTCATGGTAATCCATCTGTGAAGGCTTCCAAAGACTGACTGCAGGTGCAAGTGGCATGTTTCATTATTTATCTATCTAAAGTAATTGTTTCAGCAAAGTTCGGGTAGAGTTCAACCAAAGTGATCATAAGTCATGGTCACCCTCATTCCTTATGCATTACATACACTTAAAATTATGTCAATCGTGCTCGAAGTTAGACAGTCCGAACATGGATGATTGACATAGGTTAATTCAAAGACCTTTGTTCATGCTTCTTTGTGCAGTTCCAGCTGAAGCTGCTAAGATGTTGTCACATTTTCCTCCTTTCTGGTATTAGCTGGCAGGGTTTCAGATCTACTGGTGTGGTCCACCAGGGTTTCAGATCTACTGGTGTGGTCCACCAGGGTTTCAGATCTACTGGTGTGGTCCACCAGGGTTTCAGATCTACTGGTGTGGTCCACCAGGGTTTCAGATCTACTGGTGTGGTCCACCAGGGTTTCAGATCTACTGGTGTGGTCCACCAGGGTTTCAGATCTACTGGTGTGATCCACCAGGGTTTCAGATCTACTGGTGTGGTCCACCAGGGTTTCAGATCTACTGGTGTGGTCCACCAGGGTTTCAGATCTACTGGTGTGGTCCACCAGGGTTTCAGATCTACTGGTGTGGTCCACCATCTTCTAATGAATCCGGTGAATTAGAGTTATCTGATTTGCAATGTGATTCACTAGCATCAGGTGCATGTTTGGGTCCATTACTTTCAGATAAATCATCATCACCTTCTTCATATTTGGGATTTGTAACCATTTCCTTTAGGAAGATATCAAATATATTTCTTTTATTAGGGATAGTGATTCCAACCTACTTCTAAGTAATTTTGACTGATGCAATGCTTAATCATGCGGTTAAAAAAGTACTATCTTGTAAAGGAAACCAGACGGGCCTCTAAGTCCCCATTTGCACTTAACGTAAAAAAAGATATTATAATGGATAATTCCTTCAAGGTTTATTTGTAGGCTTCAAGAATTTATCAGTGGTTTCGCAAGGCATACTTAGAACCATACAGCTATGGTTCTTTAGAATTGCTTGATTTTTTTCCCTGGTGTTTGATATAAAATGAAAGGCCCATTCAAGTACTTTCAAGTGATGTCTATTTCATTTCTATACCACCTATCCTACATGATCATATTAGACCCCGAAAATGACAAAATTTATATTTAAAAAACATTCACTAGTATGTAACTCACAAACGAAGCAGTATATCAGCCTCATTTTATATATTGTGAATCTATAATACATTATATTGTTGAGATATACCAGCAATTCTAAAGACTAAAATGTAATTGATTTTACATAGTTATAAGGGACAGAAAACGTTTCTTGGACCTATTTCACATCCATCACTGAACTTCCTGGGAATACGCTGAGCACATGCAAGACCTCTGAATGACCTCTGAATGAGCCTCAAATCATTTTTGAAGGGGGGAATCCAGAAATCAACCCATCCCCCCCCCCTTGGCCTGCTCTGAATGTCCAGCAAGGTGTGATCAACAGATCGCTTAGAGACAAGAGAGGTGTAAACAAATCAATAGAATGGCTCACTGTTTGACTGAATGCAAATACGGGAAAAACAGTATAGATATGCTTCGTTGCTGTCTTTGCTGCAAGTGTTATCAAAACGTGTCCAGTGTGCCCAAAAATACACCATGATATCCAGGCAATTGACACAAAGGTTTACCATCTTCTGACCATCATTGAGAAGCTCAACTCCAATTATGAGACTTTAACAACAAATTTCACTGCCAGTTATGCAACTCTGAGTCCTAGGCCAGCTAGAGAAGTCTTGAGGAAACTTACAACAAAAAGGAAGATGACCTCAACACTTTTAGAAACGATCTCACCGACCGCAGGAATGACTACACAAGCCTCAGAGAGGACCTCAAAAGTTAGCAAGGCTGTTTGGGACAATCTCCTAAGGGACAAGAAGTCTCTAGTAATTGGGGACTCTATGATAAGGACCTTGATCCCGACAAACTTATAAAAACAGATGTGTCCATACCTGGTGCCAAGGTTGAGGAGGTAAAGTAAAAACTGGACACAAGACAGATCTGCTCCCTTATAATGATTTGTGTTGGCACAAATGACTGCTCGCAAAATGATCTTGATCCTGAATCGGTCAATGAAAATTTATACAGCTGATTGACAAGGCCCTTGAGAAAGTATCAGCACCCTCAGATGTCATTATTAGCAGCATCATCCCTCGATCTGACTCCATAGATGCCCAAGACAGGGTGGCTACAACCAATGCATCTCTAACTGCTCTTTGTGTTAACAAGGGGGTCACCTTCACAGACAATGATAATGTTTTCAAGCTGAGAGATGGAACTATCTGTGATGCGCTTCTGAAGGCTGATGGTCTTCACCTCACTAACAAAGGGGTCTTGCAACTTGTCAAGAGTCTGAAGTTAGATGTGAAGGCTGGTCAAAAATTTATTCAGACTGAATAAGAATTCTGCATCAAATCCTATCACACACAAACCAATTTCACAGGACTCCCCCAACCCTCCACATCCCAAGGACAAGACTGGTGAAGGATGGCAGCAACCCAGGTCCAAACGATGGCATAGAACAAAAGATTCCCGAAGTACCAGAAGGCCGCATGGACTTCAAAATGATCACAGAACTAAAGAAAATGGGTCTAACCAGCAGCCTCACCACTCAGAATCACATGCAGTAACCACCGTGAAGATCGCTGTAGGCATGGGGGACCCGTCTCATGCTTTACCTGTGGTGGCAAGGGTCCAAGTTCCATGGTTCTTACTAGGATGCTGGCCAAGAAAAGCTGGCCAGTGTCACCATGACCTTGAGTGAAGGTCAGGCTGTGGATACTGCATCTCCTCTACTCAGTTGTGAGATGTCATTCTCACAAATTCACTCAACTGATGTGTCAATCTCACAAGCAGAAGAACATGATCACCTAGACGGTACATCATGCTTTCCTGAATTGATAAATCTGCGAAAATCCAACAAAGACAAGCTCATCTTTGCCTATTTTAATGTCAACGGCATCAGGAAGAAGATGTCAGAAGTCTCATCAATGCTGGAAAATGTGAAAATTTTAGGATCTATCAGAGACCAAGGTTGATGACTCTTTTTTTGACTAACAATACCATGTTTCTCAATTTGATACGCATAGCTGTGGTCGGGAAAGAAAAGACCTCTGTAACTTTGACACATATGTGGTGTTGAATGTATGGTGCTAGAAGTCTCACTACGTAAAGATAAAGCGTTCATAATACTTTTGAATAAAACATCAAATGTTATGTCCGATAAATGAACCATTGAAAGCAAATGTCATTATTTAATGGGTGATTTTAATGTCGATCAAATCTGCCCATGCACTCTCAGATGAATACATGTAGGTAAATTACACATTACATAACTTAAACTGTATTTATAAATACAGCTGTATGCTTAAATTATAATGCCCGGATATTATTTTGGTACTCGCTGTGGTATACCATGGCTTGGAATGGCTGTTAATTGCATTTTAGCCACATAATATTTAACATCAACACTTAACAGTAGAGCTAATCATGCACCAAGTAACATAATGTTAGTATTGTTGACACACTCAAGAAAATTATTAAATCCCAAAATAGGTGTCGTCAAGTATATTACTAATTTTATGAATTGTTTAAGTGATGTATACATGTCTTGATGTTTATGAATATCACTGTAGCAAAACATATGAATTAACATGCACCAGGAAAAATATCAGCTACTTAATCATTAAAAAATTTTCTAATATATTAAATCTAGGAATGCAAACACAAGATATAAGGTAAGCCAGCTTTCCTCACCTCACTTGAAGAGAACAGTGTACTTTAGTTAAGCTCTCTTGACATTTACAAAATATTATCCTCTACAAGTATTATCAGCTTCCTGGACGTGTGTCCAAACATTCAGGAATAGTCCAACTCCAACTTTAAGCATTGTCAAAGACATAACAGGGTCCAGGTACTGACACCTGTTAACTGAAGTGCAGAAAATCCTTTTCGCCAGAGCCTTTAAACCAAGTTCTTGAAGATCCACTTGGTGTCCCACAGATAAAGCATGAACTACAACATCTGTCTGTTATTTCAATTA
Source organism: Alitta virens (assembly GCA_932294295.1). NCBI lineage: Eukaryota > Metazoa > Annelida > Polychaeta > Phyllodocida > Nereididae > Alitta > Alitta virens. The sequence continues at coordinate 2,324,758 of OW028574.1, read as the reverse complement.
AAATCTCTAAAGTCCAGCACTGTACATGTATCTGGCAATATGAACAAATGTTCTGCTGTCAGCTTCATTGTGATTGCGTGGGCACAGCATACTTGCCTCATGATCCTTTAGAGAGATAATTTTTGCCTTTTGGAGTTATCACTTGCAGGTCTATGAAACAGTTCAGATTGTCAGCATTCCACATTCTTTTTTAGTCATTCTGGTGTTCATTTTCACCATTATAACATCTCTCTCTCATGGTTCCTAGTGGCAGTTTTGGACTTTTCCCCAATATTAGTAACAAACCTGTGAAATTGTGAATTTTGAATGGCCTGATAATGCTTGATGCAGATGATGTAGACATGTTAATTGCTTTGCAATGACTCCCAATGACTGGCCATCCATAAGTATGTTATTGTTTTGCTTTCTCAACATAATTAAGTTTTTCGAGTGGTTATGTTGAAGTTTTGACGTAAACCCAATTGAAAACATTGTGCAGGGAATAGAAAAGACAGGTTCATATTCACTGGTCATCAAATGTATCTGGTTTCCATTCAGGAGTAAATTTTTGACCGCAACTGTATGACAACTTCCCATTATGAGCAATGAAACTGATTGTGCAGTATATTAATATATATATATTTTTTAAAGTAATTCATATTTTCATAATTTTCGGGGTCCTTATATATATACTATATATAGATTTTATATAGATTTTATTGACATGTAAAATATCACAAATGATACATATGTCATTCAGTTAAAAAATAACATGAAAGAGACATTAATGTAAGTACAGAAAGCAATAAAATTTCAATAATCAAGGTTCCAGCCACCAAGTTAACTTATAATACGTGTTTAAAATCCACATACACAATAGAAAAAAATACAAGCCGCTAATAAAAACATTTCACTCTCAAAGTCCAAAACATGACAAGCACATCATAACTAATAAACTAATAAACTAAATTAATAACTGTGTGGATACAGGAGATGGTTTTCTCTACACATCAGCTTGAAGGAGAAACTTTCCTAAACTAATTAATAACTCAGGTTCCTTGTTTGTCATTATTGCTGTAAACTTAGTTATATCATCTAGAGACAAGAAGTTGTTAATAAATTTAGTTGCATTCAAAAAAAGGTTAACACGGTGTTGATCATTACCAGGACAGACAATCAAACAGTGAATTTCGTCTTCTACAAAGTTTAACGTACACTTTTCACATATTCTATTTGGAGCAGGAATTATTGGTTTATGGTGTCGACCTGTTTCAATCTTCAGGCTATGTGAACTTGTCCTAAATCTAGCTATTTTAGTTAACACTTTGCGAATTTGTTGCAATTCAAGATAAGGTTCTATTCTACAATCAGTTTTAAATAGTTTATATGTCCTAAGTTTTGGTTGTTGTGAACTGTCATTTATTGCATTTATAAGTCGCTCATGTTCGGCTTCATAGAGTCTTAGTTTCACTGTGTTAGAGATATTATCAATGTCAAAGTTTCTGAGGTTACTAATATCATATTCAATGTTGCAGTTATTTAATACATGACACACTTTACTGAACCAGTTATTTCCATTTACTGCATTCACATAAATTTCCTTCTGAAAATTTAAACATTTCTTAAGTAAACTGTCATCAGGTGCTCTTTCCAATCTTATCCAGTAATTCACCATTCTAATTTTCTGTCTGACATGCAATGGGAATCTACCTGTTTCACCATAGACTGCTAAAGATGGTGTTTGTTTTCTAACTCCTAATATGTTTTTAAGATATGCAAGTTGCATATACTATCTACTCATTTTAGTACAAGATGTCAGGCTATGAAATTTATGATTTACTGGTCCAGGATTCCCCACCCCCTGAGTGCTAAAATGACTACCTTTAGGGTACTTCGTCTGGAAAACGACAAATCATATAGTCTACTAAAATCAAATATACAGTACACCATTTATCAACCTGTCCGCATGATGTACGTCACATTTAACTTCCCATGCAATATATAATGTAATGTCCCACCCAACAGGTTGGCTGTGCCCATTATGAATTACTTTTTTGATATGTTAAGAGCCCCATATTGTTTGTATTAATGCATTGTAAAGTCTCGTTGCATTTGAACAGTTGCTAGAGCCTGGAGGAGCAGAGTAGATCCTTCTTCTATATGGGCAGGTGGGCTATAGGTGGAGGTGGTAGTGGATTGTCTAGTGATGCGCCTTGTGAGGCCACAGCTGTGTGACCCCCAACCGTTGATATTGTATAAAGTGTATATAATGCACAGTCACATCTGATAAAATAAAATTTCCACCACAACCATTCAGCAGGCCTGGAAATCTGTCTGCATTTGACGTCCAGCGTCAATAGTCCAGATAGCATGCCAAATCAGGCCAACATTGGTCTGGCGACGGTGATCGCTTTAGTCATATATAGGATTAGCAATTTTTCATTTTTCATAATCAATCTCATATCTGCCGATACCGAAGTTGTTATTAGAATAAATAGATAGATAGGTAGAGAGATAGAGAGATAGATAGATAGATAGATAGATAGATAGATAGATAGATAGATAGATATGGAAAGTGCTCTCTAGGGCAAGTTCTTGCTGCTATCGAGGGTTGATAATATATTATATATTAGATGTTGCATCTGACATAAGGTTCAATTAAAACGTTACATAAACTAGGTGAAATGCATAATGATTGTTGCTGTCGTTTTCACTCTTTTACAGCTTGAGGAACGCTTGGGAAAGGCCCGGCGGACTTCTGTGGCCTGCCCATCATCTTCGGCGCTGGCACCATGCCCATCCATATCCCTCTCCTCCTCCACTCATGGACCACTCGCTAAGCGATCTTAAAGTACCTCAAGGACGCTTGGCATACACCCGTCTGAATAATTTATACTTGATTAACAGCCTCCTGAATGGCCACAAGTGAGCATGTATAGTCCCTTTTTGACGTTCCTGATCACTCGGTGAGAATGCCCCTATAGAACTATAGAGGTGAAGATGAGTAAATCCACTATGCAGCCATCAATTGGTGTGACCAAAATATAACATCTATGGGCGTTTGTGTCACATACAAATGCAGCAAACAACATTTTTCTGCCATGAATAAGGACAAAGAAAAAGAAATATTTATTGATGAACGAATTAGTAGATTCACTAAAGGTACACTTTGATGGAAAAGCGGTCGACTTCAAAAAAAAAACAAGAAAAAAATAGCCTCATTGCTGGGTCATCATTACTTGACAATATCTTGTTACCTGTCACTTTGAGGGAGATTGAGAACTCAATGCTCATTTTACGTGTGAGTTGTCTTTTAATAGTGAATTTTCGCGGAAGGTTCTTTATATTTCAACCAGGTGGTTATAACAGAATTCTGCAATTCTATTGGCTGAAAAAGTTCCCGACCTTGGCTGTGATTGGCTGAAGCAAAGTGCAACCTAGCAGCAGTAATTTTAGTGCATTTTAATGTATATTTTACATCTTATCGTTCAGTTGATTTCTGTTATTTTCCGGAGAAAATTATATTAATTGAACTAGTTATGATCTACTATGTCTGAAAAGCAAAATGAGTAATAAGAGGAGAAGAAAGATTTGTCTTGCTGAATACAGGGCTGCTCAGTGAAAAGCCTCTGTTAAAGCCTTGGCTAACACTGCTGAAGATCCTGGGTTCAAATACGATAATCAGTGATTTGCATAAAACAGGAACATTGTCTGTGTCTTAGTTATGTTCTGATCAAAGTTGAAGGAAGCAAATTCACAGTCGATAAAGTAACTTTGAAATCTGCATGTGGCCTACCATTTCTGAAACAAAACTTCTTATAAAGATTGAGGATCAAATGTTTAAGTGCCAAAGGGCATTTTGGAGGGATTAAACAGTTGACTGACTGAACTTCAGCCAATTTTCTTTACGATCTCACTTAAGGTGTGATCTCACGAAATCATCTTAAAAGAGCTCTGAACTTTAGAGTAAAAAACTTGGAAACTTTCCACATCAAAAAGCAGATCTCATCTCTGATGGTTTATACAAAGACGTCACCCTTTCGCCGTATTTGAAATGAATCTTATATGAGTATTATATAGAAAAGAAATTGCTTGAAGTCAGGTAATATTCCATGAAGATTTCTATGGTGTTATGGCCTAGTGCAAAAAATAATGAAGCCAAAGTATGACATAACCAAAGCGTTCGATTTTGCGGTTTTTGGACGTTAATGCTTCATAAAAACTCACAACCTTCTTAATAACTGCAATTTTGTATTAATACTATTATTGTAAGTTTCATTTGAACGCCAATTATTTTGTCTGCTACAGGTAAATGCTCATGAGTCAATTGTATTTAAATATAACACAAGTAAAACGGTGGCTCAGTCTTTTGATTTGATTATTTTGTGAAAGGACTATTTATTTAATTAACAGAGGATTTCAGAACATTGATAATTGGGCATAACGCTCGGGACATCCATTTTCTATTTTTGTTAAGCTCTCACTACACTGGAACCATAAGGAACTGAGAAAATAGTCTTGAATGATATGAAGAACATATAACACCATGATTTAGTGCTATAATCTTTTTTCTAATAGATCAATAAATGTGCAAAAATTTGAATAATGAGTGGAGCATAATTATCAGGACAAAATAAGCTGTACACTGATTGATCATTACCAGTGACACAGGGAAAAACCTAAATTAAAATCTGAGCCACAGATATTTTCACAATATTATTGCTATCTTTCAGCAAAATTTCAACAATCGATCCGCTATATTACTTGAATAAATTCTTCGATAATACATTAAAATGTGGAAATTTCCCTTATCTTTAGACTTAGTATGGAGAGTCTTTTTTGCAAAATGAACAGTAAATAGGCAGAGCAAAGAATAGATACAAAATTCTATTAGTTCAGAAATCTAAACTAAATTTACATTAGAAAATGTTAGTTTTGAAAATGGTGTTCAATCATTAGCACTAATTAATGAAATAAATCAATGATATTAACTTCAAAATGTCGCACTAAAAATGACATTTGATTTGCCTCGAATTTTCAGAGAATACCAAATATAAGATAAATATAATTAACTGTAGAGTTAGTAGTATAGGTGTAATCTTTGCGAGAATTAATGATACCAAACGCTTCTTTATTTTTGCACTAGGCCTTATGCGATTTCTTTTCCACAAATCTTTTGCAAACCTAGAGTGCATATGTTGACACTTTTGCATGCAGTTTATGGTTATTTCCATTTTTGGTGATCAAAGTAGGTCAAACAAATGGCTCCTAAACTTCAGATAAATCTCCAAAATGCACCATAGACCTACATATATAGACAGTCCAAGACAGACCTACAACTAGTGCTGGACATGCATAGGCCTTCATACGTAGCTGTGCATAATGGAATTTACAGGTAACTGGACATCAGTCATTCTGTCGATCTCAAGGCTCCTAGATGTCGCTTTTGTATTATACTGGAGCCAGATGATTTTGTCCATTTTGACCTAAAAACAGTCAATGTCTTCCATTTTTTAACTCTTTCAAGGTCTTCCAATAAGATATTTTACCTGCAGTTCCATAAACCTGAAGTTAACATAAGTGTGGACGACAGACAGACAGAGAGACAAAAGGGAGGGACAAACTGACCGACATGCAGAGCATGGCAATACCCTATGCCATATACATGCCAAGGGTTATAAAAAAATGCACCATTGTCACTATCTTTGGCAAGTGTCCGAGAACTTATGGCTGCTAACTTGTTAAGTTTCGAACATATCTGAGGTATGTTGATACTATGCATTCTGCATTACACAACATGACATAAGAGATAAATTCACGCAACATCAAGTTAGACAGGTTTTCTTGGGGTATCCAATGTCAGAAATTTCATCCGTTTTGGCTTGGAGCCCTCAAAACAATGAAATAATGAGTATCTAAAAACATAAAAGAGTAGTTTTGATTTCAAAATCATAGTGAATAAAAAAACAGTAAAAACATTAATTAGGCTCACGAGTGCACATTGCTTCTCAAATAGTTTAACAGTTGGTTTTAAATGTCTGAAATGTGGTTTCATTCCTGATGGAAGCAGGTATTTCGTTCCAGCACTTACTGCCTGCTACACTAAGTATAGATTGCTTCCAGCTGACGACCTGGTGCTGAAGTTGTGTAGAGTGCTAACTTCATATACAATGTTGTGGAGGAAGTAGAATGGCGTTTCCTCCTTAATGATTTTCCAGACATTGTCAAGACTTTTGCGGTGACGATGATTCTCATTGCACTGTAATATAAGGGTTTCGTACAATTTTACTCTTGATACTTGATTTATGAATTCAGATGCTCTTCGCAACCCACCAGTGGCACGAATTATTTTATTAACAAGTTATTTTGAATAAACATCATATCTAAGATCACAATCAACTGACATACCTAGATATTTCAAAGTGGCAGTCTGATCAATGCCATAACCCTCTAAATTTAATTGAAGTTCTTGGTAATTTAAGTTAGGTCTTTTTTTTTGTCTTGAACCCAGGTCTCAGAACAACAGCTTTACATGGTGTACACTCAACCAACTGAGCTATCTTGACACAACTCCAGCAAGAACTGCAGCATTGTGGGTTAAATGCCCAATTGCCAAATGTTTCTGTTTTTTTTTTAATTAAAATTGCATACATATTTGTAGCTCTGTCTAAAAATGTTATAACAGATAGAATCTGGCATTTTCCTAACCGATATGTTGACCCAATCAAATACCCACAAAAGCATTTGAACCCAGTCTCTCTGAATTAGTAGGCAGATGTCCAACCAACTGACCTAAACGGTACTTGGCTGAATTGTCGCTCTCTGACACTGGCCATTTCTAAGTAGTGAATAATGCAATGATAACTTGGATAATTTAACTCCATAACTGTATTAATTTGAATAACCTGACTTGGCCGGGCACCTTGAAACTTGCTGATTTAACCTTAATAATTTAAGTCAGCTCAATGAACCGGGTTTAGAGTGTTCCGAGGTTCCACTAGGTACCGTATCGTCATACACTGTATTTGAATAAAGTGTGATAAAAAAAAAAACACCTTTTTAAAAACAGGGTACTGTTTTTTTTGTTTTGTTTTTTCCACAATACATATTACATATTATTACATAGACTATTACATAGACTTTTACAGTTTCAATATAATGTATCACACATTAACATTTACTGATGATTCACTGGCAAGGCCTGAAGTACAGCTTTATGTCATAAGTTGGCCTGGTTACTCCCTCTGGGTGAGAGGCAACTTTGTGAGTTGGGTCCACTCTGATTTCAAATCTGGGTGGTAAAAAAATATTATTCAAAACGAACAAGAATTCTTCGATTAATTTAAAAACAGAATGGAAGCAATCACGAAAATGACTTTTTTTTTCAGAATCGGAATTTCAGGATTGGAGTTCTGCAGTTTTACACTCCTCATTACTCAGCAGCTTCTTGGTCCAAACAGAGAATTGAGTAGCTTTTATCATGCTAATAACTGCTTACAAGTGCTCTTGGTGTGTTTGTAATAAGGTTACTTATAGCAAAAGCATTGAACTCACGTTTGTAATACTTTTGCGATGACAGTCTTCTCCTCATTCAGGGCAAAGTTCTGTCCAATGCAATTCCTTGGCCCAGCAGAGAAAGGTATGTAGTCATAGGCATCTTTGTTCTTTATGTTATCTGGATGGAATCTCTCTGGTTTGAATTCCTGACAAAAGAGCAAGTCAAATACCATTATCAGCTGATTATGTCTCTTTTTTTTAAAGACTACACAACCAGTTACATTCTTCTAAACATTAGTTATTCAAGACATCACCTACGCTACTTTCATACAGGGCTGGAACTGTTTAGTTGAAGTTAGAGTTATCAGGTTTTTTTTTATGGAATCGAAACAACGAAACACAGTGGTAATATTGTAAATAGTTGCAAGGAAGTCACAGATTTAGACATTCTGTAAAATATTGTTAACATACTCATTATTTCCATTTAAATGCCTTGAAAAAAAATGTCAATTTACCATGTGGTCTTCTCCCCAAACTTCTGGATTGTGGTGCAGACCATAGATGGAGACATCCAAATTGGTATTTTTGGGAATTATATGACCCCCGATTTCCAAGTCCTGTGTCAGTTGCCTCGGTATTATAGGGACCGGTGGGTGAATTCTCATTGTTTCTTTAATGCATTGGGTTAGAAATGGGAGTCGAGACAGATCAGTCCTGGAAGAAAATAAAACCCAGGGTATAATTTCTTATCGGAATAATGCTTCAGCACTAAGAAGCCAAAAAAAACGTTGGCATGCTATCAGTGAACTGTCTGTAAGGTTCACATAAAAAGAAATCACTCAAACTTTGTCTGTGCTTAAACCTCAAAATTCCAGTAAGCCCAGGACTAAATAACTAATTGGCCTGTGATAGCAAATTCTTTGTATAAGCACTGAAAGGAAAATTACTCTCTAGGTGACATTAAATGAGCAAGAATTAAAATAAATTGGATTGAATTGAGCTGAATTGCATTCACTTGAACTTAATTGAATTGAACAAGTTTATATGTCTCACAAAGATGAAAATTGACACCAGGCTGTAAGGAGGTTTCATACATTTCTCATATTGTTTACCATAATCAATACAGAACCCATCAAGGTTAGTATCCAAGCCACTAATTGCTTAAATTTCTCACCATTCCATTACAGCATTCCTGTCAGTTCCTAAAACAGCAACGACCTCTTCTCGAACCTGTTCTTGGATTTCAGGATGTCTGGCCAGCTCATAAAGAACCCAGGAAATACCAGAAGCTGTTGTATCATGTCCTGTGTATTATAATGACGAATAAAAGGGTATATATGCCATATTGAAATTTGAATAATATCAGTGGGTTGATTTTATGTGGATCCTAATTAGATACTATAATAATTAATTATATAAACTTTACAATAGTAAACATGCGGTGGAGAATATCAGCCAACTATAAATATCTTATTCGCAAGCGACGTGACAAGTATAAGCATGGTAGCACATCGCTCTATCTCATGAGCACAGAAGTTGGTAACATACTCCTGTCCCTATTACGGTTTCGTTCACATTCGCATTTGCATAATAGCAAATCTCATGATTGCAGTCTTATTTCTTGCGATATTGCGTGTACCCTCTCACTGGGGAAAATATTTGTAATTGGCAGCATTTTTTCACCGTTAGCATACCCTCAAACAAAAACGTGTTGACTTCATCTTTAATTTCTTTTTCAGTCAATCCTTTTCCCTCATCATCTTGGGCAACTAGCAGAATATCCAGGAAGTCCAGAAATCTCTTTTTTGGAGCATCTGGGTTCTCAGCCTGTTTGGAATAATTCAGTAATTGGCGTGATGTCATCAGCCTAGATAACATGCTAGATCGGAGTAACATGCATGCCGTTGGCAATGTCTTTACGATTTCTTCCGGACGGCAGCCAATATAGCTTATGATTTCTTACCTAAAATTTATGTCAATAGTAAAATGATGTAATAGCTATTGAATGACCACAATTGTATTGGTTGTTATAGAATGAGTGACGTGCCAAAATGCCAAAATGCCGATGTTTTCTGGACGGCAGCCAATATAGCTTATGATTTCTTACCTACAATTTCTGTCAATAGTAAAATGATGTCATAGCTATTGAATGACCACAATTGTATTGGTTGTTATAGAATGAGTGATGTGCCAAAATGCCAAAATGCCGATGTCTTCTGGACGGCAGCCAATATAGCTTATGATTTCTTACCTACAATTTCTGTCAATAGTAAAATGATGTAATAGCTATTGAATGACCACAATTGTATTGGTTGTTATAGAATGAGTGACGTGCCAAAATGCCAAAATGCCGATGTCTTCCGGACGGCAGCCAATATAGCTTATGATTTCTTACAATTTCTGTCAATAGTAAAATGATGTAATAGCTATTGAATGACCACAATTGTATTGGTTGTTATAGAATGAGTGACGTGCCAAAATGCCAAAATGCCGATGTCTTCTGGACGGCAGCCAATATAGCTTCTGATTTCTTACCTACAATTTCTGTCAATAGTAAAATGATGTAATAGCTATTGAATGACCACAATTGTATTGGTTGTTATAGAATGAGTGACGTGCCAAAATGCCAAAATGCCAATGTCTTCTGGACGGCAGCCAATATAGCTTATGATTTCTTACCTACAATTTCTGTCAATAGTAAAATGATGTCATAGCTATTGAATGACCACAATTGTATTGGTTGTTATAGAATGAGTGACGTGCCAAAATGCCAAAATGCCGATGTCTTCTGGACGGCAGCCAATATAGCTTATGATTTCTTACCTACAATTTCTGTCAATAGTAAAATGATGTCATAGCTATTGAATGACCACAATTGTATTGGTTGTTATAGAATGAGTGACGTGCCAAAATGCCAAAATGCCGATGTCTTCTGGACGGCAGCCAATATAGCTTATGATTTCTTACCTACAATTTCTGTCAATAGTAAAATGATGTCATAGCTATTGAATGACCACAATTGTATTGGTTGTTATAGAATGAGTGACGTGCCAAAATGCCAAAATGCTGATGTCTTCTGGACGGCAGCCAATATAGCTTATGATTTCTAACCTACAATTTCTGTCAATAGTTAAATGATGTCATAGCTATTGAATGACCACAATTGTATTGGTTGTTATAGAATGAGTGACGTGCCAAAATGCCAAAATGCTGATGTCTTCTGGACGGCAGCCAATATAGCTTATGATTTTTTACCTACAATTTCTGTCAATAGTAAAATGATGTCATAGCTATTGAATGACCACAATTGTATTGGTTGTTATAGAATGAGTGACGTGCCAAAATGCCGAATATTATAAAAATGAGTTTTAACCTTCTGTTTGTAATTGTTGTATCCATCCCTCCATTGGAAATTTTGAAAAGCCTACTCCTTAACCGAGCTCAAGTCCCCAAAGGTTTATATAACTACCACTTACAAGTGTTTTCTTCCTCCTTTGAATAACATCCTCTGCAACTTTGTGGATATAATTCAGAGATTTTCTGAATTTCCGACCAGTGGGGCTCAAGTAGAACATTATTGGATTGTGGAGAAGAGGTTTGCTGGAAATAAGTACACAGAATGAGAGAGCATTTTGAAACACTATGGTTGGTTACTAATGGCATTACAAATATTCACAAGCTTTTACAGAATTTGTTTCATCCATTCTGCAATGAATTACCTTATGTTATATTCACTGTACTCAATTTTGCATACTAAAGTCATGAGAAAATACTGGCTCAATTTAGGTAGCATTCCCTGAAGGACCAGATTAAGCGACTGGAGCAAACATTTTTTACTGGCCAGAAACACACTGATAGCTGGCAGTAATATTGCATCTTGGTTGACTTTCTACCCACTAACGTTATTTGTTATTCTTCATCTTACTTATATCAATTTATATCAAAGTATATATTAATAATTGCAAATTAAGACATTCGCAATTGTCATTGACATAGTCATGGACAGGTGTCAAGAAAGACTGATCCCATGATGTGGTACTCTGATATGTTTAAGTGTGGAATATATATTATAACCAAAGTATTGATTAGTTATTATCTGTGAACAAATTAAAGCTTTACTAAATGGTAACTCACTACAGTCTTTGAATTGCCAAGTCAGTCATACTAGAAACAGCAGTTACGTATGGATCACTCTTCCTGAAAATAAAGGGCCAAAATAAAAGAAATTCATTTGTCATGGTTACTGTTATGTATATTCTCCAAGGGTGGCCATTTTTTGTTCACTTTTGTTTTTATCTGTTATGTTTTTAAAGTTTTATAACGTTTACAATATATTTTAATTACCAATATTTTTATACTATACACCATGAATTGTATCTCAAAATACATGTGTGTGTGTGAATAAACATATATAAAATAAAATAAAAAAGGTCTATACTGCCATTATGTTATGGGTTTTAGAGCTACCCTAGTTTTGAGTTTTAGACTTACCCTTGTGATTGAATGTCACCTTCATAAGAAAAAGCACATCTCAAAATTATATCCAGTGTCATAAAGCTGACAAATGCGTAAATGGGAACACTCTTTGAGCCATTTTCTCCAAAGGTGGCCATTTTGTTCTGAAATTAAGGAATAACTGAATGTCGCTTGAAACTTGACATTGTGACATTCGCTTCAACGCCACACCTACCCCCCTAAGTTCTTTCGAATTTGTTGCTTTTACAATCAGCAGACATATCCGATTAATTTATATCGAAGTTTATATTGATAATTGCAAATTAAGACATTCGCAATTGTCATTGCCATAGTCACGGACAGGTGTCAAGAAAGACTTATCCCATGACAGTTTCTAACCTAAGAATTTACAGTCCTGAACAAAAGTAAGTGAAACCCACTGAAAAACACTATTTTTGTAATCAATTGTTAGTGTAGACTAAATATATTATTTACTGCTATTTTTTAAAGCCTAAATACCTATGCTTACTCTAGGTAAAGGTCTTGTTGCTTGAGCAAACTAAAGAAATTTCGATGTTTTGGGGTAGTTCACATACATATGCACGACACTGTAGCCAGGCTTATTCATGTATTAATGACTGATTTATTTTTCCCAAGCATGATCCTGACTTACACTGACAAACTTATGTGATGAAAACAGAGGAGACAAATCACTTACGATGAATTTTTCAGCTGCAACCTGATACACATCCAAATAAGGTTTGAGGATCTCAAAATGGAATGCTGGAGTGAGTAGCCTGCGATTCCTGAACCATTTTGAGCCAGACGACAACAGCAGACCATCTCCTGCAAACAGACAATTTGGTAAAGCTACATGTTACAATATCCGTCACTTAGAAAAAAGGTAGCATAACCCGTGTGAGATTTTAAACTTTGTGCAGACATAAGACATTTTCTCACCTTGAGCCTTCAGCTATGACAATATTTTATGACTATGACTATATTTATTGAAGGATTAGCAGCTTTTAAAAGCTGGACAATACAAAGGAATATAGTGGAAGTTGATGAAAACTATGAGAGCCTCTCACAGCAGAAACATGGTTAGGCTATGTCTCATGGCAAATTGTTTGTGTCTGTACAAGGTTTAAAATCTCACATGGGTGATATCAAACAAACATATATAGATAAATCTCCTCAGAGGTAAGATGACTATATCATTAGCTCTGGTAAGCTCTGTTAACATTACCTGGTAATATTCAGGTAACACAATGTGGTCATATTGATACATGCAGGTATTGTAATTTTCCTAGTAATTTTATGTTATTTGGAGGAAATCTGATGCTTTCCTCTAGAAGATATACAATGTTATCCTAACTGTGCAATATTACCATATATTATATGGCCAGTAAAATCTTAGCTTCTGACTGGCTGAGAGCCGCGCAATATTTTCATATATTGCACTGCTATATTGCACGGTACATTTTAGGTGGCGAAATAGGTCTTTTCTGAGTATAAACAAATCATTATACCTTGTACTTTAGTGAATAAAGAGCAATTACACTGTATTACCAATAACAAATTTTCAGATAAGATAAGATAAATCTTTATTTACAGTCGGTTTTACATGAACAATAAAATAAGCAATGATGCTTGTCTCTGTCTAAGATGACAATGAGACATTATGTACAGATGAGAATGTCTATATACAATGGCATAAAATTAATGATAAGGTTAAAATAAGATTAAAACATAAAAAGCATGAATTGCATTCACAGCTCGGCTTCCAATCCCGAATAGCACTTTTAAAATCAATCAAATTTAGATTCTTAAAATCGGTTGGTGATTTATTATATAACATGGGACCATAATACCTAAAAGAGTTAAAACCATACTTTATAGTATTATACATAGGTTGAATTAGGTTAGCACCTCGTAATTGATAAACTGTATCATTCTCTTGGAATAAATTACATTTAATTGGAGGAAGAACATTTAATTTGACTTTGTGAACATTGACTAGAATATCTCTTATTCCGCGTACATACAGTGACTCACAGTTTGCTTTTCTTAACAATTCTTTATAATCAGAGTGAAAATCATGGAATGCAAATCTCAGACCACGTTTTAGTATAGTATTACAATATTGAAAATTAGTTACAATTAGATTTTGAATAATTTTTAACTTTCTTTCTGTGTCAAGCAGAGTACTGAGTCTCCTCATAGAGCATTGACCTGCCTATTACATTTGGCAATCAGCTGTTTTATGTACAGTGTAAATGTACAGCTGTTTTTTGTAGAGTGTAAACAACCTCTTTCATTAAACAATGTTTACGCTTTGTTCAATTACTCAAAAAATAAAAAAAATAAAGAGATTATAGAAAATAAAAAAGAGATAATTTATAAATGTAAATAATGATTAAAAAAAGTTAAAAAAAAAAAGATTGAGTAAAATAGGCCCTTGACTCTTCTCGAAACAGCCATTTTTCTTGTGTTACTGCACAGTGTCTCATGCAATATCTGATATTTCACTCCCCACTGTGCAACTATTGTATATAATTATTGTGTAATACATATTCTAAAGGTTTGCTGGGCACTCATTCTAAATGCAGCCAAAATATCCAAAAGTTTTTCAACAATAAATCAAACTGTAGAGACTAGATTTGAACATTAAAACCGCATGGTGATGGTGGAATAGGGCTGTACGTCCTGTATTTCTGCACCTGATGGGCTAATTAGGACAGGCAGGGACCATGGCAATGAGATGATGGATGAAACAGTCATCCAACTAAGGCTCAACCGGGAATCGAACCCCACACCCAGTGGTTGGAAGCCCAGCATGCTACCACTGAGCTAGGCCCCCACCCCCCTCATTAAAACTGCGTAATACATACCCAACCAGTCTTGTAGGGCTGTATAAGCACTCATTTCATTTGGCAGGAACTTTGGTTCGGATGATTTCAAGAGGATTTTGGCAGTCTCAGGATGGCATAAAGTCACCCTAGGGTAAAATGGTCCCAGCCAGGACTGGTACATTTTCTTGTATAGGTTCACTTTATTTTGGAAATATGGAAACATGCCTGGTCCAGGTCCAGGAGACTGAAATATAGAAAATAATTACATAAGATATGACATAAGTTGACTCAGGCAAGTAAGACCATTGCCTTAATGAAACAAAGAAAAATTACCTATTATGCACAGTTTTGACTCTTTAAAGCATTATATACTCCACCAAGATAGTTTTCCATTGTTCTGATCGCATATAACAAACAAAAAGGCAAGTTATCTCCCTCATGAGTGAAAGTGTTTTTCTTGCATAATAAGAACAAATCAATCAATCAAACTAATTAGTAAACATGTTTAATGGAGTATAAGCCTCAAGTACAAACAGCGACATATGTCAGTAAAGCAATGCAACTGAGACGAAATTTAATGTATACACAAGAAATATTAAAATTTGCTGTCAATTACCTAATTATGTCTTTTGTCTAGTGACATATAAGCCCACTAGAAGGCTGAGTGAAACCCTGTTAAAGTTTATATTTATGCTGACCCATTGTATATTTTCACATGTCACTTAAATAAAGATGTCTTATCTTATCTTATAAATTAGTTATATCCTTCATAGTCGGGAGCTAACTAACATGTTAAAATGTAAGTTAATTTTCTCCCATATGGGGGATAACTTTCACCCCTTCAGAAATAACTTTAACAGCATTACAATTACTTACATCATAGAGATTTCCAGTTAGGACACGAGGCTTGTTCGGGACTCCTTCCAATTTCTTGCGAATCTGGTGGATTCTGTAGCACTTCAAGATGAAACGTCCAGTGACATAAGCTCCATATGTGATGAGCAGTGTGGCTACTATCTTTCTTGTGTTTGCATTGCCCAACGTAATCAGGTCATTTGCAACAACTAAGTTCTTTATTTTGTCCAGTAATGGTTGAATGTGTTCGTTACCAATGCTAATGGCATTACCCATGGTACAAGTTTTATGTTATATCTGAAATAACGTTTCAAACACCAGTATTTTGAACATGTATTATTGTATTTTAATTTAATTTAAAGGACCAACTGGGCAAGGTATTCACTTACCTTCGCAATGCAACTCTTTGTGATGATATCTGATTGCAAAGAACCTATTCTCTATATATAGTTCATGTTATCAGCTTATTGTCCAAGATGACTTGTTACCATTTCATGAACCAAAAAACTGAATTGATGTTTGTATTAGAGGTGATAGAAACATTGAATTATTTGCTACTCGTCATCTTCAAAAGCACTGTGTACTTTACTTTGCAGCTTTAATCAGAGATGATAAGTTTAAATGTTTCATGGCCCAAAAAAAAGCTGCATTTGAAATTTCATGATTATTATATAGATTTGCTCGTAAACTTAGTGTTCAATTAAAGCCCTGTTTAATGTAAAGTCCTGTTCTTTCCTGATGGCACCTGACAGGAATACTTAAAAGATTCACTGACGGTCCAGCTCTCCTCAATTTCATCACATCCCATTGAGTACCAAGTCACCAATTTGTGCACAAATCTGATTACCTCACAGACGTTAGCATACAATAAGACCGAGGCTACTGACTTTGTCAAGAACAGCTTTTACTCCCCCTACGCAACTGCCTTCAAGGATGGGCCAGTTTCAGCCAATGACATCATATAACACTTCAAAATGGCAATATCATACACAAAAATAATATTCCTGCTTATTCTAAGTGATAAATGCTATTATTTTCTGGGTATTTACCACTTATTTTCAGGGTATTCCTTCCCTGTTCACTGGGAATGTTCAATTCTCATCTCTAGTGGCAGCTAATTTGCATATTTCACCATCTATACACATGATGGTGCTTCCTGATTGGGCAATATCCCCCAAGCACTGTGCGCTGTCAGCTTTAAGCCAATTGAGTGACCAACTGAGCAATCTTTGTTGAAGACTTGAGTGTACTCAATGTTAACAAAACTAATTGATATGCAATTTCATGTTTAAAGTGTTAGTCATTCAATGTCATAAGCCAGGCTGTAGGCTATTAGGCAAATTTGTTAGTATTTAAGTCTAACTGGTTAACCAGCAAATTGCCATCAAGCTCAGGGCATTTCCTAATGTATTCAGCTACATTCTGATTGGCTGTTGCAAATGAAATAGCTGACTCTTGAGATGAGAAGCCAGTTAAGGCAGTCAGTAGCCTTTAGTTAAAGTATAAGTGCTGTCATCACTGAGCAATGTCATATATGTTGGCAAACGCCTGTGATTACCTGTACTCAAAAGCATGACCTTGTCTGCTTTGTCATTACTTTTGATATTTAACAGGACAGACTAAACAATTAACTTTGTGCTAAATGTGGTCGTTTAATTCCTGGATGTGTGTACAAACATACAAGAGACTTAAAATTCAATTCAATTCAATTTTATTGGCTCATCAAAAAAAACACATGCAATGCAATATATAGCAAATATCATATCTAGTCACATAGAATGTATAATGTTGTATAATATATATATATATATATATATATATATATATATATATATATATATATATATATATATATATATATATATATATATGCATTGAATTTATAGTATACCCTCTATAACATATATACAACATAACATAGTAAATAATTCATATACTATGTATAAATATAGTAAAATACATATATATTTATAGTATACTCTGCATAACATATATACAAAGTAATATAATAATTGAGTCACATATCATGTATTAATTTAGTGAAATACATATATATGTAAATAACCATGGCATTTATACTCAGTATTTATAAAAATAGACAAAACAATATGGACACCGGTTATGTATCGTTTTGGATGCGATCCGATCAGACTAAATTGCTGTTATACTAAGTTTTTAACATGGATATAACCAAATATTAGTTGAATTTGTTGATGATAATTTTACACAACAGTTTTATGAGTTTATTGACATTTTCTGTGTTAAGTAATTTAGTAATTTAACGACTCTTGGTCTTATAAAATAATATGGTTTTAAAATAGATTTTCTATCATTTTCAAATTGAGGACATTCTAATATAAGTTTTTTGATTGACAATATATACAATATCTTTGTTAATGTTTTGATATCGCCCAGTTATTATTCAGGCATTTTAGTTTTATTATCGGGGTTCGTTGTGATTCACTTAGTGCTAAGAGGTGGTATTTTATTTCGTTATTTTTATTTGTTTGGTATAAAGACAATTATTAGATAATTCGTCATTTTTGTATACATTTACACAGGACAAATTTTGCTATACTGATTCAACCTTTACTGTACTTAAAGGCAGAACATCTGAGATTCAGAAAGGAATCATTACATAACTGATGTCCACCAGTCTCCATCGAAGACCCTCTGACACTAAGGGGCGCTTGGTGAAGGGCAAATGCCCTGAGGGTCTGCCAGGTTTCGGACGGAGCAATATTGTGGTTGGGGAGCAAGGAATTCAACCATTAAAGTCCAAAACGGCGACAAATGCCAAAAATCCATGCTTAACAGCCCTAAACAATGCCAGATTCGGCGATATTTAAAGACTATTTTGTTCACCACTGCGTTGAATTCAACGAGCGCAGAGCAGTGTTGCGAAATCGCATAGTCTGGTTGTCCACATTTCCGAGACCAATTTTTCGACGCCTTTTTTTTTTTTTTTTTTCTGTATAGACCGTTAGGTTAGCCAGCGATAGTCGGTAAAACTTAACCGGAACATTTGGTTTTTCTGATAATTATATCAACATTGTGTTTCAACAATAAACGGAAAAAAAACCCAATTTGAATGGATATATTTCACAATTCCTAAATATTAGACACAGTCATACTACACACAAATCATCAAACCCAGCAATGGCATGGAGGAACTGAGCAGATTCTCCTGAAACCACTGCTCCACTCCACCAAGGTGTAAATCTTTAGGCTGAGATGGCATTGGATTGCTGAGTGTAGTACAACAGCTGAATGCTCACCATGGAGTTGAGAAAGTTCCAGACGGAAATGAGCCTGCTGACAGAAAGTATTGTGTAAATTTGGCTAGGGCATTTGCCGATAACAAATTATTAACCTCACCTTTATGTCCACTAGTGTTTCGCTACATGTACACTGTCTCTATGGTGTGATTTGCAAGTTAGGGTATGTAAAGCCTAGGTCTCACTTAGCCGGTTTTGTGTAGTGAAGCCGTAGTATGACGTAACGGTTATGCAACAGCGACCTCGACGGGTAATCTGCCAACTTCGACGGGTAATCCGCCGAGTTCTACGGGTTTATGACGGGGGTTTGGACACCCGGGAGTTTGCCACGGGTATTCCATGCAAGCATGGCACATCCTACCGGCTCCGAAACTCCCGGCTTGGCCATGAGTCCCAGGAGTGACTCAGCGGGTATCGCCGGGTATCACCGGGTAGCCGTCAGGTTTGAGACGGGTAGCGCATTGCATAACCGTTACGTAAAACTACGGGTTCACATCGGCAAAACCGGCTATGTGAGATGGGGGTTTAAGCCCCGGTCTCACATAGCCGGTTTTGCCGTAGTGAACCCTTAGTATTACATAATGGTTATGCAACAGCTTTTTTCGCCGGGTTGGCGACGGATTCTGGCGGCAAAAAGGCTTCTACGGGTGCCTTGGCAGGTTCTACGGGTGACTCGGCGGGTACTACGGTGACTTGACTCGGGGGGTTCTACGGATGACTCGGCGGGTTCTACGGTCACTCGGCGGGTTCTACGGGTCACTCGGCGGGTTCTACGGGTCACTCGGCAGGTTCTACGGGTCACTAGGAGTAAGCCGACGGGTAGTAGAATAACTCGACGGCTTTCAGGAGTAATCCGCCGAGTTATATGAGTAACTCGCCAACTGCTACCAGCATCAGTATCAGCTAAGGCAGGGAGGGGGGTTGTATATACTTTAAAAGGCTGCTGCTCCCCTAATATGAGTCCGATTTTCGTCAAATACTGATTCCATTCATGTTTTCGGATCGAAAAAAAATTGTAAAATATTAAGCGAGTTACTCCTACAACGCGGCGGATTACTCCTGGAAGCCGTCGAGGTTACTCCTACTACCCGTCGGCTTACTCCTAGTAAACCGCCGGCTTTACTATGGATACAATTAGGCACGGATAACTCGCCGGATTCTACGGGTGACTCGATGGGTTCTACGGGTAACCCGCCTGCTTCCACGGGTAATCCGCCGACTTTTTGGACCTTTTGGACACCCAGAAGCGCATTGCGTAACCGTTATATAATACTACTGGTTCACTACGGGAAAACCAGCTATGTGAGACCGGGGTTTCAAGTGTCTTCAGTCAGCATTACACTGTAAGCAGACCATGCTTCAGCAAAGCTCTGTTTCTAAATATCATAAGTCAAATTTATGGTTGGAGCTTGGACAATGAAATATGAATGAAAGCATATCTCTATGGGAGACACTTGACTTGCCTGCCTGCTTCAATTGGTTTGTCATCCATCATATGAATATTCAAAAGGATCTGGAATCTTCTGTCCTCTATCACGCGGTTTTACTTCGTCATGTTCATCCATGGGCGACAGAACGATGATGTAGATCCTGTTATCTTTTACAACATATGAAGAAATCTTCTGCATCAAGCGATAATATGGATATAGCAGGACACTGAATCTCCTCTCGATGACCAGCATGACAGACAGCTGCTGAAGCTGAGCTATGATGGCCCGGTAAGGAGCTAGCTGGGAGACAATGTCCGAATAAACTGCAATTATGAGGTTCATCATTATTATGCTGATCAGCCAGACGTAAAAAACATGCGCAGCATGAATCATGCCATTTGACGCTCCCGGCATGTTTTCGAATGTGATCATATTTAGGAAGATGATGAACACATCATAAATTGCTGTGTAGGCGAAGTCTATCCTTATGACATCACAAATTCCTGCATCCGTATATAATCGCACAAATATATGGAAGAATGGAAAAAACATCACCATGAAGAGAAGATACAGCTTCATTGTGGCAGATATAAGTTTTTCGATAATGACAACAAGGTACCCAGTATTCTCTCTAAGTTGAATGAAGTACAAAAAAGACCAAGTTGCTGCTAGAATCCCAAGTCCAACTGGAGTTTTGACATATGGTATTTTTTGCGTGAAAAAAAACAATTCTGTCGATTGCTCCAAACCTACAGTAAAGCAAAACAAAAATTGCATGACTCTGAAGAATGGTGTCCTCACCACAGCCAGTCGGCACTTCCCTTTTAACTTGGCCAATGCTCGTTCAGCTTTCGCAGTACACCTTGTCAGGATGTATTCGACAATATCAAAGCACACAAATGATGTAGATATCATTGAAAGACAAGTTATTATCAAGAATCTATGTGTCATCAGAGGAATGTAGATCGACTGGCATTGTCCACAAGATGAACCATCACATTGAAGAGAATCATTGTTGACACTCGAGTTTTGTGGTGGAGAAGTTTCATTGTTGGTATAACTGGCATTGGTGGGATTAATGTATCGATTATGGCTAACATACCAGGAATCGGGGGCTTTCACGTCATACATAAAGCAAAGCAAAATGTAGGAAGTTCTTAGAATCATCCACACAACAGCTAGCGGATAGTTACAGAACCACTTAATTCTGATCCACTTCTGTATCACTGGCCAATCAAAGAATGCTGAAGTCTCCTCCTTCTCCAGATCTTCCTTGTCAATGTGTCGCAGAAAGAACAAAGGAGATCGGTCTCTCCTACTCATGCATCCTGGGCGCTCGTACTCCGTGAAATCATACCATCGGTAGATCAGGTCACCTTTCACGACAGTTTTTGTTAGGTATACACCAGGTGTGTTCATGATCGCTTTCGTAAAGGTCATCAGTCCTAGACATGCAGCCATTTCTAGAGGTCGTAAACCATCATCACTTTCTTCCATTAACAAATCAGTGATGCCGTCATGTTGCTTCATGACTTCATATGACTCAAGAAGCTTGGGATCATTGTGGATACCTTTGCTTGCCTCCAGTAACAGCATGTGAAGGATGTTGTAAGCATCAGCTTCTTTGATTGTCAAGTCCACCTTTAGTTCAATCAGAATCTTTAGAACCTTGATGCTTCCTTTGCAAATGGCCAAGGTTAGCGGATAATGTGGTTGTGCATCTCCAGCCTTCCGCATAGACTTTGGGTGTTCCTTGTCTTCTGGCATGGAGTAGTCAAACCTTCCATCCATGAGTGTTGCATCCTGCATAAGTTTAGCATGGACTGCTGCATCATCATCATCTACAATCGCATGGTGAAAGTCTTTGTATTCTAAAAAGGGAAGCATCTTCCCCTGAATTTCACAGCCTACTTTCCGGCAGAGCATCTTTCGCAGTTTTCTGTGGCAGGATTATTTAGCCAGTAAGCGATTCACGTTATGGAACAATGTACGTGGCAAACACATCAGTGAACAGTGAGTAGGTCTCTCTCTCTCTCTCTCTCTTGCTTTCTCTGAGTAAACAGCTTTACTCCACCATGGAAGCTGATTGTTGGTTTGCACTTAGGTGCCTGAATTGGAGACATGCAAATCAGTCACATCCTACTTTCTCATGGTAATGTCTGCTTTAGATACTTCCAACTCTTGACAGCTTTGCAAATTCATCAACATACAGCTTAATGCGGAGCAACATATTGCTTGTGTAACAAAATAAATATACATTGCATGAAGTTGAGTCAGCTAAACTACCTAAAACACCAGACATGCATGAATTATAGATGTATGACCATGGTAAGTAATAGATAAACCAGGATCAACAGCTACAAATTATTTCCTAGACACTTTTTGGGCTTCCAATTTACTCACTAATGGCACATTATAATTAGTACTAATGTATTAGTATTGGCCCAAATCCAGGTATAAGTCATTCATGTAGAATTATTGTTTCATCTTTTGTTGTAAAGCTAATTTGGCCTCAATGGTTGTTGGAATAGTCAATAATTGAAGTCCATTACTGAGGCTCAATACAGTCCATAAAACATTCCAAAATGTGCCTGTAGAGTGCTGTGTTGCATTTAATATTCATTGAGTAACTGTGTAATGAAACTGTCAGTGAACAAACACCACAGTGGTCATCCATGAATAATTTGCAAAATAGCTGATTTCATATTTGCCTGACCATGCATTCCCAAATAACATACTGTACCGTCGACTCAGTGTTGAAGCATCAGCCTGACAAATTATGTTTTACAATATGAAAAAATTTAATAACTAACTCACCATATCTATGGTTGAACACGAAGTTGTGGGAATCAATGGAGTTTTTATTGGAATGATAATTCAGTTGAAGGAATCGAAAGACTGCCTATATCGTTTAGTTGTAGTATTACAAGAAATGAAAATTGGGGGAGAGTATCTGTACCAGTGAACAAGTGTATCCTTCCGTATATTCTTTCCTCCTCTGTATTAGAGGACTTATTTCTCAATCTCGTCAGCCCTGTCTTTAGCCTTAGCAATACAAACCATGTTGCAGCGGGCAATCACTAAAGATTTTGTGCTCCAACTACTGACTTTGTACGCTGAAAAACGAGGTGTAGCATTTGTATTTCTATTTCTCCATTACATTTTGTTGCTGTTGCTGCACTGTTTCGTATACGAACGTGGTTCAGGGCCTGTGCCAATTACCTTACCCGGCACAAGGCATTGGAAATTTCACTTTTTGGGTTTTTACTATGTAAAAGATTTTTTTTTTTCCCACATGAGTTTTCAATCTTATCCTCTAGTATTTGGAGATAATGGAAATCATCTAATAGCATACAAAACCTTGGTTATTGGTCTTTAATTCCACATATTGATTAACAGTGCTGTAGCCATGTGAGCCACAGCATAGGGAAGAGTGAAACAAAACCTGATTAGGACAGGGTGAGACAGTGTTAATTTAATTAATTTTGTTTTCAAGCGAAGTTGCAGCTACACGCACATAGTTACCTTGTACCCAATGTCTATGCCAGGCTAGTACTATCAGGCCATGTTTCATTCAACACACAGTGGGGAAAAATGAGACAAATTGACTTTCATCCATATGGCAGGAACCTGAAACTGCTTTCATAATTTTTGAATTTTTGTTATGATTAAGAACGAAAAAAGTGTCGTATTTTTCCCCAGTCTTCCCTACGATATCAGTTACCCTAGAGAATGTAGGCGTAACCTTTCGCTCTCTCTCTCTCTCTCTCTCTCTCTCTCTCTCTCTCTCTCTCTCTCTCTCTCTCTCTCTCTCTCTCTCTCTCTCTCTCTCTCTCACTCTCTCTCTCTCTCTCTCTTTCTCTCTCTCTCTCTCTTTCTCTTCAACCATGTTTAACTCAAGTTGTAATCTAGGCCAACCAGAAGGGAAAGTGGTTATAAAATCAAGACTGTCTCAGGTACAGTGACAATAACGCCACCTTAAGAGTGAGCCTTTAAGTAGCTTGATGGAAGTATAGATAAAAGTTTTTGGGAAACACCTTGTTACGTTGATAGGAAAAGTCAAAGTGTAATCAAGGACAACACAGAAGTTAAAGTTGGTCATACAAGGATCTAGAGCAGCCAGGAAGAGGTCTGCTAGGCATGACAGGAAGGCCAATGTGACAGTAAAAGCATAGAAGGTCAAGTAAGATCTAAAAAAACAATGAAGTATAAATTACCATTAGGTCAAAATGGATGTGAAAGTAGGTCTTGGGAAAACAGGAAGCAGAAAACGACCAGGAAACTGGAAGTGACCATGAAGTTGATGTGTTAGTGACCCTTGGCAGCTGTTGTATAATGTATGACCATGGAGTGTATAGTGACTCCATGGTATGACAAGGCCATCACTCCAATAAATAAAAATTATACGGTATGTTAATTAAATGACATTAATATAAGAGTGAAATCACAAAATATTCAAAACGTTAAAGTAACATAATATAAAATTTAATGACGCACGAAGTAAAAAAAAAAATTTGTATGACACTGATGCACAATCTTAAATGTCGAACAAAAAGTTAATTGTTCAAAAGCTTCCTGGAATATAGTAATTAATATATCTGAAGGGTGTTGCTCAATGGTACCAGTTTATTTCCTTATTCATGAGGTTCACTAATTGTCAAATGATTCTAAAATTTCACGAAACGAAAGATAAATGAACCTCAGTTTCCTGATATGTTCATACAATTTTCACAATGTCTAGCCAGCTTAAAATTGTAGGATTGTACACTGCAAATTTATACATAAACAGTGAAATAAAAATTGGCCAAGCCAATGTCCAAAGTTTTGTCACAAGAGTCTTTGTCCAACCTTTGGATACAGTTTTTTTATGAAAGCAGTCAAACTTCAAAACAGACTATAGAGTATTACTGTACACAATTTCGTAAGGGTAAGTGCATTAGTGTTAGAGTTCTGCCCAGGAAACGAAAGTGTTATGCCCGCCCACCCGTCCGCCCGTCAAACAGACATTGATGATAACAAAAACCTTTTTCGAACTTCGCTCACTTAGGGTTAAAAAGAGTGTTATCCTAATTCAACAACTTCAATCCTTGTGTTCTTTGCACAGGGCTGATCTTAACTTTAATATTAAACATCTTATGGACACATAAAAGGAAATGCTTACAGAAAGGCAAGACACTTGTTAGCTTTTAAAGTCTGAAATAAAAATAAGGAAATTTCTGAAAGAAAAAAAATAAGCCTACGGAGGAGTGCTACTCCCAAACTAATTTAAAACTGAAACACAACTGGAAAGCCAAACATTCTATTTTAAACTTCTCTAATTGTTTTATTGATATATGATTGGGTAAAGCAGTCGGTCTCATTTTTTGTCTGTCAGTGTCACAGGCATCACAATCGCCCTCTGGTAGTGCCTGGTGCCCCCCCCCCCCCTCGGACCGCTGACTGTTAATACTTACTATATAAATATATAGCAGTCAGCAGTCGGGGGGGGGGGGGGGGTGGGTGCTACACCAGAGGGCGATTGTGATGCCTGTGGTCAGGTATGGTTTTCCAAATGTCCTCCAATTCATCCACTAGCCTGTCTTTTGCTGTGCCCATAGCAACCTAACTGGCTGAGATCTGTCATCTGCCCAAGCCAAAAATAATTTGAGTTGTTGAGTCAGACTAATACCCATTTTTGTCACCTTTGCTATTTGGCAAATAACAGCATCTTCCTGGAATGTTAAATTTTGACTTATTTCATAAGGAAACTGTATTTAACTGTACATAGCCTTCTCACTAAAGTTTCATCGGTTCTGTACTATAACAGTGTACAGACGTTTGGCTGCGAGCATACTAATACACTTTAACTTAATTAATTGGCCCATTATTTAACCAAGGAGTGTGAGACACTAATGAGAACAGTGAAGTCCACAATTTGAACAATGAACAGTTTTTGCATAACACAGTTATTCAGAACATATCTTAGACATGATATTGTAATGTCAAAAACTGACTTTTATTGTTCTTCAGAACTTTGATAATTCCATGTAAGTCTATTAGACACGTAATTTGTCCTAAGTCAATTATTTTCTCTGGCAGAGAACCAAACCGATTCAGAGAAATATTATCAAAACTCTATCAGCCCGGATTCTGAGAATATGCTTAATTTAGGCTCAGGCAGTTGGACTTCACCACTGAGACCACCTTTGGTGCAAATACAAGTATAAACATGCTATCATTACATTACTGTCAGGGGCATATTAGGCAAAAAGACATCTGCTACTTCTGAAGCGCTTTACACCGCACTTAAAGGGGCCACTCCCAAATTTGCATATGTTTATATTTGTTTGAATAAACTGTTTCTGAATCACTTAAATCGACTGTTGGGGTGGTCTTAATAAAGGCATAAATTGTAGTGATGTCACAATGGAGACTCCTTGGTGTAATGGATCAGGGTTTCTTAATGTTGGGTAGATTAGGGCTTTACTTCCAGTATTTCTGCACCTGATGGGCTAATTAGGACAGGCAGGGACCACGGGATGAAACAGCCATCCAACTTAGGCCTAACTGGGAATTGCACCTGGGACCCGGTAGTTGGAAGCCCAGCGCACTACCACTGAGCAAGGCCCCCTCCCCTGTAATGGTTAACGTACTTGCTTCCATTGGAAGAGATCCTGGGTTCTACAAGTGTTTAAAAAAATCGGTGCTCTTACTATAGCGCGGTGGCCTTACTAGTGAAGGGTTGCACTGTAATCACTTATCAGTCCATGGATGGAGGTTTGGATAATTACATCCCTATAAAAGTAACAATAATTAATTTTGATAACATTTTATATGATAGTCTGCAATTCCTTATTTGTGGTTTTTTAATAACTGAGAATAAGGAAGTCAATCAAATCGAAACCAAGAAAACTTCCGCGTGGGTTGTTTGACAAGAGTATATAAACCCTGGTGAGCAGGCAACTGGACAAACCCCTTTTGGGAATCATTTCTGAGTGCTGAGATTGACACTGCAAAAGAACATGAAGATTGTTGTGTGCTTCTGCATACTTGCTCTTGCTTCACAATCAAAGGTAAATGTTTTTTTTTCTTCAGTTTTTTTTTTCAGTTTGGTTTGATTTTTTTCTGTCATAGATGAATTTGATTCAATTCAATATGTCAACCACACACAACTTATCGTCATACCAGAATTATTAAGTGCTATTATAAGTTATGTGGTTTTCTTGTTTTATTTTCTTCTACTCCTTAAACTTCTTTTTTTCCTTCCTGTTATCTTATTTTTTCTTCTTCTTTCCCATTTTCTTCATAATGTAACTTCTTCTTCTTCAAGTTCTTTTTCATCTTCTCTTCTTCCTCTTCTACTCAGCTTCTTCACTTTAATGTCTTCTTCTTAGTCCTATTCTTGTCAATGAGGCTTACATGTATGTCAAGCCTAATAACCCACACAATTTGCAAAAATGTTCCGAAGAATATCAGCTGTCTGAAACTGACCATGGAAATTACTTAAAAATAGTGCAAAACTTGGCAAGTATTTAATGTAAAAAAAATCTAAATAAATAGTTAAGTTCTATGTATATGGGCAACAAATACATTATTCTTCCTTTGCAGTTAGGAAAATTAAGTATCTAACTGGTACCATGGTGATATAGAACTGTGAATACAGTATTGGGGGCTTTCTATATAATACATTGACATATATTCTTTCTGGAAACGTTCTCCATATGTGCACGCTAATAATTCCATATTTGGTAATATGTAAATGGCTTCATTAACATTTTAAGAAACTTTTGCTTCATAGTTTAACAATTATTTGCCACTACTGTATTCAATTTGTAGGCACGATACGTAGCCGATCTGCTGAATATTGATGACGACCAAAACCAAGATGAACCCCTTGAAACTTCAAATCTGGTAAACTATAATTTTGCCTCTTAAACACTGAAAATATTTATGGCTATTTCATGGTGCCTGAAATGACTGACCCCATATGCTATTTCAATGTAAGGTTTTAATTTCAAGGCTGAATAATTCCCAGAGAGTTGAGAAAGACTCTAGATTGGCCTGCCAATGATGTAATTGTGAAATCGTTTGAGACTCTGTGATAGCAGACCATAACCCAGATTTATATTTCTAATATTAATTAGATCATTATTTCATTCTGATTTGTATTACTTTTAATTATCTTTGCAGTCCTTCAATGAAGACACCCCCGAAATGAACAACGAAATGAATGATGAGTATGACCTTCTGGACAACCAGATAAAGAGAGTGAGTAGTAACTTTTTCTGTTCGTTTTCTGATGAAATGAGTGTGACATTTGAAACTTATCTGGGTTAATTTTCTGAAAATTATATCAGGAGCAGTAATCAATGAAAGTATACTTTTCAATATATGGAAAGAGCCAAAACTAGTGCGTGTTATTGCCATTTCACTAACCTTGTACACACACAGGTTAATTTTGTTTTAGTCTATTTGACTTGGTATGTCGTGATATATTCATTTTATTGGCTATCAACACGTAAATCATCATGCCCTTACTTAACTGGATGTAGTTGTGGCTTAAACAAATATCTGTGATAGCAGACCATAACCCAGATTTATATTTCTAATATTAATTAGATCATTATTTCATTCTGATTTGTATTACTTTTAATTATCTTTGCAGTCCTTCAATGAAGACACCCCCGAAATGAACAACGAAATGAATGATGAGTATGACCTTCTGGACAACCAGATAAAGAGAGTGAGTAGTAACTTTTTCTGTTCGTTTTCTGATGAAATGAGTGTGACATTTGAAACTTATCTGGGTTAATTTTCTGAAAATTATATCAGGAGCAGTAATCAATGAAAGTATACTTTTCAATATATGGAAAGAGCCAAAACTAGTGCGTGTTATTGCCATTTCACTAACCTTGTACACACACAGGTTAATTTTGTTTTAGTCTATTTGACTTGGTATGTCGTGATATATTCATTTTATTGGCTATCAACACGTAAATCATCATGCCCTTACTTAACTGGATGTAGTTGTGGCTTAAACAAATATCTGTGATAGCAGACCATAACCCAGATTTATATTTCTAATATTAATTAGATCATTATTTCATTCTGATTTGTATTACTTTTAATTATCTTTGCAGTCCTTCAATGAAGACACCCCCGAAATGAACAACGAAATGAATGATGAGTATGACCTTCTGGACAACCAGATAAAGAGAGTGAGTAGTAACTTTTTCTGTTCGTTTTCTGATGAAATGAGTGTGACATTTGAAACTTATCTGGGTTAATTTTCTGAAAATTATATCAGGAGCAGTAATCAATGAAAGTATACTTTTCAATATATGGAAAGAGCCAAAACTAGTGCGTGTTATTGCCATTTCACTAACCTTGTACACACACAGGTTAATTTTGTTTTAGTCTATTTGACTTGGTATGTCGTGATATATTCATTTTATTGGCTATCAACACGTAAATCATCATGCCCTTACTTAACTGGATGTAGTTGTGGCTTAAACAAATATCTTTGAAGCCTTGTCAAAGAAATTTTCAGCGCAATATTTTGAGACGACTGATATGAAACAAACTTTTTTCAGGAGTTGGAACTCGACAACGGAAATTTGGTAAAACGTGGATTTTTTGGAAGATTTTCCAAAAGACCTAGGTTTGGAAGGTTTAGGTCATCAAGACCTCGGTTTGGAAAGTCTAGGTTCCGTGGCGGCAGAAAAGGTAGTTTTATGAGAAAGCTCTTCAAGCCTGCTAATATTTTTGGGGCCATTGGTGCACTACCTGATCTGTTACAAACCTATTCCGCTATCAAAGATATCCAGGTGAGCATAAACATTACTTAACTGAATGTAGTTGTGAATTAGTAGGTTCATCGTTCTCTTTATCAACAACTAGTTTAGTTGTCGATTAAAAATCAAATTATCCTGCATTATCTTAATGTTATGGTTTATCTTTATTTTGTTGTTGGTCAATGTTGATTATCTTCGCTAACTAATCTTATGTTAAGTTATCTTTATCTTTGTTGATATTGTTCCCAAAAACGATGTTTTCCTTGGCCAATGTTGTGCTTCGCTAATGTTATGTTATGTTATGTTATGTAACGCTATGTTATTTTATCTTTATCTTTATCTTTGTACACAAGAGTTGGCTACTGTTATTTTCTTTTCTTTCTTAAATACTTTAAATTACATTCTAATTTATCACTGTGTCTATTCTTACTTTTTTGGGGGGAGGGGGAATATAATTATCGCTATTCAATTTGTAAACCCTGTTCATTTGCCCTTGAACTTTTCTTTCATCAACAGATGCAGAATCAGCTCGCTAACGACAAGACTGCAAACTAAAAAATTAAACTGAAGAGTACAATGATAAGTTACATACAATAATAAGTTAAATAAATATACACGGCCCTCCAAAAATGGTGTCATCTAATGTGTTGTCTTGAAAAAAATTGTAATGCTTGATTTTACAATAAAAGGCGGTTTAATCCAATCAATTCGCATGGTCGTTTTTATGAACGAAAGTTCTACTAACCCTGACCAAAATCTTAACTATTTTTGTGTCCAAAATGACTGCTACACAGCACTGTTTTAATTAAACAACTACAGTACTGTGCAAAAGTTTTTTTAGACCATCTTATCCAAAATTGATGCTTCAGCAAGGACATGCATTTTATACATAAATATTGTATTTAATAATTGCATTGTCTTCAAGGATACAATGTACACTCATAGAGTATACACACAGCGAAATAGGAATACATAAAGGAGCAAACAATTGGTATTGTTGGTTCTATTTTGCATTTAGAACTGCATGAACTTTCTCTCTAACTGGAGCAACATTCAACATAATAGTTAATCCCTGCCTGATAAAGGGCCCAGATACACAAGATCACCCAAGTGTTTATCAAATTAGGGTATTTTTTTTTTTTTTTTTTTTTTTGGTGAAAGAGCCTTTATTGTGAAATGAGAACAACATTTTAACAATTTAATTTCATGCAAAATAAAGGACTGGCATTAAAAAAATAATGCATTTGGCCCAATTGACTCAAGGCCTAAGAATACAAACTTTAACTGTAATTCGTAAATTACAATGTCATTTTGATCAAAACTGTACAATTAATGCTTAAAATGAATTTTGACTCAGCTAACATGTACTGTACACAACGTATTTTACAAATATGTCATCTTGCAATATGAAAGAAAATAAATATGAGCTCTTATTCTTGCATAGATTCCACACAGCCCTGCAAAAAAAGAAGTCTCGTTTTGCAACGTTTCCAATTTTTGCCCTTTTTCAGAGCATTGCAGTTTGAAAAATATCACCAATAGCCCTGTTGTAACAGCATACATGGTTTCAATACAACTTCTTAACCCTAGGTGCAACATTTCATGCCTACATTATGAAAAATAATAAGAGAGAAATGGACGTCTTAACTTGGAAAACTTATGCTGTTGTGCTTCTCTGCAAAACAATTATAAAATTTCACTTTGCTTCTAAACCATTGACACTAGAGACCTGAATTTTTAGATTTTTCCATTAATTATATAGTCCTACAACTGGTATTTTTTGCAAAATTTTTGGAGATGGTGACCTGGGAAGTTTGTCTGAATTTCGGTGAATTCATATGGATTGACCCTTTATCTTATTTAGATTTTGCTATGTTGATATGTTTGTTCCATTTTAACTTATTATCAATTGTCACCCCAAGGAATTTAGTGGATTTGATTTCTTCTATAATATTATTATTTATCTTAATTTCATCATGTTCTGCTATTGTCTTGCTAGGAGAGCTAAAAATCATATAGTTTGACTTATCGATATTCAATGACAATTTATTGATATTCATCCACTCTACTATTTTTTCTATTTGAAACTTTTGCAAGATCATATAAAGAAGAAACAAAATTGGACCAAAAATACTACCTTGTCATAACTAGCAAATTGCCTTCGCTCAGATAAATAACTTTTCATCCCATCCTTCAGAGTGTCAAAAGCCCAAAACTGAATTTCCTTTATCTATTTCAGATTTAAGTTCCAAATAAATTAGAGCTAAATTTGTTGCATGACTCTCTCTGAAACCAAACTGTAAAATATATAAATTATCATTAACATTAATAAAATCCATTAATTGATTGTACATTACTTTTTCACAAATTTTGGAGAAGATAGGCAAAATTGACACTGGTCTATAGTTTGAGATATGAGTATAGTCATTACTTTTAAACAGAGGTAAAACCTTTGCTAATTTGAATTCATTAGGGAAAACTCCCTGATTTGACAGAAATTTGACAGAGGTAGCGTGGATATTGTCATACCCTGGGCCTTTAATCTTTTATTAATCTATTTGTGTTCTCATTTGTATCCTTGATTTTATGACCTAAATTATCTCCAACATCGACGAAATAAGTATTGAAAGTTTGTGCTATGACAGCCTTATCTGAACATAAATAATTTCCAATTTCAATAGAATTTTTAATCTTACGCTTCTTATTCTTGCCAATGATATTTCTAATTATTTCACATGATCTTCTTTATTTCTATTAACTTCAAACATATCAGTGTAATATTGCCGCTCACATATATTCATTGATTTTAATAAATTCCTTCGGTAGTTCTTATATTTAATACTATGTAAACCAGGTAAAATTTAAGGTGCACAGGTTTATCAACAGATGTCGTCTGTTGTTAACAGTGGCTCCACCTATCTGATCAGTGACAAATAATATCAAATAATCATGAATATGGTCTACATACACTGTGCATCTAAAAATGTTCTTAAATTTTCACTGGCATCGGAGAATAAAGGATTGAAGTGAACCCAGTTACTTTTCTCAGTTCCTTCACAGTTCATGAAGAAAGTAGAACTTTGGCACCAAGAATAAAGCAGATATAGACCTAATCCCACTTGATATGTTAGCTGGTTAGTAGTACAGCTGTATATTTCGCATGATTTTGAAAGAATTTGACCCAGTGTATGTCATTCCGCATGAACAAATTGACCCAGTTTCAATAATGACCGTTTGACCTCAAGGAACCCTCAAGGAGCTCTCAAGGAACCCACAAGGAACTGAGAGGATTATTATGTCCTCACCATGATGTCATACCATGCGTGATCTCAGCATGAGTCTCAAATGGATATTGCAAGCAAGGTCACAGCGTTCTTCCGAAAGGTGGCGCTACAATCCGGTGCGAAGCACCGGCCTTTCTCATAACTGGTTTGCCGCTCCCCCACAATCGGGGAGGGAAATGCTTCCGCGCGTTGTCTGCATACAAAGTAGTGAATTACTTCGCCTTATTTCTTTCTTCCAAGGAGCCACTCACTGTGAAATAGACAATTTCTTTTGACTTAAACTCTACTGACGTCATGAAATTGAACAACTTTACCGTGGAATTCCACCCACTGCAGAAGGTACTATTTTCGTAAAAGGCACTGAACAAGCGTTGTAACGGTGTTGCGATGCCTTTTCGACGATCTTTTTTTTACCGTATCCCTTGAGCTTTGTGGGAGTTCTCTAAAAGACCGGTGCTACACACCGGACAAGCGCCGTCTTTCGGCAGAAATTGAGGTCACAGTGATGTCAGTGTGAGTAATACTCTAATATTATTTGGCCTAGTGGTGCCTACATGTTTAAATTTTGCCATAATATGTCGAAAATAGTGTAGTGGTGCCTTTTGAGGATCTCATCATGAACACTGGACACAATTGTTTACATGTATTGTATATTATATTATATATATTATACAATGTGAACAATCGCGTCCATTGTCGGTGTGTCTGTTGTCTGTGTGTCTGTTGAAAATAAGGGGAAAATTGGAAAATTCTTATAACCCTCCATATCTATTTTTTGCAAACTTTGTAAAAAATAGTCAATATTAAAAGGCGCCACTAGGCCATATTGAGTATTACTGTGTACAAAATATTGTCAGGCTAAGCATTAGTTTTACGAGTTCTGAAACAAAAGTGTTCCACCCGCCCACCCGTCTGACAGGCACGGAACAATTTTAATGATGTCTGTGTGCTATCATCACGTGCTATTGGATTCTCTGAGGGACTTGCTGTAGC
Organism: Alitta virens; assembly: GCA_932294295.1. Classification (NCBI taxonomy): domain Eukaryota; kingdom Metazoa; phylum Annelida; class Polychaeta; order Phyllodocida; family Nereididae; genus Alitta; species Alitta virens. Next base: position 2,290,362 of record OW028574.1, on the reverse strand, counting down.
GCAGCCTATGTTTTAAATGATGATCATGCATTAGGTACATCATAATGTATATATTGAGTTTTATTGACAGCAAAATATCAAATTGATACATGGGATACAGGAATCTGGGACAACCGGAAAGTGGAAGTTATTATCCAAGTAATCAGGAAGGTCTTATGTCGGTCTAAAGAAAGAAACTTGGTTATAAATGAGTGAAATTGTAATTGGCAAAACTTAGGCAAGAGAAAATTATTTAGGATCTAAGATATCTTAGATAACAAAGAAGTAACAGTTAGAGCTGAAACTAGGTCAAGTTGGAGTTTAAACTAGGCCATGTGGAAATCTAGGTCAAACAGGAAGAAGAAAAGTGACTGCATCTGATATGTCAATTGCAATGGTAAAGTCATAATGTTCATTACCCTCCGACGGGCGTCGCTCTCAGACTCTTTGCGATCAAGAACTCTGAGCTGCTGCTGCTACTTATCTTTAGAAGTTGATTAGATAAGGCCATCCTATGATAATTAAATGATATTGTTAAACTCGAAAATATGCATTACATGATATTAAGATAAGAGTGAAACCACAAAATATTTAAAACGTTAAAATAACATGTAACACCCGACGACTTCAAGTGTTGTTTTTTTTTGACAGTCATGGAGTGAGAACTATTAACCTAAAATGTTGAACAAAACATTCATTTGGCAAAAGCTTCCTACAACATAGGACATAATGCATTAATCAATCTGAATGACGACGCCCAAATTGTACCAGTTTATTTCTTGAATTATGAACTGCACTAATTGTCAAATGATTACTAATATTAAAAAAAAACCTCAGCGAATGCCCACACAGTACACAGGCATCATCAACATTGTTCAAGGAACCTCTGTAACAAATGCAGTTGAGCAACTAGAAATTATACTATCTTTTCCTCAGTATGTACCACAGCCAGTATTACCATAATGACTTTCATTGTACCCTGTATGATGACTAAACAATGTATTATCTGATCTTATCCTTTCTTATCCTATCTTATCCTATCTTATCTTATCTTATCTTACCTATCTTATCTTATCTTATCTTATCTTATCCTATCTTATCCTATCTTATCTTATCTTATCTTATCTTACCTATCTTATCTTATCTTATCCTATCTTATCCTATTTTATCTTATCTTATCTTATCCTATCTTATCTTATCTTATCTTACCTATCTTATCTTATCTTATCTTATCTTATCTTATCCTATCTTATCTTATCTATCTTATCTCATATTAAGCTATTCTTGTCAATGCATATCAGTGTGTTTTTTAGCAGCAACAAAGTCCGTGATTGCAACAGAAGGCTTGAGTTTATTTTATTTTATTTTATTTTTTTTATAAGAGCTTTTGTCAAACTTTAATGATGTTTTCTGATGAAAGCGGTTAAACTTCAACATTTCATCATGATACTGTGTTACACAGCTAAAGTGATCCAATAGGAGAGTTTTAGCCTAATTCAACAACTTGGTTCATTTTGGTCCTTACAGAGAAACATCTATGGGCACAAAACAGAAAAGGCAAGCAAGCGGGAAAAATTTCAGGATGGCAAGACATTTTGATAGCTTTTAGAAACTAAAATAAACATAAGAAAATTTCTGAAGAAAGAAACACTAGGAGTGCTGCTTTGCTTTAAAAACTAATTCAATAGTGGAACATTACAAACAGAAGTTCTATTTTAAACTTTTGTAACTAATTTTATTGATATAGTCTGGCTCATTTTTTGTCTGCCCGTCAGTGTAGGGTTTTCCAAATGTCCTCCAATTCATTTTTTCCTCCACTAGCCTGTCTTTTTTTGTTAGCCCATAGCATCCTAACTAGTTGAAATCTGCTCTCTGTCCAAGCCAAAATGAATGAGCTGAGTGAGACTAATACCCATTTTGTCATCTTTGCTGTATTTGGCTTATGACAACATCTGCATGGAATGTTAAATTTTGAAGGATTTGATTAGGAAATTTTATTGCAAGGCTGTACAAAGCCCTTTTTACACGTGTGAGTCTTTGCTACTACAGTCTACAGACGTTTTGCTGCCTGGAAGTGCATTAATATTAATAATTTTACTGCTCTCCCAAAACATTTCCAATAAGTAACCGCAATACGATTTAATTTGTATGAGCTGAAAATGACATCACAATTATGACAACACAAATATTAATGTTGGTCAACATGAGAAATGCATCTGTTATTTAAATAAGTATTGCATATGAATAACAGTGAAGTGTAGCAGTTTTTTCAACAATGAAGACACCTGCTCCTCATATCTCAAAAGACTTGTTTCCATGGCAACAGAAAAATGGTTTTACTCATGCATAAAATGTACATTACCTGAATTTATTTTGTGTTGGTAGTAGCAAAACTATATCAGCCCAGATTCAGAGAATATGCTTAATTTAGGCTCAGGCAGTTGGACTTCACCACTGAGACCACCTTTGGTGCAAATACAAACATAAACATGCTATCATTACATTACTGTCAGGGGTATATCAGGCAAAAAGACATCTGCTACTTCTAAAGCACTTTACACTGCACTAAAAGGCGCCACTCCCAAATGTGCATATGTTTATATTTGTTTGAATAAACTGTTTCTGAATCCTGAACTAACTTAAATCTTGGCCAAAAACCGCAAAATCAACTGGCTGTTGAGGACAACACAGTGACCATGGCAATGAGAGGCTTGACTGCGAATTGATCTGGACCCAGTGGTTGGAAGGCTCCCTCCTGTTGCTTCCATTGGGAGAGGTCCTGGGTTCTACATGTGTTAAAAAAATTGGTGTTCTTACTATAGCGAAGTGGCCTTACTTGCGAAGGGTTGCACTATAATCAGTCCATGGATTGAGGTTTGGGTAATTACATCACTTAGCCTAGATAAGTAACAATACTATGATAATCTGCAATTCCTTATTTGTGGTTTTTTAATAACTGAGGATAAGGAAGTCAATTCAAGTTGAAACCAGAGAAACTTCCGCATGGGGTCTTTGGCAAGAGTATATAAACCCTGGTGAGCACACACCCCTCTAGGAAACTGTATGTGCTGAGATCGACACTGCAAAAACAACATGAAGATTGTTGTGTGCCTCTGCATTCTGGCTCTTGCTTCATTATCTTGGGTAAATGTTTTGTTTTTTCAGTTTTTTTTTTTTTTTTTTTTTTTTCAAATTATTAATTCCGGCATTACACACAAATTGTTTCTTTTTCTTATATTTTTTTTACTTTTATTGTTTTTCATTTTGCTAATTATTTATTTATTTTGATATGTAATGTATGCACTTTGAAGAAGCCACTACTTTTGATCTGCATATAGAGGTCTATACTATACTAGTATACTTAATATAGATAGATATATCAAAATCATATATTAATAAACTATGCAACACATTCACATAAAGTACCTAAATATTATGATTATGTGGTTGCTTCTTAATTCTTCTTCTTTTTCTTCTCCCTCTTCTTCAGGAAGAAGTGATCAAAATTAGTTGAATTTTACCTTTATACTCAATAATTTTTCTTCCTTCACAGCTGGTTTGCTAACACTGTTTTGGGGGCTTTCTATAAAATACTTCATATGCATACATTGTAACATATTCTTTTTCGAAACTTTCTCCAAGTCAAATGATGTTGTGAATTGCTGTGCACACTAGGAATTCCATATTTGGTAATGTAAATGGCTTCATTAAAATGTTCAGATATACACATGTTCAACAGTTCAATTATTTGCCATTACTGTATTCAATTTGTAGGCACGATCCGTGGAAGATCTGCTGAATATGGATGACGACCAAGACCAAGATGAACCCCTCGAAACTTCAAATCAGGTAAACCTATGATTTTGCATTTTACTTTCTACTCATTCATTTTTCTTCCTTCACAGCTGGTAGCTAACACTGTTTTGGAAACATTTCTTAAATATTTCATAATCAAGAATAATGGTCACTTCATGAAAATTTGATGGCGACTAGAAATGGCTGACCCCAATGAGCCTATCCAATGCAAGGTTTTAAAAAGTTCAAGGCTGAATTTTCCCTAGGGAGTTGGGCAAGACTTTAAATTGGTCTTAATCAATCATTTTTACCATTTTCCGACACAGTAAAAAATGTCTTTAAAAAGTTAGTCATTTTAAAAAGTCTGCTTAAGAGAACTCAATCTGTAACAGTGTTTTACCAGGAAAAAACAAAATGGCGTTGCATCTTATAAGTTATATAGTATATTGGATTGCTGCAGTAAGCAATTGTGGATACTGTGTCCAACATAAGAGTTTGTGGGATGAGGAAAAATTATAATATTGGGGTGGACTAGGCGAACCGCGTATTATATGTATTGTTTTATTACAAGCAATAACTTTCTTGAAAAAAAAAAAAAAAAAAACCAGCCATATACCTAGTTGGATTGATTGAAAACATGGTTTTTGGTTTGAAGCCATCCCTACCAGTCTATAAGGTCAAGGTTGAAGAGTACCAAAACATTTACTTATATATTTTAATGTACAACAAACAGCTGGAAAAAAATAGAAGAAAATGGATTCTTACTACTCTGCCATCATTAACAAAATGAGACAAGTCTCATTATCAATTTAATTAGGGTTAATATAGGTGAGGCGTGGGGTAATTCAGCACAACCCACCTGGAAAACAAAGCTCTCTGAAATTAGTAGCTGTGCACTGACAGGGCCTTGAGCTTTTGTTAAGTTTTGATCACCCACAATTCATGCTAAATTGCTAAATTATTAGTCTTGGCCCTTTAAGTAATAAAATATAATCATAAAGCCCATATCCAATTAGAATTCAGCAAATTCTTAACTTCTTACCCAAGACATACGACCGGAAGCCATCTGGTGTTGCTCTCCGACAATACCCTTGTGTTGATTTTGGGAACTTCTACCTCAAATTGAAGGTGTAAAGGTTTATCAACAGGTGTCGTTTGTTGTGAACAGTGGCTCTACCTATCTGCCATATTTTCAGATTTTCCGGAAAATGCGAAGTAGTGCAATTCTAACTATCCCTAAACAAACCCTTTATATGTAATCTATGTTCTTCTATACAAGCCGGGGTCGAGCAGTCAAAAGCAAAAAGTAGTAATAGTATCTCAGCAGTTTTCAAAATTATATATATATATATACAGTGCATTGCATGGTAACAAAATAAAGCTTAAAATATGTCTACAAGAAAGCTAACCAGTGGCGATTGATTGATTGATTGATTGATTGATTGATTGGTTGATTGATCGAGTGATCGAGTGATCGATCGATCGATTGATTGATTGATTGATTGATTGACAGCAAATATATCTTATCTTATCTTATCTTATCTTAAAAATATGCTGTTTATTCATTCATTCAAACATTTATGCCTACATTTTTTGAACGAATAATGAAAAATTCTACACTGGCATGAAATCAATTGTGAGAAATCAGTTTATGATATATGGTAACATTACATATATGTAATTGTGTATATTCAATTAAACTAATAATGCAAGGCAAATATGACAGCAATTGACAGTATACTAACTGATGTGGGTGTTTGGGGATGTTGACATTGCCATGACTGTTGAGGGGTAACACACTCACAACATCCTTGATCCCTGTGTAAAACGTGGGGGCGACGACTCGCTCTGTTTAGCTGGCTACTGGACCACAACAACAGAGTTTTAGTACTAAATGTGTCTCTGCATTCGGAACACTTTGACACTAAACTTGGGATATTGAAAAATCTACGTCAGCAATTAAAGGGGTAAGCTGCTTAAATTATGTGATTGTCATTGGGTATGAAATTTTGGTCTGTGTCATTATGTTATTATTAGTTGTTAATTAGTGTATATATTGTATATATTGTATTGTGCGCGCATAGATTTATTTCTAGGGTAACATATGCTGAACCTTAATATATGAACTGCCTCCCTGAATCTGTGTCACACTATACGGACAATTAAATGTGAACCAACTAGTTTGCAGAAATGTTATGACAAAATAAATGTAAATCACAGTAGCGGATTTAGGGGGGTTTAAACCCCTCTCTAATGCCCTTGTAAATTTTAATTTTAAAAATCGGTGGTCCCCGCAATTCATTTTGATTTGTCAACCGCCCCCCCCCCTTGAAAATATTTTTGGATCCGCCCCTGAATAATCAATGTCACAATTAAGATAATTAAATATGATACATGTGATAATAACCCGACATTATGACATGTATAAATGGCACTTTTAATGCAATGTTATACAACTCAGATGTAGGTCTTAGTTTTGAGTCATCAAAACACCAATTGTTTTGGCAAGACCATGAAGAACAGTATGGGTTTGACTCTTGTGAGTTTTTTGTGACCTAACTCCATTCATGTGATATGCCCAGCGAGGCTATAGTTACATTTACACCGACCTTTTTCCACGATCTAGAATGGCTGTCCCTCCTCAGCAAGTTTGAATAATATGTTGTACCCAATTTATCTAATAATTGTAAGTTTTCAATGCTACTGGGTCTGAAGCTTGTTCAGGTTATTTGACCAGCTGCCAGTGGCGGATGTAATGATAAGAGGATAAGGCTTGGAGTCCACACCATTTTACACATTAACCCCCATAGGTGGGGTCTTTACTTGCCTCGGCATAGACACATGTACAAGGCACCTCCAATTTAACATATCGTGTGAGCTATATCCAGCTGGAAAGTAGCTCATGAAGAGCGAAGTTAGTCATTTTGACTACTAAAAGCATACATGAAATTGACTATATATGGCTGACTGGCGCGTTAGGCAAATGAAAGTGCTTTGGTGCTAGGTCATTCTAGATAAAGTCAATTTGTCTTCAAATGCTAGTAGTTAGGCATTCTATCTATCTATCTGTCTATCTATTTTGTGGACTCGTGGACTCCAAGCCATAACATCTCATCATTACGTCTACCTGTAGTAGCTGATCATATAGGCTGACTAAGCTTCAGACCCAGCAGCATTAATACATTGAACACATTGGCACTCTATTTAATAAGATAACAGTATATTTATACCATATGGCATTTACTATAATTCAACATTTTGACATGTTTTGTTATATAGACAGAAAAAGAAAAGCTGGCTTGTTACAAGAAATTTTTGTTTGCTAGATCTAGTTTGTGTTTTTCCTGGATCCAAGTCCATAATCTGGCAAGCATGGATAATTGGATATGATGCCATTTTAGTTTAGATCATGCACATAAATTTGACCAATTTAGAAAGTCGTGCATTAATAATTGTTTGAGTGTACAATTCACATGGCGTGCTTGGCACTGCCTGTCAACATGATAGCTTGTGAATTATGCTGTCTGAACTTAGTAACAACTCATATTTTGGATGTTTTTTTAGCACGGAAAATTATTATTGCATTTCTTGGTCCTTTGCAGATTTTTCGAAACTTAAAATTGTACTTTACTCTAAGATAGAACCTAGATTAAATAACCTCCATAGCTATTTTTGACCGACTAGTTATTAATTTTTGTCGAAAAAGTCAGCCAATGGTACCATCCTAAAAATTAGTCATTATGAATGACAATATTATATTTTTACATAGAGAAGCATACAATAGATATAAATATTACCAAAAAATCAAACCCCGACTTTCTAACCAAAAATTAGATTAAAAATCCCTCTCTAAACAAATTAACTCCAAGTTTCCTATCCTTGCAATGATAATTTTATGGTAATGGCCACAAAGAAGTAGCAGAAATTACTATGCGGGTGGCATTAAATGTGCCCAAAAAAAACAAGAAGACATACATTTAATTACTGAGCCCTACTATCGCCAATTGACTGTATAATAAGGTCGACTACCTTGCTGTATTTATATTGAGCAAGGATGTTTATATTATTACTTGATCTGTAGTATATATGTAACCAAAAGATCCTTTGCCACTATTGTTACCTTAAGTGCTCTTAATGTCAAGGTATGACACATATAAATTGTTTACCATTTGTCAGTAGACGTGATTCAGTCTGTGTTGACAGACAAAACACTATACAGACGATGATCAAGTCTTTCAAAATACTCTATCTAGCTTTTTCAATTCAAAGAGAGTGATTGTAGCTTATCTTTCCATTACACCTAGAGCTGTACTTTTTTCATGTCAACGACTTGGCTAATATTTCCCAGCTAACCTTTCCAATACTCTTTTCAGATGATACTAACTTATTCTTTAAAGGTAAAAATGTGTCCAGTATTAGTTCAAAAATAAATCAACAGTTGCATAAAATATAAATGGATAAATGCGAATAAATTGTCACTGAGTATTGCTAAAACTAACTTAATGGTATTTAGACCACGAAACAAGAGAGCTATTGTCAACTATAATATTATGATTAATAACAAATGTATATGTCTACGGTTCAATCAATGAAATTTCTTGGTGTTCATTTCGATGCTCAGCTTACTTGGACAAATCAAATCCGTCATATTAAGGCAAACATTTCCAAAGGCCTAGGAGTAAACATAAAAGTTAGAAAAATCTTTAACCAAAAAACTGTTCTTACATTTTAAAGAGTTTCATTTACCCATATGTATCATATTGTATAGAAATCTGGGGCAGTGCAACCAAAGTACATGTGTCATCTTTATTACTATTAAAAAAAGGTTTATTAGAATTGTAATTAAGTCTTCATACCTTTCACATACTGGGGAC